>JAOWCC010000577.1:66288356-66323714 GCA_030867875.1 Actinernus sp. WN-2022 | reverse complement strand
CCCCCCCCTCAAAAGTCAAATGGTCGGCCCCTTAATTATCACGCTCGTATATTGCTAAATTCAAGTTCAGCACAATAGACCTAATTCGTTGTTGTCCCAATACAGATCACGTGATGTCTCCAGGGGATTTAGGGCTTTGTGTTGGAGTTCGAGTAATTTAGGCATTTTCCAGTGCGATAAAAAAAAAAAAGTTCTCAAGGGTTTGGTCAGGTGATCTATTTGGGGAAACATTGAGGGAATTAGGTCTATTAACAATAACGGCCACCCTAAGCAAGACAATAATTCAATGCTACAGGTGGTGAAAATAAACTGGTGCCTGATTAACGATTAAGCCGACAAAAACTCGGTATACCTGTTTGGTGAGTAAGGTCCATCAAAACTTGAGAACTGGTTGAACATAGAGAGGACTTTACGAGGATCGTATTAATATGTAAAATTGTTGGGAAATTAGTGCAGAATTTGACCGCAACTAGTGCCCTACATTACACATTTACCCGCACGGGACGTTGCATGCATTTGCTAAGCCAGTAGAGATTGTGATGTAAAAAATGCTGTGATATCTCGTAGTTTGTTGCACTAAAAGTTGGTAAAAGGAGATACATTAAATCACAAACGAGTTGAACTTAAAGGGAACCTCCACTCAAAAACAATGTTGCCTTTCAAATGTTCCTTTCCTGTCAGAAAACAATAGCACTTTTGCTGTGATCGAACAATATGGACAATGCTGTGACGTCATAACATCCAAGATGGCGGCGGCGCGCGGGAAGTTCAAATAAGGTTTATGGACAGGAAGATCTGTCCATAACTGACATATAGTGTACAATATACAGGAGACAAATACATCACTAGATTTAGGCAGACATAAGGAACATTTGAGAGCAAACATTGTTTTTGAGTGGAAGCTCCCTTTAATCAACACAGAATCGGTTGTAATGAAGATTTTGCATGTATGAAAGTTTCATTTGCGGTAATGAAAATAAGAACGAATTCAAGATGAAGGCTTGAGAGTCAAAACAAAAACACAATAAAAGACTTCGATGAAGATATTTACAAATTTTATTTTATGTTTTCCCTAAAATGACCGTAACAGCAACTAGAACGACTCGAATTGACATTCGGAAGCTAGCTAGATCTAAAACTATATTTAAACTTATTATATAATTGTCTCAGACTTTGATATTTTTACTATCATTGTATGAATTTTCTGCACGAAATCAGTACAATTGTTATCTGCATGATACAGAACATATCTGATGGGCAAATGCTAATTCCACTACGAAGGAATCTCCGGCTTTCGCGGTCATCTTTGATTTCTCTTGTAACAAAATACTCCGAATATAATACACTAATGTTCCTTAGCTGTAATACATGAAATAAAATCATCGCGGATCAGTGGCTGTTGGTGAACTTGGTTATTTGAAAGAGCTGTGATCGAGTCATCTTTTTAAAAGATATATATAACATTTATCGTGTAATTGGTTTTGACACTGCTTACGTAATCTTAAGAATCTTAACTACTAAGGAATTATTTGCAACAAAGTTGTATCCTTAAATAATTATTGAAACATGGTATCTTAATTTCTATCATTTATACATTTAAACCTAAATTCTGATGGAAACCCTACTTAAAATTGCTGTATCATTACAACGGTTTTCAATTGAGTGCCGAAGGTAATTCGGTGCATGGTTGCTTTGGTTTTGCGTTTGCTTTGCTTTTCCATTGGCTGTGAAACATGTTTTGTAATTATCAGCGTGTTGATCAACATTGCAATTGTTATGCTAATGTGCCAACCATGATTTGTAAAGCCCGCTTTGTGTTAGCAACCAATGGATCTCTGGTTGGCACATTAATGACAATAGATGACGACACACGAAACATCACTATCAAGTTCTAAACTGAAGCCAAACGTAGTTTTGGTCCATCACGCAATCGATATTCGTTTAGCGAGAGTTATCCATTCCCATTGCGATGACGTTTCGTCGTGATTGGTTCAAGTAAAACCAATCGTGAATGACTTCAGTTCGTGATTGGTTCATTGTGTTTTTACTTGCTCGTGATTGGCTCATTGTGTTTTTACTTGCTCGTGATTGGCTCTGTAATTACTTTGGTTTTACGACACTCAATCAAAAGCCGCTCTATTCATACTTGAACAAGTTGTCGCGTTTAAGATAAAGATGTTTCGCTAAGGGTGCGTTCGATTGACCGTATTCCGGAATATGAATACCTAGAATGATCACTACAAATCACGTTTACTGGGAGTTTTTAGCCACTGGAATAATAAATGTATCGTGAATATCATATATCAGCAAGCGTTTGTAGCTTACAGTGAAAAATATGCCCGAACCAGTGATTTCCAGAGACTATTCCATCTATTCCTATTACGGAATACGGTCAATCGAACGCACCCTAAGAGCGTGAAAGAAATTGATCTTTTAACAAAATAGTTTAGCTTCTGGAAACAAAAAAACGCTTCTGTTTACTTAAAGGTTTTTTGTCATGGAACAGTTCCAGGTTTAAAATGCAGGATATCCAACAAGGACTTGGATTTCTTGATGCACTAGTATATATTACAGTTGCGTCTACGAATAGCAGTGTCAGCGGTATTGTCCCGAACGCCTCACTTCGATGTAATGAAGCGTCACTGAAACCTTCATTCTTGCTTGGCACAATTGCAACCGCCCTCTTAAACAAACACAATTTATTTAGATACATAGCTTGAATAGTGCTTCATTACATCGAAGTGAGCCATTTGGTTCAATACCGCTGAAATTGATTTTCGTAGACGCAACTGGAATATCTGCTGGTGTTAACTTAAAGGTATGTATTGGTCCTTTAAGGTCCCCCAGGGTCCATAAATGTCCTTCATGGTCCATCAGGTTGGGGTTCCATAGCATCATAGCCTGCACGTGCCTTGTGGGCCAAGATTCTCTTTGTGGCGAACGCTATGGAAGCCGTGCCTACAATTGCACCAGCCACACCACATCCAATGGCAACAGCAAGGCCTGAAGACGACTTGCCTGTTGGCACCTGTCAGGAGGAAATGCAAAGTAGTCAACGACTACAAGGCGCATGCTCGAGCTGAAGCGTAAATCTACCATTCTCGACCCCAGAACCTCCTTTCTTACTGCGCATGCTCGTTTTCATTGAGCACGCGCAGTAAGAAATGAGGAGGTCTGGAGTCGAGAATGGTAAACAGCGGAAATTTTGCCGTAAACACTATCTTGTGCAGGTAAATGTATCGTGTTTGTTGTACTCCCGTCACAACTTAAACCTACACTGTTAAAATGGTCTGAGTATTTGAAGCTTATTCTCGCCTTAAAGCTCTTACTCTTCGCAGAAAACATGAAGGTACTAAAAAGGTTAAAATGTCCCCAGTCTCCGCTCATCACGTTATTCGTCTCTGTCGGCAACGACTAAATGTCACAAGAGACGGTTTGTCCACATGTACAATTTTTTTGTGTGCATATTTTTGCAAAGAAAGACGCTTGCATATAGGGATCTTGGAATTGTTTACGAAAGAATGAGGTGCTTAAACAGGTTTTCATTCCACAAAAGCTGGCTTAAAAATCGAATGAGATCTGATGGTTGTACATTTTAATTAGATTTTAGTTAGGTATTCCACCCCAAAAAGATCACGGATGTCGTGAAAATCTTATTCACTTTAAATGTGACCTTTTCCATGTTATGGTAGTTATGTAGTAAACTGTATATGCACAAATCTGATCATATTCAATTGTAATCAATTTGTTATACAGTATTTTAAAACAACGTTGATGCATCATTCATGACGTCACTCACCTTACTCTTAACATCTTTACCAGTCCCCAAGTCGTCTTCACTTTCTTGACCTGTTTTAGGAAAAGAAAGGTAAGCATATGATGAATGCTTTTTCCTCATCCTTTCTACCCCTCATGAAGTGTCGTCCAGGGGTTTTGGGTATAATGTACCCAAGGGTTTTCTAATTGAGTATGCGTTATTTGACCTTGAAATATGAGTATTTGGTATATTTACATTTGGTATTTTCTGGTATGAAGTTTACGGCAAGATTTTGACATGTGATTCGAATGTCACAAAGTCTCGGAACTCTTAATTTGGGTATTATGGGTAATTTAGAAAATATTTGGGTATACCACACCCCCTTCCCCTCCCCCAGGCCGAAGCTGTTCTCTAGCCACTAATCCCAAAGTATGATCAAATGCCTTGGGATACCTGGTTCGTAGTAACAGTAATAAATCTTGAGGTTAAATGGATCTTCACTTGGTCCATATGGATGAGCGCCGTACGCGTAATCAGTGTTCCCCTCGTCATCATCGTCAAACTTAATGAACTCGCTTGTCACTTTAGTACCTGCAACCTGAGAAATGACATGAGAAGGATTAAGCGTGAACACTGCAAAATACTTGCATATCTGTAACCAAAAGTACACCTTAGATTTTTGCCATTTTCATGCCACTTTCAGGAAGAACCGAAGACCTCGACTACTCGGAAATCGCAGGATTCCTAGAGGGTATTTAACAAATGAAGTTCGTGCAAAACGTGACGTCATAGCGGTGAATCTGTTCTCTAATAACACATGACTATCGACCAATCAGAGCGCGTTTTGCGCATTTTTATTGTATAAACGTCACATCATCTGTGCATCTGTACTCTAATATCATATGACTATCGACCAATCAGAGCGCGTGTTGCGCATTGTTTATTGTATAAACGCGACGTTATCTGTGCATCTGTTCTCTAATAACACATGACTATATATTGACAAATCAGAGCGTGTGTTGCGCATTGTATATTGTATAAATCATAAAACCCTCAACCTAGAAGACCTAGTAAAGGTTTAATTTGTTGCTGCTCAGTTATGCATTTTGTTGTAACTTCTGCTTTAACTCTTCAAACGTCTGGTATGCGTATTAGAGCGGTTTTCAGTTGAATGTAGTAAAACCAAACGCAAATTACCCACGGCCAGCCAATCATAGGAGTGAGTAATCACAAGTAACTCATAAATAGCTTCCCTTTGAGCCACTGACAAACCAAAGCAAATCCAAAACCAATTTGCGTTTGGTTTTACTTTGGATTCTGATTGGTTGGTTTACTTTTTCAGCCAATAGGAGAGCTTAGTAAACGCAAAACCAAAACACTTCCGACACTCAATTGAAATCCGCTCTATGATATCGAAACCATGAACTGTTAATGATATTAGAATGCCAGTCAGGAACCTAACAAGAGCTGAATGATGATAAGGAAGATACAATGGAATCAATAATCGTACTTTAAATGGGTACTGTCGCCCCCAAGTGATAAACAGAGCAGAGTATACTTTCCGATATAATCTGCCGAAAGTGTTTGACAATTTTGATGAACGATGGCAAAGATTCTGGCCAGCCTGTACCCGCTCGAAACGAGCCACAGCATTGGCTTACCCAACAATACAAAACACCCCAACCTTTAGACAGTATAATGGGTGCAATCAGAATACAGATCTCGAGCGGTACAGGATTACTGAAAGATTCGAGTGGTTTAGAGCAACTCAAAATCGGTTCACTAGCTGTAACCGAAATTAAGTTTCTAGAACTAGTACACCTAATAGGTATAGTGAATGCTGTCGCTCAGTTAAGGAAATGTATTAGAAAACCTACAGTAGCTCTTTGGCAGGAAAGCTATATATATTACTGGGTAACAAAACATTCAAAGTGTGATGTGTGTTAGATGAATCTATTGCGTAGCTTCATGGGGCTATCTTGACCCCTATCTTGACCCCTATCTTGCCTGTAGCCTGGTTGAGCTGTGGCATGTTTTCTTAAAATTTGTCCCGATTTATTTTTAGTTTGTCCTGATATCTCAATAATTTCCTGGTAAATTCCCTGAATCTACCAATTTCCGACATTTTCTTATGATTCCCAGCAAAAAAAACTGCTGTTCTCCGGAAACAAGCATGCATATCTGGGAGTCCGATGAAGCGTCAACACCGGAAATCAACTGTTATTGAGACATGCTAATTTGTGTGTTTTGAACCCTGCTGTCACTTTCAAATTGTAACTATGTTGATTTGACTTTATCGAAGGTAATAGAAGAAAATTATTTGTTGATAATCATGTTGATAAGAGGAGAGTTCTTGCTCTTTGGAAAATAGTCATTATCTCCGCCCCAAACTATACGCTCACACTAAGTCCGACTAAACGACTCCAGTCTCGCGCGGAGTCGTCAACTTAACATAATCATCAAGTTGCAATATATTTTGTGGGTTAGTAAACTTCACATCAAAACACGAGACTAATAAGGAGCACTGAGGAATTGTGGTAAAAACACAAACAAAGGCTAGCACAATTTATTTACACTCGATGTAGGATGGCAATAACAGCAGATTCTTAGTACGAATAAGGGCCACATTCAAGTGAAATTGCAAAATAAAAGCAGTAAAAATATACACACTTTCACGCCCAAACGAAAAGAAATCCGCGCATATTGTTTCTGTGTCCTTGCGCACGACCATAATGCACTGCTCTGGCAATGTGCCAAAAAAACGGCTCCTACACAAATTAGTACTGCTGTCTTGCTCGCTCGCTTCAGGCTCGCTCGCTGCGGCAGCAATAAGCTTTTTGTAATCCACTTTAATATTTGCCATCCTCTATCGAAAAAGTTTAAATATTCACATGGTATTTCTCTTCTATCTCAGGGTGTTATTTTTGTTCGAGTTAAAGAAACTTGAAGGTTCCATTCGATTGACAGTGCCCCTTTGAAATGTCGCAGTCAATGTTAATGTTATACCTTCTGGCATTGAGCAGATCCATATGGCAACAGATAGAAAGGCTTCAGTGCTGGAAGCTGTATAGGGTTGTTCACGTTTCCCTTGGTGCTACAACAGTAGTTGATGGTGGTGTGTGACTTCTCATAGACTCCATCCGGTAAGTCTCCCTGATGCTTGTCGTTCAGGTCAATCTCTGACTGTTCATCGTCCCAACGAACGAAACCATCCTTCATATTTGTTGGGCACACACCTAAGAAATAACATGCAATAAGGGTGAATAAAGAAATCAATCTTTATTTTCCAATTATGATATATAAGGGTGATGCTCTTATATATACTTATAGAATACTGATAGAATAAGAAATCAGAAGTCTATTGTTGCCAGCTTAGCCTGCGCGTGTAAGTGATAGAATGTCAAAAATCCACATCATTATATGTACTAGTAGTCAACATCTTAGATAAGGGTATGTGTGATTACTATATGTTAAAATACATGGCACAATGCACACGATAATGTGCGTGACGATACCTCAATAATTAGTACGCCTACTAGACTCTCATGCATTCGTAACACACAACTCGAAGCATAATGTTCACTCAACAAATGAGATGAATTCCCATTCCTGTAGTACTGTAATACTAGACTCACTAGCTCGTAACATACAACTCGAGCTTAATGTTCACTCCATAAATGAGATTCCATGCATTCCTGTAATACGGCGTGCTCCGCCTTAATGAAATTTAGTTTGGAAATTATTTGTATTAGGCTCAGCAAATATGAACACAATAATATTTACACTCACTCATGGCGCACAACTACGAAAGTACTTTTATATCGGACAACACTGTTCATACCTTTCTTGTAAATACAGTACTTCCCCTCGGGCCAGAACTCGCTGCCGCCCTTTGGTGTGTCCTTAATGCAGAACTTCTGTTGAATACCATGCGCGGAGAAGTTCCCCGGCATGTGCAAGACTTGAGAGCGTTGATTCTGATTATCATCGTCCTCTGTGTCGTGGTAAGTCCAGCCTGAACTCCAGGATAGTGTGGTATCATCTGGACAGCCTGATTTAGGCATAGGAATGCCGTATGTACCCGATGGCCATTCCACTAACAAAAATGAAGGGTTTCATCAGTAAAGTATGGATTACACTTGAATATGGAAGAAATGATTGAGCCGAAAACCAGATCTTGCCTAGATAATGCCATTTGTATTAGTGAGGAATCGAAAGGTGAATATGAATTATTTTAACGTCGGGTATTGTGACCTTGGCATACCGATAATGTAATCGCCATTCATGAGGAGAAATGAAGGATACACTTGAATAAATTTAAATATGAATAATCAGATACGAAGAGCGTGCCACTAATCTAATTAATAAAAGCTATTAAGTATATTTACAATTATTTATAAACTCATTAATCTATTGGTAAAATTGCAAACTACTTATATAGGAAGGAAACTAGAAAAGTAGTAATTTTATCAATGGAATAAATTACTAATTGCTAGTGTTACTAACTACTGATATAATTACTAATTGCTAAATAAAAATGTTGATCTCAAGAGTAAGGTGAGGTGAGAAGATGCACATGTGGGGTGAGCGTGTCATAAGATATTGGTGGAGTCTGGATTGAAAAATTCCAACAGACTACACACATAGCAGAATTATGTAGGACGGATCTAGAGGGTAAAATAGGGCTTCCATCGAACCCCCCTTTCCCGCAGTCGAACCCCCCTTTCCCGCAATCGAACCCCACTTTTCGATCGAACCCTCTCCCCCTTTCTCTCCTTCCCTTCTATAAACAAACAATGAAGTTGCCATGATCGAACCTCCCTTTCGAACCCCCACCCCCTTCCTTCCCCCTCAGAGAATCTTAGATCCGCCCCAATGTATGAGAAAGTCTGGGGGGGAGGGTTGTCATATACCCCTGGAAGACATTGAATATCAAAACTGGTGGAGTGCAATTCATAATGATGGATCAAAGAAACAAGCTGCGAACATATCGCACTTTTAAAATTAGCTACCTACTCGAACCTTATCTTTTTAATGTTCACAATATTGAACACAGAACTGCACTTACGCGCCTTAGAATAAGTAAACACTGCCTTGAAATCGAGAAAGGGAGGCATGAAAAGCCATATCGGAACGTCGAGGACAGAATTTGCCCCAAATGTAAAAGGAGACTGATCGAGGATGAAAGACACTTTTTAACTGAATGTCCAACTTACGACAACTCGGATGCAGTATACTTAGTACACCACTAAATAACAACGCCCTCTTTAACATTACAATGAATCCACCGCTTGCACTCCAAAAGCAAGTTGCAAAATATGTACACATGTGTTTTAAAGTACGCAACGAACGAACGAATAATAGTGTTGATTCCTCGAATACTATTCCTACTTCCGGTAATTCCTACTTCCGACTCTCCGTTTTTATTTTAGGTTGTTATTAGCGTACTTGTAGCCTACAGTTATCCCTTACAGATTCACTGTAAACATCCTTCAAGACCAATGTACAAAATTGTATACGGTGCTAATAAGTATGTCTATGTCTATACCTCGACCGGTTCGTCTTTACTTTTCTCTACTGCAGACAGTTCAGTCATCAAGATAGATCGATACATGTGCACTAACTTACCTCTGGCTTTGGATAACCCTAGAACAGTTGCAAGTACTACAACCACTATTTTGACGTCCATGGTTTGTCTTTTTACTTGATCCAATCAACCTGATCAACGACAACAACAAAAATAGGATGTTTTATTGTAAGGAATGCTTTATTGGTAGTACTTTGTCGAAAGTGGCAAACCGCATATTTTGGTAATTGTAACTACGGTACATTACAACTTCAGGGAAAGCTATAGGCTCTGAATACAAGACCAGTAATTCTACATAATATCAAAAGTGGTTCTGGTTTTTTTTTATGATGAAACACTGAGTACAGTTCATTGCATACAATTTTAGCTTGTACATATTGGAACTAAGAAACGTGAACTAGGATGCGTCAATTCTGTTACGAGTGTAGTATGTGAACCGCGAGAGTTAAAGTTTTGAGTCTTCCCCGATTTAAGATATATATATTTCGGCCAATTAGAATTAAGGAATCAATGATGACCATTAAAACTACTCAGACAAACAAATTTTGTTTTGTACTGAATATACTGATACACTTCAGGTGCGTACCTGCCTTTATGCCAGTAAGCCCGGGCTTAACAGATTTTCTGCAATTTCAGTACGTTTTTCATATTACGCCTGGAGCAAGTTTCCTTTGTCTCACATTCGGGCTTAAAGCTGAAAAATACCTGGGAACGCCCCTGAACTTAGATCCGATTCAAACGTCGAACTTTTCATGCGCCGAACGCAATTAAAACAAAAGATAATTAGGCGGCTTCTTTTGATCTTTTTTTCTTTTGATCTAATTAGGTTCGGCGCATGAATAGTTCGACGTTGAATCGGGCCTTAAAAACCAGCATGTGACTAATATTAAATCAAAACTAAAGAGCTTTGTCGTTGCACATGTATGAGTCAACGGTCGATTAGTGGCTGTTAATTGACTACAAACAGTTGAAGTTTCCTCCCTCAAGGCTTGATAGAATGCTACGCAATATTTTCCTTAAAACTACGTCTATACACAGTTTGTTAGCGATTCTTTTGTGTATTTGGTTTAACCATCCCACATGGGTACGAGGTTCGTCAGTTTATATGTAATCACTGAAAATAAGTCGGTCCGGCCGATACTGCGAATATAACGACCTCTCACGGTGACACATCCACTTTCATTGCAAAACGTATAGAAAGATTTCTAAGAAAACTTGTTCTCGTGTATGTTCCGAAATAAGGTTCACGAAAATAATTAGTCGTTCTTCAAAGTATTGTGCAAATATAAATTTGGAGTTCTTCCTTTGTTTACGCCCAATTTGAGAATTAATTCTCTTTATGTATTAGAAGGGAATCGCAGATTCACTGGTGTAAAGCCAAGGCAACAAATCCGCGGGACTCAGTCACCCGTTTAGAATCTTGATTCTTGTCCGATAATTTGCTTCAGTGATCTTATGCCACCCGCTACGGGAGGACACGAACAAAATAAAACTACGAAATGAAGATTTCGCTTTACTAAGATCATTTCAAGCTTTGCTAAAAGAACCGAGAGAAGAACGGTTTTCCACTCAAAAGATCTAGAATTCGGTTGCTTAACTGACGTATTTTGTACTTTCGTGATTACTGAATACATAAGTGATAGTTTCTCTTTTTTAGCTTAAGCTTCAGCGAACCGAAATATAAACGGTTTGTGTGTACTAAGAAGACAAGAGAAATGATCGTTGTTGATTTGTTTACGTATTAGCATTCTCTTTTCTTTTAAAATGGTACTAAAATAATCATTTTGATCAAATATTTGGAGTATTTGGAGTTTTAAGTTAGGAAAACTCACCGGGAAGGATGTATTCCACCATGTTGAAGTCCGAGCAAAAATGACGTCATTTGAGCCAGTAAGTTTACCGTCGCTAGGATTTACAGCACATGCGTAGTTGCTCCTCTTCAGCCAATAAGATCCTTGCATTTCCCGGATAAGTTCCACGCCAATTGAATCATTACATACCAAGCTATTGACATCATAATGGTGCCTGGAGCCGTTCTAATTCTCTACAAGACATGGCATTTCGATTCAAAAGGTTCTAGATATTTTTCACTTGTCGGATTTTCTTTTAATGGTATATATATAGACGGATTATTTTGCACAGAAACCGCTTTGTGAGACAGTAATTTCTGCCATTATCGGAAATACTTTCCCGCTCTCTAAATGATCAAACTAAATGATAACCCCATTGTTTCGATTCATGAACTGAATATAGAATCAACGCTTCTAGCTAGCTGTTTATATACTGGCTAGAAACATATTCTTCGAGATAATCTTTTAGAATGTGGGCATCGTTTTAACATGCGGTTCTGGTAGATTAATCCTTTAATTATCATAATGAGATTCGGTCTGTAGAAACAAAGTAAGTTAACGATAATTGTTGTTAAATCCAAGCTTGTTTGGGATTAGCAGGTTGTTGTGATTTTGCTTGAAAATGGACACCAGTTACTTATATTTCAAAACCAGTCTTACCGGTCTTTGTTGACCGACATACGTCGTTAACTGAAACTGATAATTATCATGCATTGTTTCAAAGAACGCTATAAAAAAATATGGTTTTAAAGGATTTGAAGCAAAGTTGTCAGAAAAAAAAAGATTAATAACAATGAAGTGTAACGGAAATTATCAGTTACATCGAAATAAATGACCGGTTTACGTGGCAAGCGTTCTGGGTACGACACTCCTAACTTGGGCACGGCACGCCAAACAGGCGGGCGAGGTCTCAACATCCCTAGATTTTCGGGCACACCTACTCGGAATATTTCCATTTACACGACAAAAATAAAGCCTGGTTTCAAGTTACACGACAAACGTTGTAGGTGCGGTACTCCTAATTTAGGTACGGCACTCCAAACAGGCGGCCGTGGCTACCTATTCACAGAATCTCAGCTCCCTAGATTTCCGATATTAACAATTAGTATATACCACACCAATCTCGTACCCAGACACCATTTGTTTCTTACTGCGCATGCTCGACGAAAAATAGGGCTCTGGAAGAATCCGATTTTTGTGTATTCTGATTGGCTGTTCTGAACAATGCAATTTCACCGGAAGTCAAATAAAGCATTACTGGGGGGTTGATTTATTTGGACAAAACCGTTGGATTTTACTTAAATGGATGCCGCTACGAAAATCTTCAGGGATTCTTAGATATTTGCTTGTATGTACTCGGGAGTTCATATCACTTCATCGCCAAGTGAACACACATCATGCACACACAGTACGTGAATTCTCAGAATTCGAAAATCGAACTCAATTGGATATAGCCGAGGGATTTACCGTAACAGATAGGTAGTACTATACATTCCCATATTAACAACAATGTTCGTAAACTTGTGCTCTATAGGCAGAAGTGACGTTTTCCGATTTCGTAAACTTGTGAACAGGCGCTGATCGCTTAAATATAAGCGTTTGTGTGGGAATGTAACGAACTCCAGCTTTCAAGGAGCTAAAATACGAGCGAATCTTAAGTAAAGATGCCTTGACTTGCTGTTTGTGTGGTCATCTAGCCCCCCCCCCCCCCCCCCCCCCCCCCCCCGGGGGGGGGGGAAGACTCCATATAAAAGGGGTAGGGATGCTCGTCGGACATTTTCGATTTGACCCCTAAGAGGTACTAAAATGGGCGTGGCTCAAGCTTATTTTGACCCCTAAAAGATAATAAAAATGTAAATTGATAACAGCTTTTTTGTTCAATTGACACCTGACCCCTAAAAGGTACCGCTTTACATATAAATGTCTGTGTTTGATGGTGGATACCCTAAGTGGTACCAAACTCCTGATTTTGATCCCTACTGAAGGTACGACGAGCATCCATGTACCCCTCACATAAGGGAGTCCTCCCCCCGGGCATCTAGCTCAGGTAAGGCGATTTCAGCGAGTTTTCGATCCCCGTGAATCCTCTTGTGTACTCAGGAATCTGTGATGACTGATATCCATCGCACGATAAAGAAACACGAGCCAAATGCATGAAAATAAAGCCTTAAAATCCAAACTAAAAACGGCAGAAGATGAAAGAGACTCCCTAATAAAGAATAATAATTTATTAACTTATACCGCGCAAATTCAACATGCGTTTTCCAATGCGCCTTACAAACAAATATATACACGTCAATAAATAAGTTATCAAATAACTAACTAACCTTAGCACTATTAAAACACATGCTGCATCATCGAAAAGCTTCTTTAAAAAGATGAGTCTTAAGGACTTTCTTAAAAATTACAATAGAGCCAGTACACCTAAGATATAATGGCAGCTTATTCCATAGGTTCGAAGCAGCAGCAACAAAGGCCCTGTCATGCAACGAGAGTAGCCAGATTCTTTACAGAGGGAGGTGTCAAATAGAGTCCATTGTTCGATCTCAGACTATAATTATATTTTACTTTAGCAGAAATGAGTTCATTAATATACTTAGGAGCGAGTCCGTGGATGGATTTAAAAGTGATTAATATGATTTTTTAAATTATGCGCAACTTAATAGGTAACCAAATAATGTAGTTCTAGTAGAAACGGCGAAGTATGACAGAACCTAGGCGCACGATAGATTAATCTAGCAGCGGCATTTTGTACTCGTTGCAGTTTACCCAATTGTGAGTTCGGTTGTCCATAAAGTAACGCGTTACAATAATCTAAGCGATTTGTGACAAAACAATGGATGAGAGTTTCTATAGAATCACAACTGATATATTTTCGAATCCGGGAGATATTGTATAAGTCATAATAAGCTGCTTTGCAAATCTTAGAGACATGAACAGACATATAGATAAATTGCTATCAAACCATGAGCCAAGATTACGAACAAGGTTCGAGGGCGAGACTTCAGAATTTCCAACTGAGAGAGTTTTAATTTTCACTTTTGCCAATTGCTGCCTTGTTCCTAAGGCTTGCCCTAACACTAGCAAGCAAAAGATCACTACTATCAAGATACCGGCCTGAGGCGCTGAGCGAGAATCGAACCCTTCTCAGGGTGACGTAATGATAAGCATGCGCAGAGTCAACGAAGTCCGTGATTCGCGGACTTCCGGAATCGGATTCTTCCAGAGCCCTATTTTTTCGTCGAGCATGCGCAGTAAGTAACACATGCGGTCTGAGTACGAGATTGATACCACACCAGTGAATATCACTTTTCGCGCGCTCTGATTGGCTACTCAAACAGTGAATATGATTTCATATTCACCTCCGAGCGAAGCAGCGACATCTCGCGCGAGTTTTTGTCCATTTGACAGAAAATAAAATTAACTATTTGGTGCTGTTCACCTGCAGTGTGGTGTATACAAAAACAATTATTCACCTCAGTGTCGGTGTATAGTGGTGGATATCTATTCACCACTATTGACCTCCACTTCGGTGAATATGGCGGGAATGTAGTGGCGCGCACTCCATGTTTGTACACAATGTTGACGCATTTTGCCGACTTTTGAGCAAACTGAGTTGATGGGGATAAGAAAACATTTGCAAATAGCCCTCGAATGTATCTTTCAGTTCATAAGACTCTTAGTTAAAAGTACTAAGTTATTTGAAATGTTAAAACACAAGCAAAACGGGAATCCAGTGGCGGTTATTTATTCGCATGAAGATTCACATGAAGTGCTGGTACTTTAGTCTTGAGCCGTTTGCTATTGAACTTGACAATTTCTTCACTTGAAGCCGTACAAAGTTGAGCAAGACTTGCTTCTTTGCCTTCGAGAAACGATGGAAACATGTTGGACATTTGCTGGTACTGTTAAAGGAATGGCCACGGACGGACAATATCTCAGGTCGGCTGAAATTCATTGATTTCCTGAATTCGCTTCAACTTTTCGAAGTTGTTGTCGAAAACAATCGACTTTGGGGTTCAGATGAATAAAGCATAACTTCATCACACTCAACTTGATATTTCAAAGATGCTAGGCACTCTTACGAGCAATTTTACTGCAAACGAGGTAATTTACAAGTTGTTTTCGTCATGTAATAAATCTATTCGAGCAGAAGCAATCAATATGGAATGCACACCTGACCTAACAGAATTGTTGCACTCTATAAAAATGCGGCTATCAGTTCTTAATATGTAATTGCTCTTGCAAAAAAAACATCGACACATCTGGTACAGCATATAATTGCACGAGTTCTATAATGTCTCCTCTTTATTTCATAAAAGAGTATACAGATACAGCACTTTTAGAAAAGAAGTTTTTACATGCCTCTCATGTCCTTCATCATCTTCTCGAGTCCTTGCTCGGCTTCTTCCCTTTTCACCTTCAGTCGTTCCAGTTTACCCTGAAGTGTCGAATGCTCTTTTGTCAAACGCTGTGACTTCCTCTCCGCTTCCTCATTGCGCAAGTCTTCAGTCATACATTGGTCTTTAAGACAGTGTATCCGTTCAAATACATCCTGTTCGTCCCTTTGGTCTCCTGTATCGTTACTCTCGATCTTGGTAATCTTTTTTGTCATTTCTTCTAGCTCGGAGCTAAGTGCATTCTCGCTCTTTTCTGCATGCTGGATTCGTTTCTCTACTTGGGATTTTTGGTATTCGAGAACTTTGCTTTTTCTACAGGCTCCTTCGTACTTGGACTGGGTATCGCTGGCAACATTTCTTGTCTCTTTAACCTTGATAATAAAAAAAGAAGACGCGAAGTCTGTTCAATGATAATCAGTAGCTCTTTTCTTAGCGAATCTATCGGCCATTTGCAGGAAACAGTCACGTGCTGATATATCACTTCAATAACCAATGAGTTTGGTTTACCAATGAATTTGGAAAGGCTTTACTGGACGGCAAACAAACTTTAAAATGCTATTTTAGAAAGATCGATAATCGATGGGAGATGGAAAATAGCATTTACAAACATGTTTTGCTAATAACACTACCGATCTCGTACAAGTGCATTTAAATAAATAAAGTCAGACTGTCTTGCCGTCCAATACAACCACGTGATTGCATTCCTGCAAAATTCCAATTAGATTACACATTACGACATTTTCTTTTTGACATTTAATGCACTTTATATTCTCACTGGGATCAATACAAAAATAGAAATATGGTGACCATGAGAAGCCTTGGATGTCTAATGTATAAGTAAACACTTGGACGAGTAAACAGGAATAAGTTAGGCATGCATAAATAAAACATATTAGTGGTATGAGAACTTATCAGTGTTGATCCTGACATTTGGTTGCAGTGGTATGGAGTTAATATACTTTTTGACAAGTTTTTTAAAGGTCGTTCTGGGATTTACAATTTTCCAATAAGCTTGATCAAACTCTTATCAGACTATATAGCTTCTCCTTTAGAACTCATAATTAATGACTCTTTTTTAAATGGATGTTTCCCTGAAAAGCTAAAGATACAAAAAAATGTTCCACTCCATAAAGGTGCTTCTAAATTAGATGTCACAAATTATAGACCAATTTCTCTTCTTCCAATTTTCTCAAAAATAATTGAACAAGTTATACTTAAGAGATCAAATAAATTTCAAAGTGACAAAAATATAATGTTTCAACAACAATATGGATTTCAAAAAAATACATCAACTACTCTAGCAGTGTTAGATTTACTAAAAAATATTGTGGACTCCATTGAAAATAAACATTACTCCACTGTACGTAGTATTCTTAGACTTTGCCAAGGCCGTTAAGGGTGCGTTTACCAATTGTTTTGGGCCGTTGCTAAGTAGAATTCAAAACGCCATAAAACTCCAACAATTTGAGTAAAATAATTAATAAATCACTCAGGAACTCCTGGGAGACGGACCTTTTTATTTTGATGACGTCATCGTATGACGTCATTATTACGTCATCAAGGCAGAAAAATTCAATCAACTCATGATTGCTTTGGGATAGTGCTTTCATATTTGCATATATCATTGGTCTGGGTTAGGCACAAAAGGTGTAGCATGCGTTTTACGATATACCGAAAGTTGATCGTTTTAGATTTTTTTTCCCGTGAATTTTAACAGTAAGATAGTCATAACTTCCGTGTTTTTATTTTTTTTTGCTAAACCCATGCTTGGCTCTGTGCACTGCGACTTCAGGACAATTTTTATGTGAAAAAGGATTGACTTTTCTCTGTCTCACGAACGAAGTTTAATTTTTTGTGAAACCGGAAGTATAATATTGTTACCAGGGCCCACGGGGCGGTCCACGGGGCGCGGCCGCGTTTGGGTGGTTACAAAGCAATTATCTTTACATACATGGATTCTCGTGTACCGATGGAATTTGCGAGGGCAAAGCCAAAGGCATTGGCAAGAAAATGAAATCAGTGAAATTGAAACAGAGCTGCATTATCAGACATCTAATTCCAGTGGTTTATTCACGCAAAGAAGTCGATTTGCACCATAATCAGTCACATGTCTAACCGCCTTCCGGTTGTAATAAGCTGAGCGCCGGTCTGTCGAGCGGGAGGTTGCAGGTTTAAACCCCGGCCGGACCGGACCAACACTCAGGGTCTTAAAATATCTGAGTAGAAGGTGTTGCCTTTACATAATACAGTAAACGGTTAGACCTACAGGTCTTCTCGGATAAGGACGTATAAAAATCGTAGGACTAGTGACGTGTCCCCAATTAGCTGCAAAGCTGAACTATTACATTGACACTAAAATGAAGTCACTCACTTTTATACTTTACGTCGCGTCGAGGAGAAACAACCCGATTCAACTTACGGTAAGCTGACATCAAAATCTGACTCAGTTTTCTATCCTATAGCAATCAAAAACACTGCTAAATATGTCAATTCCAGAGGAATATCTTGCTATAATGTGTAATATCATTCGCACATGTTCGTAATCCTTATAATATTCTCCACTGATCAATAAAGAAATAATTACAAAATTCGGCAAGTAGGCCTTAGGCTTTGTTCGCCCTAAAGGAATGGTCGCAAGTTAATAGGAACTTGCCATCGTCCGTTTTTCACAGACATTTCCGGCCTTAGAAATAGTTGACGAATTGTTCAAGTAAGCAACCGTGAACGACAATCTACGTTCTACGTTGTATCGGTCTTTGCTTCTTTATAGTTAGAAATAGTGTCCAGGGTATCAGAACACTCTGGTATCAGAATAGATGAAAACGTTTTGGTCATTATTAACCGATTACTTCCAGTCAAGTCCCTAGTATCGTGACGAGCCGCCGTAAAAATGAGTTGATTTCTCTTTCTTAGGCACTGTATTTTTCTTCGCTACTTTCTTGTGAAAGTGGCTCAAAACCAAACTCATCGAAGACTCCTCTCACGTCTAGCTGCTCACTTGTAAGTACATTCTGACTCCCCTCGTTATCAACAAGCACTTTCCGAGCACTTTCCAAACTTTCTTTGTCGAAATCCGAAAGAAAATTAGTTTGCACTTGACACCCGAAATCCACTGACATCGGAATTTTCCCTCGTCCAGCGACCCTCCGCAGCTAGAATGGTTTTCTCGGTTTTATCGCTCTTTTTCGGCATTATATAAAGTAAACTTGAAGCATGGAAAGTAAAAAAAAAACGGGGTTCAAGTAGCAAAAACAACTTCATTGTAACTTTACGAAATGTAAACAAAACTGATGGAGTGGAGCTTGCTCGCCAGCGAATTGCAAAGCGCGCGCGTTGCTTTTTCACTAAACCGGAAGTAAGTTTTTCCCGCCATTGCATGAGCGCGCCGCGCGCCGACCCTTCATAGCAACGTCGCTGCTTAGCGACGAAATTGGTAAACACACCCTTAACACTGTAAATTTGGATATGCTAATTGATAAACTCGAATACTATGGTATAAGAGGTACCATCCTAAATTGGTTAAGTCCTACCTCACAAACAGACAACAACTAGTGTCCATTAATGACTCTTTATCTTCAAGACTAACTGTAGAGTGTGGTGTACCACAGGTTCTGGTTTAGGCCCCATACTATTTTTACTTTATATAAACGATATCCCAAACTCGATTGAATCTTTAAAATGCTTCCTTTTTGCTGACGATACAAGCCTTTTCTATACTAGTGATAAAATTAAAACATTGGAAACATCAATAAACAATGATCTTATTCGAATTCATGAATGGCTTCTATCTAATAAATTATCCCTTAATGTATCCAAATCAAATTTTGTCAATTTCTACCCTAAACAAAAAAAATGAAGTGATAAAAGAAAAGGAAAATACTAAATACCTACAGCTTTGGACATGACTCTTGCAACACTAATCCTTTAATTGTTATGGACCAGAAGCAGCGCGCAACCCTGAAGTTTCTCTCTCCCCCCTCCCCCCTCCATTCAACGTTGGGGGGAAAAAGTGACCAAACCAGTACGAATGTTTATCCAACATTGAAATGAGGGGGTGCGGGGGACGTGTTCCAAATATTCATGTCCAAAGCTGTAGGAGTAATACTTGATAAACATCTAACATGGAAAGATCAAATAGCCTCTATTAGGACTAAACTTGCCAAATAATTAGGTATACTAGTCAAAGCTAAACATTATGCTCCACTAGAAGTCCTAAAACAATTATATTACTCTTTATTTTATCCACATCTAAATTATGCAATTTTGTTATGGGGTAATACTTATTCTTCAACAATCGAACCTCTCCGAATACTTCAAAGAAAAGCAATACGTGTAATTCTAAATGAAAATTGGTGTGCACACGCCCTACCTCTATTTCACAAACTAGATATTCTGACTCTAGATGATTTACATAAATTGCATTCTAGTCTATTTATGTATGATGTATATCATAAAACAATAAGCAATACTTCTATTGACATGTTTACCCCACTATTAAATATTCACCAATACCAGAAACGCCAAGTTACCAAACAAACTTACTTTATTAATTATTCTAGATTACTCAACATGGAATCAAGATCTGGGAAAAAATCCCTCTAGACCTAAGGGATTTTAAGAAAAATATTTTCAAAAATAAATTAAAAACTCTTTTCCTTAAAGAGTATGAAAGAAAATATTGTCACCTTATCTCACTTATTTTTTAGAAATACTTAGTTTTAAATATTAACGAGTTGAACTCTGAATAAAATTATATGGTATTTACATAATTTATACTTCTAGATACTGTATCTAATATAACTTCTTTTGTTTAATTATTATTGCTACTGTCCTTTTGTAAGTGTTCATCTATAAATCCGCCAGAGTGGTCCTGGCTAGATAGCTTTAATGTTTTCTTCAGGACCAACTCACTCATTACTTAAATATTACTTTTTCCACTATTATTGTAAATTAAGATATACCATCTGAGTAAATAAATTGTTGTTGCAGAACTTACCATGAAAACCGTAGAAATAGTGGTGGCCTATAGACCCTATGCAATAATACTGTTTTTATTTCATTCGACGATAATGATCACATGAGGAAATCAACCTTGTCAGATTAAACAGCATCCGAAAATAAGTGATCCTGTGAAATTTGAGTGTCATAGCTTTCATTGCTACAGAGTAATTAGGGTTTGAATTAAGAGAGCTTTGTATGAAATAAGTCAGCCATGGCCTTATCAGCCTCGTTTTCATGTTTTCTCAAAGGTTTAAATGCTAATAACTCTGGAACCAATTGTTATAAAACTATTAAACTACATACTGTCAACAACTTCTTACTGCTCTTTCAGGTGTCTGTATCAATGTTTCTGTATTTCTTTAAAATAATGATGCTAATGATGTGATGTCATCACCGACATCACTTATTTTACAAAAGTATGCTGGTAGAGACAAATTGCCTATTTTTAAATTCTAAGTTATATTTGAAGCTTATCAAAGTGATTTTACAAATAGAAAATAGAATAGAAATTAGAAAATAGCTTAATTCACAAGTACAAAGAAATTCAGCAAATGTCGGTGATGACATCACATCATTAGCATATTGGAAATATAATTAGTATTGTAATGAGTAGAAATTGTATTGTAAACACGGCATGTCTGAAAAGCAGCCCAGCTGAGCCGTTTACCATGTATAAATAAGTAATTGAACTGAATTGAATTGAAACGAAAAGAGTCCGGCAGCACAACTTTTAAAGAACTGGAGGTAGCATGCGCGGCACTGGTCGGCAGCATACTTTAAAGAAACTGGAAAGCTAAAATAGCGAGCGCCACTGGCTGTAAATACCTAGAAACTAAAAACTAGCATAATTGTAGAGGAAGTAAATGACACTGGTTAGCTTAACGTTGTGCAACTAAGGGATAATGAGTTTTCGTAATACGTGGTTTAGAATACAAGATTTATCAGCACTTACGGCAGTAGTGTTGTAATTCTTTTAACTCGACATTGACTAAGTTGTTGTGGTTTTTGGATCTCTATAGATGCTATTCAAACCACTTCCTCATACGTTCCCTGGTTTACGTATATTAATTGCCTTACCGCTGTATATTATTCAGTGCCAGTCATTTTACCATGTTATATTATACCTTAGTATTTCACTCCTAATATTTCTATTGAATTGTCCATAAAATATAAGTTTAGTGCTTTTAACCCGGGGGGGGGGGGGGGTTCTTCAAGGTAAAAAGGGTAGGGGTGACCGTCGGAAAACCTCGAAAATACCCTAAAAAATACGAAACCGTGAAAAATTTTCCACCCTAAAATGTACCTCATGGTCTAAAAATCACCCTGAAAAATGGATTTCGCTTGGACAACCCCTACCAGCCGGCGAATATCGGAAGAACCCCCCCTCCCCCCCGGGGGCTTTTAACCTCCAAAAAGCTTTGCTGCAGCATGGGTTGAAGTACACGTTCCTTAAAAATTTTCCCATGGTTTTTTTTACGTGGTTTTCGTGTTTGTCACATTCTAGTAAGCAGTATTTTTAACAGATAAAATAATATGAACTAAATCCAAGATGGATATCTACTATGTAAGATATATACTAGCCAGTACCAATTACTCTTTTATGCAGATTTCACATAATTACACCAAGGCAGCATTTATTAATTAAGACCAATAGTAGTCAAGGGGCACTTCAGTGTTACTTATAACGTTATAACTATCATTAAAAACACAAGGAGAACTAAACTGCAATGGATCCGTGAATCCAACCATCAAACAGGTCTGTTGTATCTTGTTGGTATTACAAGGAATTTAAGGGGAACATATTTTACTTTCGTTTGAACGCAGTGAATTAGAATGTAAATCCCATTTCTCGAGCGCGCGCAATAGTTTTGGTTATTATGGAAAGAAAATTTCGTAATACAAAGCAACCACTTCTGGCATCAAGATCATTCGTAATTATAATTTCGCACGGCTCAGCTCCACTGAGGTGTTACGACTTATCTGTATCTGTATATGTTTTGCATTTTTATTAGCAGAGAAAGCAATGCCCTTGACCTTTTTTTGTCATCCTCCAGTACGTCCAGAAAGTCTTGCTACCAAAACTACGACCACTGGTCAAACTCCAATCTGCCGAGTTCAGCTGTTACTTCGCTGTGAGTTTGACACGAGTGCGAGTACGACATTTCATTTTGCACTCAAAATATATCATCCACAAGGAAAGTAGAGATCTTCAAATACAGCTAAACAATACTGGAGACATGAAAACAAGGCAGCAAGAGTATATGTTTGCTTGTAGGTCTTGTAGAGTTGTGAAAAGTCGCACTCGTAAACCGAATTAGAATCTAAAGGCAGTACAACTAAGGGTGGCGAATGGTAAATCCGAGACTTTACGAGGCGCCGAGACTTGCGTTTTCAAAATCCGACCCCGAGACTTTAAAGCGATTTAAAAATCGGAGCCCGAGACTTTGAGATTTCAAAATCCGAGCCCGAGCTCGTCCGTTTTCAAAATCCGAGCCCGAGACTCTTGTTATTGTAGTTATTTATATGACGAAACACCCAGTACCTTTCATCACGCCAGGTGGGGAATTCACCATTCAACCACAGGCTAACCATCCTCTCATTTTGTGTATTTGTCACTGATGTTTTAATAATCCATTATTTCTTAGCAAATTGTGAATATGTGTTGATTTAGCGCGCGCTCGTAATACAGCTCGGGTTTCCTGTGGCTCAGGCTTGTTACATATAGCTCGGGCTTCCTGTGGCTCATCTCGCCAACTACATAACAAAATTTATGTAGTTGGCGAGATAAGCCACAGGAAGCCCGAGCTATATGTAAACAAACCTGAGCCACAGGAAACCCGAGCTGTATTATGAGGGCGCGCTAAATCAAATCAGTGACAAATACACAAAATGGGAGGATGGTTAGCCTGTGATTAAACCAATTAGCTGTCGTTCGCGTACCTTTATCTAATATATATAATTTGGCAAGCCTAAAATCGGAGCTCACAATTATCAGAACTGAAGCAACGACCCGAAAATAACGATAAATTATATAAAGAACACAAACTTAAAAAAAAATAACTGGTATTAGAATAAAAGAAAATCAGGCCAAAGGGTTCAGAAGAAAAGAGAAGAAAACGGAAAAAAAAAAAAAAAAAAAACGAAACTTTGAGCGCGCGCGCTGACGTTGTTCGAAATGACGTGCTCAGCGTGCGCGCAGAAACTAAAATTGAATTCAAACGAGGATTGGAAGGCCTTCCCATAATCCATGCGTGGCAACTATATTATCAATTTACCCGGTCACGTAAGTAATTCATTCTGCGTTGAATTTCGTGGAATTCGGACCTCGACAGCACAAATTTTCACAAAGCATCTCAAAACAAGTTTGTCCTGGGATTTTGACGTAAGTTTATGCTAGCTTTGACTTCCCTGTATTTCTGGCAAAAATAAATAAAATGAAAGCCTAAGAAAAATGGCAGACAATAGACCATTTTTACGATGTTGCGCGCGCAGCTAGAACAGTGGATATCTGTTTTAAATAACAAAAGGCTGGTGAACCAGAACGAGTCTTAGCAGCTGATGCGTGCGCAACATCGTGAAAATGGCCTATTATCTGTGAATTTGAGTGAAAAGTTTTCAGTTTTAATTCGCGCGCGCTGCTGACGTAATCTGATCACGCCATTTTCGAACTCAAAACTGCATTTGTTAGAGCGCGCGACTGAATAAACCATAGTATTACTTGTTCTCCCCTTTATTTTGTCAGGTAATCATAATTGTTTTTAAGTAAAATGATTAACAAAGAATCGTCTGGTTTTTTTGGTATAATTAACAATAAACACCGCTCGAACTGTTTCATGAAATGATTCACGAAAGATCGGCATGTGAACTGTATATCCAGTGACCGCTCCATTTTTGTAAACGGTATCGACATACCGTAAACAATACGCATTTTCAACGGCTTTGTAAACGTCTTAAACCTGGAGCCCTTAGGAGCCCTTTGCATAAATCATAAACTTAATCTATTTATGTCACTGCTCATGCTAATTTCCAGGTAAGGTTAGTTGTTTAAAAGGTTTGTAGTTAATTTCTTTCAGGGTAAGATATACGACTTGAGTTTGCGGGAAATTTTTCCAACATAACCTCTCGAGAAAAGTGCCCGATAAATATGCTCAGATTGTATGATTGTATTGTATGTTACACTTCACGCTAATGTGTCTTCAACATGACATCTAAAAGCTTAAATTTTGTTTGATCCCCTCCTTAACGCCTCAAATAGATCTGACCTCGTATTAATCCGATAATGTGTTTCGTCTAAGTTTTCAGATATATATATATATATATATTTCAATGTATTGAGCTCCGCTTTGCCGGGGCAGAGATCTTTGTTCTGTTGTTATGACTATAGCCTTTACAATAGTCCAGTTTCGTATTCGAAAATTACCGCTGAATGCAATGAGTACAGACGCATGTACGCAGGGTTAGCCTCATTCTGAAGTTAAACATTCATAAATACCAGCGAGTAGGTGGGCTATTAACAACTCTGTGTATTGTTGTAGTTTCACGCCCTTGCACCTTCTCGCTGGTATTTAAGAATGTTTAACTTCAGAATGAGGCTAACCCTGCTTACATGCGTCTGTAGTCATTGCATTCAGCGGTAATTGTCGAATACGAAACTGGAGTATTGTAGCTAGCTGTTTGAATGGATAACGTGCTTTAAAAAAAGCAAGAGCTGCAGAAAATTCTGAAAAGATTCATGTATTGTTTGGGTCAATCAAAGTTACCTTACATGAATAATAAGGTTGGGAAGAAGTTAAAAGGTAAATAGAGTACCAAAGTCCGCGGTTGCCGTGTGATTTGAGAAACTCATTGATCCCACATCGATAACACGGCAATGGAAGGGTTACGCAATTTCCCATTTCCGACGCCAAAACAAATAGGACACAGAGCCCAATTTATGATTCGGACCCGCTTACGCAAATACTCAGTTTTCAACCCGCTGTCTGACTCAGACCAAGAGACCATCACTTGTGATTGTCTCTTGCTCAGACCCAACAAAAGAACACACAATCCACCAAAATCTATCACAAACCTTGTCTTCTAATTCCTCTAAACTTTCGCCATCTTGACTATCTTTGTCCACCAGCTTTTGAATTTTCTGTCTGTCTTCGTAATTCAAACTCTCGGTTGTTAGTAGTTTTTTCTGAGTGACTTCAACTCTGGCTACAATTTTGTCCAGTTCCAGTTGCGTCATTCGGATTCTTCTGTTCAAAGAAAACGCTCGCTCCTCCGCACTTTCCATTCTATCCTTTACCATACTAATTTCATGTTCAGCTCTCTCAGCACGATCTCTTGATTCATCTAAACGGATTTTCAAATCATTCATGTTTTGCTTCAAAGCCTGCATGTTTTTTATATAACTGAGGTAACTCGTTGATGTTAAGTAATTCAACTTTACAAGGTCAAACTGTCCTAGACGTTCTGAATTCTTAAGATTTTCTGGCTAGCTGGCGTTGCGAAAACGTTTCAATAGCTTGCATGTAATTGATTTGTATTGTGACGTCATAATCGTAATGTCATAATCATAGCCGAAGACCTGCGCGAGCAGAGCACTATAACTTCGTGTTGATAAGCATTACAATTGTTATGCTAATGTTACAACCATGATGTCAAAAGACAAAAGGCCGCTTTGTGTCAGGAATCAATCGATCTCTGGTTGGCACATTAATAACAATGGATGACGGGGCAGTAAGTATCGCTATACACATAGCGATCGATCGAAAAAATGCTGGCTATATATTTTCTCCTAACGACATTGGTTAATGTCGTGATAACAGGACCTCCCTGAAAATCACAAATTGTGAACGGAGCTTTCCTGTCAAAATATTATTATTATTGTTGTTGTTATTGTTATTATTATTATTAGCTCAACTTGCAGCGCGCACTCTCAAGTTCGAGATCACGACCGAGACGCAGTTTTTATTTCCTTTTTTTTTTACCGCGAAATCATTTTATTTAGCTTCTTGCTTCCTCATTCTGGAATTTTTCGGACTCGGGCCACTTGCTTGTAAGCCAATGCATGAAGTATTTGACATCACTACCAGATCACGTTTCAATGTAACAACAAAGGAGTTTTGTTCGTTTTCTCTAATTTTTCTCTACATCAGTACATGTATATTTCTCTTTTCACTAGCCGTGATCATATACAACAGGGGTTCAGCCCATAAACATGCCATGCACTATATGTATATATTATCAAAATGTTTTTTCGAATTATATAATTTCAAACCAAATAATACTGCGAAACATGAATTTGTTATTTTTAAGAAAAAAACATTGCTATTTAAAGCAAAAGCTGAATTTAAATCACAGCGCGCGCACATAACATTGTGGACAGCCTGAAAGGACCATGAATAGAGGTACAGCTCATGTGGGGAAATTCGCTAAAAGTTGTTTTGCAACAGAAAGTAATTTGAAAATGATACTATAATTAGTAGCCTCCTCCGCAGGCATCTCTTATCAGATTTTAAAAATCGTGAATTGGGTTACCTGTGACTCCGGGAGAGAAGAGGAGGACTGGAGGAGGCTAGATAATTAGCAGACAGCGAATGAAGCCTAATCAACCCAAATTCCAATTCGACCGAAGAACCGTGTCCCCTGAAAATTAGACACGTAAATAAAGTTGTCTTTTTATTTTATCAATACTGGAATTATTAGAGCGGATTTCGTATGAGTATAAAGAGGTTATTACACGGAAAGTTGCGTAATACGGTTGGGTATTTTTACGAGTCAGTCTTATTTTTTCGAGCCTGAAAGGCAAAAAAAAAAAAAAATTGACAAGTAAAAATTCCCAGCCGTATTACAAAATTTTTCGTGTAATAAATTGTTTATTATACGACAGTTAACACAGACAAAAAAAGTTTATTTTCGCTTACCTTACAGCACTGTTTGAAGAAATTATCTCGAAGCAGAAACTACCAGCCATGTTGGGGGCGGGCGCGCGCTGAAAAATCTGTCTTCGCGCGCTAAAATCTGATTGGCTATAACTCAAACAGCCCCATTGATTTTGATTGGCTCGCATGCTTACAAAACCTTTGAAGTGTTGAATAAACATGTTCGGAACCCGTGTAATACGCTCGCATATTCGTTTCATCCCGTATTTGCGTCAGCGTAACAATGCGGTACGGTGCAGTGTTCTTTACATACTACTGTATATAGGCTCAGTTCTACAGTCCATAGTTACAACACACGTTCAGTTACCAATCAAAATCTATCGTTTCCAAAATGTCGTCTTAATTATGGTAAGTTTAGTGTGAAATACTCTGCTGTTGCAAATTGGATTATGTTACTTTTATTAGTAAAACAGTGTCCGACCTTAAAAATAATGTTTAGAAAAAAGCAAAACAAATCTTACCAACTAGTCTGTTCTCCTTTGTACTTCATTTGATTCCCTGTACGTTTGCTGAATATTAGCCTCCACATTCTGACAGTCATTGTATTTTATTTTACCTCTACTTGTATTTAGTATTGTAATGGTGTACATGTATCTTACTTAACCTTCATAGGTTTTCACCTGTACATTCACCACAGAACCTTATCCTCTCATTGTAATAATATTGTAAATTAATTGTGGAAATAAATGAATCTGAAATGAAACAGACTGTAGTTTACTTAAGTGAGTTGGAACACCAGTTACAGTTATCTAATTTTGAAGTCAATAAAGGTATGAATAACTGTTTCAGGACTCAGCGGTGTCCTGAGTTAGATACTTTCTAATTTTAGCTATGTTCCTTCTATGGTAGTATAATGTCTTGCAGATCGTCTTTACGTGTTGCTCGAGATTAACACACTGGTCAAAGACGACGCCAAGATCACTAGCTGATGATACGGGTGAGATCCTCTCATTGCCGACTTGAACATCTTCTAAGGGAGGTCTCGGGCGATGATATATTGATCTTATCAGTACGAGTTCCATTTTATCTTGGTTCAATGAAGTCTTATAATTTACCATCCAACTATCAATATCCTTAACACACGGCTCGATACGTGCGCAATTCCGTATGCGCATTTGATCATACATAACATGTTAATTTGCGCAATATAAGTAATACATATTTTTATAACGTGACTTAGATTATGTAAGTTTACTTGGTCTTTCCGTTTTAAATGACAGATATAGCTGGGCATCGTCAGCATACAAATGGTACTGAATAGATTGTGAAGCGGTTTGGTCATATCACTGAGGGAGATCGATGTGTACCGCAAGAACAAGAAGAGACCCAGTACTGACCCTTTGGTAAACCACGTTCTAAATTGCATGATGATGATTTGCAACCCTATAGATCTTTTAATCCTACACTGTGTTCACAGTTAACATCCTACTTTCGACGTGGCCTTTGTACCCCCAGCGGACCGGCTTGGCTTACCCTGTATATACGTATTATTTACTATTTACCATTTTACATTAAATGCCTCGGTTTGCCTATACGAACAAACTAACTTAATATGCTCACATACTGAAGTGTTACAAAAGTATCGAAAACCTGTGAAAAACAAGAGAAGTGAAATATTAATTCATAAATTGTGATTACATATATGTATATACAGTAAACTGCATTAATCCTTGCAAGAAGTAGTGTTTAAAATGGATTTAAAAGGTTGGGATTCCCAACGAAATGAGATGTAACTGCATAGTTTGTGTCAAAGTGTTTAGCAAATGTTATGTATATAGATATAAATTGTTGTTCGCCGGCCCATATGATATAGCACATCGCCAGAAATAAGTGACATTCAGCAATGGCCAGCGGCTGCACTTTTGAATCCTGCGACCGGAGTTCGACTCCTACACTGGACATAAAATTTTTGTTTTACTTCTTTTTCTCCTTTCTCAGTTTTATTTATACTTTTCCTCTATGTTTACGCTATTAGAGCCGCCTTCAATACTAAAAACATTGTTGTTTACTGGCTCCGACACGGTCGTGAATGGAGATACCGCTGACCACAATTGGTATCGCAGACTCTTCTCTATAGGTCCGGTTAGGTCCTATTTTAGAAAAGGAACAATTCATTTGAATAACTGCTGGTCAGTTACAAATACATTGCAGTTTCACAAGGAGATAACAAGCTGTCCATAGGTATGTTTTCATGGCGTTTTAGACGCTCGTGGCCAGAGATATTATGGTCTCAAGACAGTCAATTTTACGGGATTTAGCGTACAAAGATGGAGGATTCTGATGGCTCACTACTAGATCCTTTATTCAACTGCAACACATTAATATGAAAGAACTTTGCAGCCACTTTGGAGGATGCTTAATGCGAAGATCGAGTCTTCGTTCGAGAGGTGAGGAGTAGACATTTTGCCAAACAGCGTAAATTCCCACTCAATATCCAAACTATAAACTTGTAGTATGGTGTTTTTTCGCTTATTCGCACTGTAGCTTCTGTAAATTAATTGAAATTTCAATGCCTGTACTTCGTTCGTAAAATATTAATACGAATTTCACGAGCAGATTGCTAACTATTAGGCAGCTGGATGTACTATAGATTGTAGAATCATACCCTGCATAGACATTTTGAATTTTGTATGTAGGGAAGTGAGAAATTGTAATTTAGCGATTTCACCCCTTAGTTCGCTTGTAATGTTATCAACTCCATTCGGTCACGTCTGAGCCGGAACTTGGTTATTGCGCAACCGCTCGTGTCACTTATTTCTGGCGATGATTTTAATATAAACAACCTTGCGTTTGGGAGGATCTTCCGAAGACGTCTATATTATCTTAACGAAAAGAATGAAGTGAAATCACTAAAATCAAACAGTGCATTTTAACCATCCTTTGCATCTTTTTCTTGGAATAACATCATATTCAATGACTTACGAATGATTTGGAATGCCGGTCTAACAATGTACTGTTGCATAATCAGACAAAATCAAGAAACACCTATGGAATCTTAGAATCCTTCAGAAAATAAGCTTTACAATACGTTTTAATATAACCCACCAAATATTTTCTCTCGCGCGTGATTGGTTGAATGTCTCACGTGACCCGATATTCCTTTCCGCGAGTGGGAAATATCAGCGAATAAGCACATCAAAGAAAATATTTGAAGGATGATAACAACAATAACCTACATTGTGGCGTCGAAATATGCCCTGATATTTGTCCTTGGACATTTATTATCTGATCCTCGAAGCTCACAGTTTCCCTCGAGCTTGGCTCTCGCGAACTGTTCTCTTCTCGGATCAGATATATGTCCGCGGACGAAATATCAGGGCATATTTCGACGCCACAAATAGGTTATTGTATTTATATGGTAAGATGCAAAATGGAAGGCTGCCTCCTTTTTGTTTGGTGTTTTAGGGCGTAATCAGTTTATCAAAGTCATGAATCTTTTGGTGTATAAAGTTCTTGTAAACAATCTAGGATCAATTAATAAAGTGAATAATCTGGCATAAAACAGCTTGAAGTTCACGAAACCGGCGCTGTCTGTACTTTCACATGGATATTTTTTACAGCAAAGACAGCCTAGATGAACGGTGAATCCAACCAAAGATATTTGAATTCATAAGGGGGTTTATACCCCGCGCTAAATAAATGAACATGTACGTTCTTCTTGACTTTCTCATCGCGTGACACACTAAATATGAGAGATTGTTATCGGGTCGTCTTAAAAGAGTAAACTATAATGCCTAGAATTTAATTAGAGAGTCGTCACCAGTGAAAATCACCCATTAATAATTGCTGGTTTTGCTGGTTTTCTCGCTCTTTAAGTATAAAACCGACTGCGATACGATGATAACGATCTACAACTTCTTTTTACTACTCTTCAAGTGACGCTAGTCCCAGTATATCTATTGGTTTACCAAATACTTCAAAGTAAATATTGGTAGTTAAGCTATCGTCCAAAATCTTCTCGGTCAGCCTATCCAATTTCGAACAATTAGGAGATGGTTTTCTATGATCTATTAACGGTAATACAATCTCGACGTCTTGAAAAGCTATTAGGGAATGCACGAGTGGAAAGCATCGCTCTCGTCGAAGACAAAACTCAAAATCTATTAAAGTCAGTTCAGAGCTTCTAATTAAAAGAAACGTATATACAAAAGTGCCAACTATAATTCTGTATTGTGATAAAAATACTCTCGAGTTGTTGAGTGCTATAGAATATACGTTATAGTTCGCGTGTTTTGTCAGAGTTCATCAGTGCAGACGATAGCTGAGAATGCGGTTGCGATTCATTGCTTCAAATGTATTGGCTTACCTTCCTTTTTCAAACTCATTATGTTGCTAATTCGACTCTAATATTTCATGCCTAGCTAAGCTAAGTAAGCTAGATTGGGCAGCAATAAAGTATAAACGAATATCAAATGTAAGTTTATTATACCTTGAGGAATTTTTGGCGCGGCCTTAGTTGACACATTTGATTGTAAATGCTTTAATTCGTTCCGAATATAGGCAGTAGTAGAACTAAGGAGTTGGAGCCCCATAAGATCGTCGGCTCTAAATTAGAAGCCATTTCATGCAGATAATGAAAGTTTAATTACTTCAAAATTGGACAAGCATTGAGTCTGATTATATTTTATTTAAACAAAAAAAATTATATATATATATATATATAACTGCCAACGCCATTCTGCATGTGCTCTTAAAAAAACACGATTGTACTGAGTCTAACTAGGTCTAACTAGAAAAATCACAAGCAAGAGGTGGGTGTTGTTAAGTTATGTTCTTGAGAAGTTAATGTTTCATCGTTATGAACACCGCTATATGTTTTTTTTAAATAGAAATGTGGATATATATATACTTATTGAAAAACACCGTTTTCTTCTATAGGCATACACTTGTGATTCTATATTTACGATCTCACTAGTTCTTATTAGCTCGATCAGTAGAACAGCGAACTGGTCTATCGTGAGTGTTGTTGTTGTTAGTACCTCAGAATATCAGGCTGTTGTGTCGGGAGACAATCCGGCCTATTCTTTCTCGAAATAACACAACAGGTTCTTTCCCGTCCCCCTCATAGGAGACAACGGCCAACTACTTATATGTCCCTTCCCAAGGACGAGGCCGGGATTCCAACACCTGACCTCCCGCACTCTAGACCGTCGGTTATAATTCCGACATTTAGAATGAGGTACGACATGGCGCGAAATACAGTGTTTGTATGGGAATGCGATGCCAAATTTCCATAAAATCGAATTTCTGAAATATTCACTGTCTGCAACTTAAGTTACCTGGTAAAAGATTAACTGATCAAAATTTGAGGGATGTAGCTGTGCTGGGAAACGTACAGTCGTGTTTTCGGTTTCCATACATTAATTTTGTCTGAAAATTTTCCGAGTGACTCGTTGCATTACAGACAAATTAAACCTTAACCCTTGGAAAACTGAAAGCAGGCACTGCACGCTTCCCAGAACAGCTACATCCCTCAAATTGTGATCAGTTAATCTTTTACCTGGTATCTTAAGTTTGCAGACTGTGAATATTTCAGAAATTCGCTTTTACGGAAATTCAGATTCCCAAACAAACACATTATTTCGCGGCATGTTTGCATCCGGCCGTCCTTGTGAATTTGAGTAGACTTCTGTTTGCTGGTATTGCAGCAGTCCTTTACATCACATGTCAAGGGCATCCAACGAAGTTTTCGGTTAAAAAGCTGTTCGGAAGGGTAAGTTAGCCTAAAACTCAGTTTCGGATTTGAAAAAAATGTCCCTAGAAAATTGTTTTCTGAAATACAGGCTAGATCCCTAGAAAATTATAGAAGAAAAGAGAGACTAAAAGGTTTCCCCTAAAATATTCGTACGTCCCAATTCGTCTGATCAATAGAGTCAGAACGATCCAAAAGAACCCCTAAAAAATTCGTACCTCCACAAAACTTTGCAACATGAAGTTAATTGGGCTAGAAAATTCTTGTTTATGTTCTAGACTACTAACAAATTCGTAGGCCGGGAATATGTTGCCATAGTATTTTCGGTTGACGCGATTTCCACCTAGAAAATCCGAACAGCTAATAGCTTTCTAGAATACGTCAAAAGACATAGTAGGCGCCTTAAAATGGCTAGATGAGCGGCAGACAACTGGTTTCAAACTAATTTCAAAAAGTACTCGTTGGGTGCCCTTGACATGTGCGTATTTCTATTTGAAAATCTACCTCTGCATTAAGAAATATGGTCAGAAGGTTGGTGTTCACAGAGTAGGAAAGCTAGCCAGAAGAATCGCTTTGTTAATTTATACTAATGTAACCGACAGGTCTATTGTAAACTGCACGGCAGCACATTGCGCCACAATAACAGTCCGTATTCTATCACGAATCCTGCAATTCTGTGATAGATAGTGAATAGCGAAAAAGCCGGTTTTCATAAGCAAAACAATGGCTGCCAAATCGTCAAAATGCCAAAAATAGTCTTGTTAAGATTGAACTACCAGTTGCATGGTTTCTATTTGGAAGCTAGCTTCCAAATAAGGAGTGCACGTCCGCGCACAACTGGCGGTCATTTAGTTGTACTTTGCGCGCGCAAACCGAAACAGACATTTTTGGAACATATTCAGGGTATTCCGAAAAAGGTATACCCCAAGAAAACAATGTTGTTTATATTATTAAACTCAAAAATGATTTCCAAAGGACATACTAAACGTAGCGACTACTTTCTACGTTTCAGAGAACGGATATCTGCAGAATTTCGAAGTATCCTGATGAATAGCCGGAGTAAAGCCCCGTGCAAACGCTCTCAACATTGCCGTTGGCCAACAACATCCAACATTGTTGGGCCCAACATGTTGGGAGCGTTTGAACACCCTGTTGGGTGTTGTTGGGTGTTGTTGGGAGCGTTTGCACGGGCCTTAAGTCCAAGACAAAAGCACGCCTAGAATTCACCAGACAGCAACTCATACAAGTCAGTGCAGAAAATGCATTGCGCTTAGCTTCTAGATAAAACTGAAATTGGTATAGTTGAATTAAAGCAGGATGAAAAGAGGAAGTAGAGAATGGTTTAAAATTCTTTTCGATTTCTCCCGTTCAAGGACGGCTTAAAAAGGGAATTAAGCTAAACGTGTATTATCAATATTATTTTCACTGTAATTGATCTAATAAGTCCAATTAAATGGTACAAAACTACGCACGCTAGCATGTTACAAAATATTCTGAGAGAGTTAGAGAAATGCCGGAAATCTTGAAATGCTATCATCACGATTTTCGAGCAACTTCACCACAAGGCTTGGCGCGCGTATCATTCCTTTAAAAAAAATTCCCGCGTTAGTATTCGCCTAATAAAAGATATTAAGTTATAAAGGTGGGTTATAACTGATCAATCATATTGATATCGTATTAAATTTCACGACATCATCCAGTAATAAAGTCATGATCAGAACCCTCGTGTTTCGTTTTGTGTACGTTTTTATGGCAGTGAAAAACACACGCAAAACGAATGGAAACTAAGCAACAACGGCTTGTTATCGCCTGATGACCTCGTGGTAGAAAGCGGAACTCCTATCAGAGATAATTAGAAGGTCATTTGTGTGTCAGCAGGCGTGAACAGCTGTTTTGGTCTGCTTGGTACTCACCAGAATTTTAAAGCATGTACATCCCTAAATTTAAATTCAGCCTGGAGTATCCAGTGTAAAATGTGCTCCTGTGTACGTGTTCGCAAGTTATCTGTCATCCTTTCTTGCTTATGTAATGCTTTCATAACCAATAATGCAATCATGTTGGTGAATGAGAATCATTAAGATGAAAGAGATGATGCAGCAAATTTATGATAATAAATTTTCTTTCATAAAACACATTTCAAAC
>JAOWCC010000577.1:66008518-66288256 GCA_030867875.1 Actinernus sp. WN-2022 | reverse complement strand
TATCAACGTGAGAGACGGGGAGTCGACGGAGGCGTTTAAAAAATGGCGGGAACTTCGCGTTGGTTCTCCCGTGATCTTGATTTCGGAAGCCGTAATAATTTCCCGGAGCGCTTCAAACTCGCTAGAAACATAAAAACTTTTCCTTCTCAAGGTTCTTGCGGCGTAATGCCCCGCAAAGAATACTGAACAAAGTCGATAACGACGTCTTTCCTCCTCCCTGTACAGAACCGTTCAGCGGCAGCTTTGCCGCCATGTTGGCCTTCTACACTGTCGAGTGGAAACTCGAAACTTCCCCCTTGAAATAGTTTAAACGCATCGCTAGCGATATACTCCAGACCTCCTTCTGCCATCTCGCTCGAAAAAGCGTACAACTTTTTTGAAGGATCAAGGCCATATACGAAAACGCGAAAGAGGCAAATGGTCGCGGCATCGATGTGAACTCGCTTTCCGCCTTGATTCTCTAGCTGAAGAGAATTGAATATTCAAATTTCGGAACGAAATGTAATCTTATGTACCGATGTCTCATATTAACTATTAATACTGTGCCTTAAAGCATCTCTGCTTTATAAAACAAACTTTGAACGTGATGACAAGCTGCAAAGTAGACAACACTGCGTGTTGATGGGAACTTACATAGGATTATTACGTTACCATAACAACTAATCATTTGGCCCCAGTCGCCTGCTGTGAGATTCAGATGCTCATGAAGTTCGTCATGATATGCTGTTGTTTATTTCATACTTTTGATGTTATTCTAATTCCAATTTCTTTGAATTTCAAGACACATATTCTAATTCTAATAAAATGAAAATGTTTGTAGAAATAGGTTTTCCACCTGTCAGTTCATTCTCAGTATACTATACAGCCTGCTTTCTTTAAGATTTCAAAGATTCAGACGTAACTGTAATGCGCTTTATTGGGAGGGACAATGCCACACCTCACACTTTTCTCTGCTGATGTTAGTGTCCCCGCAAACAACCGTGTTAGTAAGCTTTTCGAAATGCTTCAAAGTTCATTTGAAGCACTGACGTTGAAAAGTAAATTTTCAATATGGAACCTTTAGTATTATTTCTACTTACAGACGAACCTACACAAAGAAATAAGGTTAAAGGTATTTCGAAGGGTCAAAAGCAAGAAAACTATTGTGCTTCAAGAATATAGTAAAACACTTTTTGTTATAAATTTTATTATCAATACAAATGTTAAAAGGTTAAGAGGTTTTCTTCACAATAAATAGGCGACATAGCCTGGGGCATTCACATTTGAGCAATTTACCTGCATTAAATATTTTCCAATCTTAATTTTGTTAGTTACATTTGTTTTAGAAACTTGCAATAACATGCTAAGGGTGTGTTCGATTGACCGTATTCCGGAATAGGAATAGATGGAATAGTCTCTGGAAATCACTGGTTCAGGCACACTCTGCACTGTAAGTTACAGACGCTTGTTGACATATGATATTCAGGATACAATTATTATTCCAGTGGCTAAAATATCCCAGTATAACCGATTTGTAGTGATCATATTCCGGAATACGGTCAATCGAACGCACCCTAAATGTCCTTGCTAATAGTGGGACTTTAACTATATAGACACGTTTGGTCGTGGAAAATTATTTTCTCGTCCGTCTAAGTTTGAGTTTATTCCGTCATCAGTTCGTCTTTTATTTCTTTTGGCATAAAAATGTAATGGAAATGAAAGGACTAAAATACGTAGGATACCAAATTTGCGTTGCAAGAAATACTTTTGACTAAAATCAAAGAGACCATCACCTAGGTAATGGTCTCTTGCTAAAATGCATTCGTATAAATAGTTTTTATAGTTTAATCTGTATGTGAAAATTGAAATATGGCGTGTGAAGGAGCATTGTAAAATCAGTGAACTGCCAAGGGTCTAAGAACTGAAGGTTCCTTATTTCGTCGTTGTATAACTTGATAATAATAGGACCTTTTCATTTTGGCATCATTTTACTACAACTACCAGAATCTTTTCAAATTCTCTTTCTCAACTCCTTTGAGAATACCAAGACAATAGTCCAAATTAAAGGAACAAAAGAATCCGCGCAAAGAGTTCTGGTAGTTGTAGTATGTGACGCCATCATGCAAACGTCCTATTAAATCCTTGCAACGAAGAATTAGATAGATAAAATAGATAGATAAAATAGATAGATAAATATAGATATGGATGGATGGATAGATAGATAAATAGATAGATAGATAGATATGGATGGAAGGGTTAGATAGATGGAAGGGTTAGATAGATAGATAGATAGATAGATAGATAGATAGACAATTTATTTCAACACGGTAGTTTTAACAGCAGAATTTAATTTATATAAAAGCCGTGCGCAAAAAAATAATACATCTAATCTAATTATTATGGTTAAAAAGTCGCGAACTGTAATAATTATAAGGCATCAAAGAAGCAAGGAGGTAATTTGTTTAACTTGGTTTTAAAAATATTTATCGATTTGCTATTCCGCATATCTTTTATAGCGGCTTCGAATTTAAAACAAAAATATTGAAAGAGGGACCAGGAAAAAAATACCGTTACCAAATATATAATACACACAGAAGTTGGTTACGAACACCCTCCTCTCAAAACAAAACAGCAACAATAACAGCGACGACAACAACAAAACTGCGACAAGGTGTATGTGAAAAAGAGGAAAGCATGAATGCGCTAATGTCGGAACCAGCGTGTGGACAAAGTATTTCACTGCCAGGTTCTTATAGACTTTGCAAAAACAAACCCAGGTATTGCAGCGTTTAAACGTAAATTTATTTAGTGAGACATTCTCCTCCTGGCGACACCGCGGCAAAACGTCACGCGCATGCGCTGGTAATGAGCACAGCGCGCGTGTCCCGCCAATTTCCCGCCCAAACTGAAAGAAAACAAAGACGATCACCCCTATTTCTAATTTTAGGTACGTATGTGAAATGTTTTGTCAAAACAACAAAACTACTTTAAAGCTAAGTACAGTATAAGACTTTACCATGTTTAACGGTTTTCTTACTAATTTGTAAGCCACTGTGAGTTTACTACGTCAGAAAATTGTTTAATAAAAAAAAGTTGAAGCCCTCGGAAACTTGTATTTGAATCCAGAGCCTTCGTTCTATGGGCCAGCGGAGCATAACGTGCCGCTGTGTCTCCTGGCAAACATATTGTTAAAACAGACAAAGTTACCTGCAACAACAATGGAAAATCTATTTCTAAAAAAACTGAACGAAGTGGGAGTTAGGACATAAAAAGGATATATCTTATCTAACAGCCTCTTGGAAGGATTTTCGGCGCCAATAATAAGACAGTAATAGTGAGAATCAACCATATGTGACCACTCGTCACAGCGATATCATATCATCTTCAACTTTAGCCGGTACACGTTTCGACATTCGACATTCAGATGCGAGTGCGACAACAACAAGAGTACAACTTTTCACGATTGAAGAATACTTTTAAAAGATACATGAATACAACCAAATACTCTTAGCAACATGTCTCTGGCATTAATATTTTGCCAGAGTTGGAAGATCTCTACTTCTTTTTGAGTCCAAAAGTCGTACTCGTTATGAAACTCGTACTCGAATCACTAAACAACTCGTAACACAGTAAACGTCACATTTTAGAACAATGTGTTCGAATAAGTTACGATCCAACGGATACGGTGTTGTTTTAGATAATTTCGCCGGCTGTTTCCTGAGACGCTTTTGTTTAGCATGATTTTTAGCGTGAAACTCTCGTCAAATAAATTTCGTTGGAAGCCTTCTTTAATCCTCGGTCAAACGGTTCAACATCTCTTCAACATGGGTTCAACATTTGGTGAAGGATGTTGAAAGCATGCGTGTCAAACGTTTCTACATCGGCGATTCAATATTTCGAGAACAAACGGTTTCAACATCTGTTCAACATTCTAATTAACGTGTATTGTTCTCGGAAATGTGTTTGTCCATGGAGTCGGGGTCTAAAACAAACCCTGAAACTAACCGTAATCCCAACCTAAACTTAACACTAACCCTAACCCTAACCGATTAACTCATGACTTATTTGACCCATAAAACAAAGTTCCTCCTGTTCCTCAGTTTCAACAGATGTTGTGCCGAAGTTGAAGAGATGTTGAACCGTTTGACCGAGGTTTTAGACCCTGATATTAACAAGACGAATTTTCTTTTGTCGTCTATATTTTTATTTGATGTAATTAACTGAGAAAGATTTCATGTCTTTTTTATAATGGTGGAACCCCATGTATCTATTGTGTTCAAGTTTATTTTAGTGTTTGGCGCCCTTGCCCTAATGTTCGCTCTAGTTGATAAGGTTTCTATATCACCAGTGATGAATATGCTATCCTTTCGAATCTAGATTATATAACTGAACTGAACAAAGTTTCTCCATACTCCATCGTTCAAAATTTCGAAACATTCCGAATTTCATTACAGACTGTAGTTTCGTCAGAGCGAAATTATCGGCATCTGACATGCAATTCTTTCATTTCTTTCATTGAAAAAGGTTTTCTTTTTCGCCAACTGTGTCTCGTTGAGTTGTTTTGAATTGAATTGAGTCCACGGGACAGGATTCCTAAGGCGAGAAAGAAAATAAAAGTTACTGAATCTCCCGAAAGATAATGCTACGTAATTATTTCATATTATAACCTGCATCTTACACCCACCGGCTCATGGAGTTCCTAAAGGATAAAGCTAATTTCGTACACACTACTTTAATTCAGAAGTTTTGACTGAAGATGTTCTTTATAGCAAATTTATTGCAAAGTCATTCCAGCTCGTTCTATTATTAATTCATTTTTTACCACATAGACATCAAGCTCCTGCGTCAAGCATAATGTTTTTCTAAAACGCAACGATGCCTGAATTCTATTGAAATGATTAATTTCCTATTTTGTGATGTAGGATTTTCTCTCCCCGAGACATTAAAATGATGAAAAGAAAATTCAAAATACTGTTTTGACGATCTATTTTGACATGTTTAGAACTTCGATTAATTAGTTATTTCTCATCTGAAACCTCTCATAAATCTCACTGTGCGTATACACCAGTGCGATACATTCCATAAAGTGACTTGGGCGCTTTCCATTTACACGAACTGACTGTTCTTAAATGGAACGCATCAGTTCTAGGAACTGACTGGACCAGTTCTCAGAACTGACGCGTTCCATTTAAGAACTGGCCGATCATACCACGTAAATGGAAAGCGCCCTTAGTTATCAAGGTTTAATTGTGCGTTGTGTGATACTAGACATGAAAAAATGTGTCGTACCAAACCGAACAGTTTCAAGGAAGACAAAAAAGGCATATTTGAGTGAATTCGATTCTCTAGGAAGCAAATATTACGGGGACAGCAAGTTCAAATTTGTAAGCGGATACCATTGTTCGCGTTTTTAAAGAAAAAACAATCACCAAAGCCTAACGACTTTTCCTGTTTTTTATCCAATATCTTATTTTTCTCCTCTAGTAATTTTCCTTTCTTCCGTTTTCTACATCTGTTCCTTTTTAATTAACGTATGATTATGAATTAATTCCAATTTGTTCTCTTTTTCTCGAGCAAATGCTTGCAGGAAATAACCCACATTTTCCGGTAAGTCTAATGGAGATAATATCCCGCCTCACATCCGCATAAAGGGTTAGCTTAGAGTCATTTAGTAACGAGAAATGCGAGGCTAACAATTTCATAAATTGACGGCCACTCGAAAACCTTCACTCGACAATAAGCTGGAGAAATAATTAGAGAACATTACGCGCGATTATCGCTACACTTTCTACTGAAAGAATCACGATTCTAACAGAAAAAACTGCACAAATAATAATAACGTTATTTAAAAAGGTATTTTTATCATTTGTTGAAAATTTGATCAAATTAATTACGTTTTGTATGGATAATTTTTTGTTCAAACGCACGTCACACAGCTTGGTATCCGGTGATAAAGTTAATTTTATTATTTAAGGTAAGTTGAGACTAAAAACCTTACAAAGAACGAGAGTGCTATAAAGAAGTGTCATACTCACTCGCTTAGAAGGTAAGAAACGACTAAAACGTTCCCTTTAAAATAGAAATTGATGTGTAACTTCGTAAAGTCTTTGAATCGGTGTTGGATTTTACCTTTCTCTTTGTCTAGCTTAAAACATCTGGATTTCCTACCAGCTAGCCGATTCTTCTCATCTACGACTGAGATAGCTTCGTTTAGCTGGTTTGTCTAGCTTTGAACTGAGTGAATTTATAAGACAATAATCGATTTTCATTGCTTACTTTTCCCGTAGTTTGCTGTTAAAGCTTTACTTTAGCTTGTTTTGGAAGTTTTATCCGCATAAGCTCGAATCTTAGCTTAATTGTCCATTAACTCTATAGCTCTGGACAGTCTTGTCAATAACTAAAATAATTTCAAAAACCTTAATTTGTGTGAGATTTCTACCTCCCTCATTACAAGGAATACGGCTTTATGTTCTAACCTTAAAATAACATATTAATAGCGAAAGGACAGCAGTTTAAAATCGTTGCCTTAAAATCTACATATTAAAGACTTCAGGCATCTTAAGCTAAAAGTATCTAGTAGAATGCTTGACTTTGATCTTTTTTGCACAGACTGAGATAGAGATAATGATTGAAATTAAAGCTTTCGAAACACATAATATAAAACAATTTGTATTGAAACTTATTAGCTAGAGTGTTTCTAACCGTTTTAGATCAAAGAGAGTTTAATGAATGAGAACTCATTTTCTCTTCTGACCGAATCAAGTCAGACAAACAAAGTCATGAAATATTTGACGATTTGAAATTGAATTTACCTCTGGGACAAGGTATCACCAAGGTTTCTTGAACGAATATAACTGGCGAGCAACGTTTTGTGCAAATGATGTCTAGGAGAAATAAATTACAATTGTGAAGCCATATTTTTCAACTTTTTCTTTCAGTTTCTACGAAAATGTATTATTTGTTAGGCCATCCCTATTTTTTCCCGTTTTTCATCGTCCGACCGACCCATTTTTGTGGCTTTTTGTAAAAATAAAAAATAAATTGGGGGGAGGGGTGGGGGCGAATAAACCCTAGAGAAAAGAAGACTCAGGAATTGTCTACTGCCTTTATTTGTAATTCCATGTTCGTAGCGTATACGGACGACGGCATCGATGCATGGTTTCGTCGTCCATGTTGGTTTGTAACCTCGCCCGTGCAATCGCGCCTTATTAGTTAATACGAAGTCCAAGGACTACGGCAAAGCTGACGCAACGTAGGATTTTATATTGAATATTACAATATTTCGGCTGGCCAAACCAGCCTTCTTCAGGTACTAGATGTTACTAGATGTTCCAGTCTCTCCGCTAATTTGTTATTTATTTTTTTCTCACCCGACCGACCGACCCAATTTTTGAAAACCCCACCGATGAGAAACGGGGAAAAAAAATAGGGTTGGCCTTATTACAAAAAAAAATGAAACTAGACATTAATTCTTAGCAGTTTTCATCATCACTATTTTGACATAAAAGTAGCAAAATACATGAGTACATGATGAAAGTTGGGAGTAAAACGAGAATCACGTGACCATCAAAATTCTAATATCCAAACAATAAGATCTAGAAAACTTCTTTTTATATTATTTAGAGGTCGGTATACTCGGCTCGAGCGCGCTTGTGGCGTGAGATTAGCAAAGTCAGGCGTAAGGGCGTGAGAATAGACGCAGCTGAGGCGTGAATGTCACGCCTAAATGTCACGCAATGACAGCCAGTTTTTAAATTTTGGTCTTGAAAAACCTTTAAAAGTGATATCTAGAGTGTTTGGAAGTAAACACTAATCGTATTGGTGGGGAAAAGAGCTTTATTTGTACTCTACTTTGTGGGCCGCCATCTGTACCAAAGTGGACACCAAGATGGCGGCCACACTGCTAATTATCCTGCGTAGTGAAGGGAAAAGGTCCGCCTCCTAATTAAATATGCATGACACATTTGTCTATGAGATGTCAAACTGTCAAAATTGTCCTCTCAGATCCTTACGGAGCTTATTTGTTTACCTTCTATCTTCGCACGCGTGCTCAACCCTGTGAACAGGGTCTCAATCTCCCCTGCTTGCGAATGATATATTTTGAATGCAAAATGAAATGTCGTACTCGCACTCGAGTCAAACTCACAGCGAAGTAACAGCTGAACTCGGCAGATTGGAGTTTGACCCGCGATCGTAGTTTTGGTAGCAAGACTTTCTGGACGTACTGTAGGATGAAAAAAAAGGGAAAGGACATTGCTTTCTCTGCTAATAAAAATGCAAAACATATACAGTTACAGATAAGTCGTAACACCTCAGTGGAGCTTAGCCGTGCGAAATTATAATTACGAATGATCTTGATGCCAGAAGTGGTTGCTTTGTGCTTTGTATTTCCAACGAAGCCTGCCGGTCCCTTAGTGCAGCAAATCCCCGGGAAACTCACGTAGTAGTCCTTTTGAACCACAAGTGTTCTCTTGTAGACCTAGAGAAAGTAAAATTTGGACTGCTGAAGGATTATTTGTCGAGTCGCTTCGCCTCGCTGTCTCGGTCCTTTCTCCGGCATTCCTCTACTCGCCACTCTAGACCGGGATTCGAAGAAATATTCGAACTAAATTTCATTTTAAAAAGTATATATACAAAAGTTAAGATAAAAGAAAGTCAGTTAAGCATATATACCTATGAATAATTACACGATGGCCCAAACTAGGGATGGATTTCGAAAGATTCTAGAGTCATATAGCAACAACAACGATCTTTCTGACTTTCGTAGCCTACGAAAATGATTTGCGCGCGCAAAGCACCATGGGCTCGGACACAGGGTCTTTAAGAACCGAATGTTGACCCTGATTTCACTCTGTAGCTTAGTTCCGAACGGATTTTTATGCGAGCGAGACTTGCTTACGGAGCTAAATTTTCGCGAGTTACGAAATACATCATAATTTATTATTCACTCAGGAAAGAAGCAGTCCACTGGCTGAGTCGAAAGACTCGGAGAGTTCGTTGCTTCAATGAACCATCGGCCAGCGAGCAACATGAAACGGAATCAAAACTGTTGCACGTTGACAGATTACGCTATATAAAGTTATCGAAGATGAATCAGTCAAAAATCTAAACACTTTTAAAGGCCCTTTTAACCTAGCCAGGAAGCGTAGTTTTAAAATGAAATTTCGATCAATCGTTTCTAGCTTGCAGAGGTCTTAGCTGCCTGACATTAGAAGTGATGGAGATACGGTTGTGTACTTAAAATCACGTGATAGATGACGTCATCGTTACATCACCACTAAGTGATTCATGGGGACCCAATACCATGCCTGTCAAAGTTTGAGCTGCCTGACATTAGAAGTGAGGGAGATACCGCAGTTGTGTACTTAAAATCACGTGATAGAAGACGTCATCGTTACGACATCACCACTAAGTGATTCATGGGGACCCAATACCATGTTTGTCAAAGTTTGAGCTCACTGGAATTAGAAGTGAGGGAGATACGGTTGTGTACTTAAAATTACGTGATAGATGACGTCTCGTTACGACATTACCACTAAGTGATTCATGGGGACCCAATACCATGTCTGTCAAAGTTTGAGCTCACTGGAATTAGAAGTGAGGGATATACGGTTGTGTACTTAAAATCATGTGATAGATGACGTCATCGTTACGACATCACTACTAAGTGATTCATGGGGACCCAATACCATGTCTGTCAAAGTTTGAACTGTCTGGCATTAAAAATAATTACCATAATTACAGCATAATTACCACATCTATTCAAAGCTTGATTACATAGTATTTCTAGAACCTTCGCCTAATTGTGTTGAGTCACCAGGATTGTGCATTCTAATTAGTTCTGGAACCTACAAGCGACACGCACTGTGTGATAAAGTACTTATATTCAGTATATTCGGTATATTATTCAGTGTAGCAATATAAAATTGAACGCGAAAAACCTATCTTTAAATCAAAATGCCCTGCTGGACTTTGAGGGCACATATCGAAGAGGTTAAAATGAATTTTTATCCTGTCGAAATCGGCTCAGAAATGAGTTTTGACTAAGCCCCAAGGTGTGACGTGACCATTCGAAACCAAATCCAATCACTAGCTATGCGTTACTTTATTGGAATGGACAGAAATGTAATTTTATCATCCTGTGATCTATAAAATAATTAGCGAAGCGATTCATAAACTAAACCTTAGTCAGAATATACATGGATAAATCACATTCCTTTGTATTTCCAAAGTAGATAAGCAAGAGTAATAAATCTAAAATAACTTTTTCTGACGAACAACGGCGTCCTCGAGACCGCAAAACTGTTCAGTTCTGAGATTCATTTGGTATATATATATCTTTCTTGATTTTCGTCGAGGATTTTTTTTGATGAAATTAATTCTTCTTTAAAGGATTCGTCGCTGGCCATGGACTCGCCTGAAGTACTGAGATCGGTATCTTGATAGACCGATTTAGCTTGTACATTTGTTGTCCCAATTCAGGTCACCTGACTTTCCCTTGACTAATGTTGTCTTGTTTTTCTGTATCCCCAAGAGGAAATGTACAAATTTCTCTAATTGGAAAACAAAGCACTGAATTGTCTGGAGAATAGTGCATCACTTCCTATTTTCAAATCAAAATTTAAGAAATATCTGTTTCATCCTAAGTATAGCTCTTTTTCTCTACTTACCATAGTGCCTTCAATTTTTTTTTCTTTAATTATAATTAAATAAATTAAATATTAACTCTTTATCTTTTTCCCCCCTTCTTTTTTACATAGGGTGCAAGGGGCATTTTTTAACCGCTTTAGAGGTTGTTAGCCCTTGCATCCACCACCTATTTAAATTAATGTATTGTATATTGTGCTGTGTGTGTGTGGAAAAAAATAAACCTTTGAAACCACGTGGAGAGCTTTCACACGAGCTGAATTGGGACCTAAGACCGTCCACACGTATCCGTTTTTTTTTTAAACGCAACTTCTTTTTTACGGATTGGCCTTCCGTCCACACGGTACAAACGATGAAAACGGTCACCAAAAACGGAACTTTCCGAAGACGCTCTCCAAAGTGGAACTTTTCGAAAACGCCGTTTTCCTGTTCTCGTGCGGACGGCAAAAAGCCCGAAAACGGAACTTTTAGAAAATGCTGACGTCACACATTCGTTCCCAGGCTACTTTACAGAGAGAAATGTCCAACATGGCGGATAACTGAGTCACTGCATTGGCTTCTCTATTACTAGGTTTGATTTCAAGCTTAGTCGTGTGTTTTCAACTTAATATTGCGTTATTAAATATTCAGTAGAAGTTCCACTTCATCGTCCGGCGGTCCAAACATAAGAATCAGGCTTGCTCTTGTCATCGGATTTGTTCTGTTTACGCCGTGTTTAATTTTACAATACAATACAATACAATAAACTTTATTTATAGAGGAAAGACGTATTAACCTTACAGTTATCTAACATACGTTCCTCACTAATGAAATTAAAAAACAATAAAAATAAAGCACTAACATATTAAAGCTAAAATTACAATTGATAAATTGGTAACCTATATTATATAATATAAAATATTAACACACTATATGACTAAGGCAATATGGCAATAACTTAATATATTTATCTGGTGGTGCAGTTACAGTAAAGCAGGAAGCGGCATTGGTGGCAAAAAAGTTCTTCCAGGTGATCAACAGAGCAGAGAAACTTGACAAAATAACTTAATTTTTTTTTTCTTAAAGGTAGTAAGCCTTGTAGAAATATCATTTATGGATGGAACGGAAGTAGTAGTCAGCTGCTTAGATGGAAGAGCATTGAAAAGAATAGTGAGACTATAGGAGAAAGTGCGCTTGTACCAGAGTTAGATCGTGGGTAAGGTACCTTGAGGTCAAGTGAGCATGCACGGGTGGAAGGTCCAGCTGAACGAGTGTTAGAGAGAAAGTTAAGCATGTTTTTGAAGCAAAGAGGAGCATCAGGATTGATTAGAATGGCAAATAACATAAGGAACTTTCTCATTTTTATCAAGTCGGAAATTGGCAACCACTGGAGCTTAGCGAAAAGACTTACAGAAGAATGAGAAAAAAGCAGCATTTAGGATTATGCGCGCGCAGCGCGTTTTTGAAGCCGGAGAAGGCGAAGTAAAAGTGTATGGGAACAATTCCCCCAAGCGGACGAACAGTAAATAAAGTGGTTATGCACGCTGGAATTGTAATAGCGCAAAAGGCAGTCACGAGAGAGAAAAGGCTTTATCCCGCGAAGTAGATACAATCTACTGCTAATAATTGAGCACACACGGGCAATGTGCTTATCCCAAGCGAGGTGACTGTCAAGAATAATACCAAGAACTTTAGCATGATCAACTTGCTCGATTTGTTTGCCGTTAATAGTAACATTAAGAGAAGTATCTGGCAAAAATCTGAGTTTCTGGGGTGTAGTAATGAGGATAGACATCGTTTTGGTAGTATTAAGTGCCATTTTGTTATGATTAGCCCAAGTAGATACGCCCGAAGCAACAATATTTAGTTGAGAACTGATGTCAGGGACAGCTGAGCCAGATATTAACAGTGTGGTATCATCAGCGAACATAGTAAGGTTTAACTGAGTCAGGGAGGAGGCATAAAGGTAAGTCGTTGATGAATAATAGGAAGAAGAGCGGTTTTAGACATGTTTTATCGATTTTCTTTCTTCGTGTACGCTAAAACCAAGCCAAAATGGCGCGAAACAAAATAATCAATAGGTATCGCTGACTCAAGCTATCTGCGCAGGCTCTGTCACGTATCTTAGCGTTTTCGAATCGTTTTAGCGTTTACGTGTGGACGGAGAAACGATTCGAAAACGGTCTCGTGTGGACGGGGACTTTTTAAAAAACGGAGAAAAAAAGTTGCGTTTTCAAACGAAAACGGATACGTGTGGACAAGGCCTAAATCGGTCTATTCTTCTGAGAATTCTTGATTATTGAGTCCTAGTTATCGGGGAATATTAGTTATATCCCTCATGACTTGTCCTTATGCTCGGGTTTTGACGAGTTCTGATTGCCGTTTAAAGCCTTCTGGATAAATAAAGTTGAGCTACCATCATTATCTATTTGTCACCCTTATTCTTTTCAATAATTATAAAATTTCTTTGGAGTGTTTTTTTCTTTAGCTTAATTTTAAAGGCATGGAAGGCATGAAAAGTAAAAAACAAATGTCATAAAATCCGTTCAAAGCAATATATCAAAAGTCGCTGATATCCTTTTGATGAAGACGATGTTATTCTACGTTATCGTGTAAAGCTTCATGTGCGAATAATTCAAATGTGTGAAATTGACTTTAATGTGAATATAAATTCTCCCAAATTATGTTACCATAGCAACACCTAACAAATTCGTATGAACATTTTATCAGTGACCATTTTTGCATGTAGGCTGCCCACAACAACGTTTAATCTGTACCCTGAAGGTGTATAGGGTAGGAAGTCATATCAGTAACAGGTTTCAAGCCAATTAAAGACGGCCACTGATTTACTATAATGGTCCTTAATAACCAACGTTGACGATGTTGCGCACGCAACTAGAACAATGCACATAAAATCTGAATAACACAGACTATTTGGCAGGCCACATCTATTGTTCTCTGATGCGTGTGCAACATCGTCAAAGTGGGCTATATAGTTTAGTTCAAGCTATAGTATTATCCAACATTAGATATGGACTATCTGTTTATAGGGCGTCACCGCCAGAGTTGAACGCTATACAATGCTTCCTAGATGGATGTGTCAAAGGAAATATTACCGCTCAGTAGGAATTGATATACAAATAATACTAGAAAATAGTGATAGACAGATAATAGACAAAATAACAGACATTCCAGGATATCCCTTGGAGCGGATGTTATCCAAGGTTAAGTCTGTTTTTGTTAGACTTCGTAAAAAAGTACCCTTTCCCTACTGGACGCGTTTGGGCTCAATTCGTGAAATTCTGAGTGCTAACTCAATCCTCCCCCCTCAGTTCAAGTTTGGCTAGCCAGGGGTAGTTAAATACTGCTGACTTTTTAAGGCGAGGGTTCAAACTTTTCCCACAATGCCATTCAGGAGAATTCTGCAGACTCGTCGACGGTAAGTAGGTCTTCTGTAGGGTTTCCAATGAAATGTGCTCTAATTTTGGAGAAAAAAGCCACTGTAAGAGAGCTAGAGGACATCATTAAGTCTGAGTTGTGAGTGGATTTCAAAGAGGTTTTCTGTTGTGTTTGTGCTTTGAGACACATGGCAAAATTCTTCAATGAAATCCTAGAAATTCTGCAGTTGGTGATCTTTTTCCCCTGCTCAACCTATTAGGATGTGTATTTGTCACTTTAAAGCAACTGCTTGCCGGTGTCCAAATCATCGCTCTTGCATTTGGTTGTAGGGGTAAAAGACATAAAAAAATCCTACAGGAATGCCAGAGGGGGGACCCCTTGTGGATTTTTTGTCCATTACCCAGCATGCAATTGGATGTGGGTGCAGGAAAACGTGGTGGAGAGAAGTGCAGCGTTAAGAATAGCACGCTTCACAGTCGCAATGTGTGTTTTGTGCAAACAAACCTGGTGGTTAGAAAGATTAAAGAAGGTACTATAACGACTGAGTGCTGATGTTGTGTTTGCTTTTGATTTCAAGTGCGAATGGGAAGTTTTTTTGAGCCAACTTTCGGCTCCTTAAAGTTCGTGAAAATCGAAGAAACGAAACACGATCTCCAAAACAAAAGCGTTTTTCTCCAAAGTGGGAAAGTCAATCGATCCCTGTTATAGCTCTCGCTTTGAAGTCAAACATCCCTTGAAATAATATCGCAACATCGTATATCCAGCATGTCTAGATTGGATACAATATTTTGTTCCAGGTACATGATTCATATTAGCTTAGTGGTTAAGCGCTGGTCTGTTGTGCCGGAGGTCGCGGGTTCAAACCCCGGCCGGACCAACACTCAGGGTCTTAAAATAACTGAGTAGAAGGTGCTGCCTTTGTGAAACTATTTCGTTCACGAGCTGCAAATGGTTAGACCTTCACGTCTTCTCGGATAAGGACGTAGGCCCATCAGTGGTGAAGAGCACCTCGTGGAAATGCCACTGATTATTGTTATTATTATTATTATTACTAGTAAATACCGCTAACGATAATCCAACATGCGTGTTAGATGTTAGCTACGGCATAGTGCGTGTTGGGTAGTGCCATGCAACTTGCATGGTAGTGATCATGGGTGTCTGGTTATTTTCCACCTACTAAGGCTAAACTGCAATTTTGGAGCACTTCTCTTGGAAATAAGTGGCCTAAACTTCAGCGAAAAAGTTTCTCCTTGAAATGATTGTTATTTTCCATCCAAGTGCATTGAATGTCATCAGAAGCTCGCGAACCGACAGCCTTCTGCAGTTCATGCCGCCTGGCAGTCGTCGCGTCGAGTACAGAAACCATGGTTTTAACTCTGCCACAACACTTAATCCATTGTGATTTTAAGCTGCAACTTCATTCTAGCCACTTCTAAGTGGGGGAGGGTTCCATTTTGAACAGGAAATGCATAGTATTTTCCACCCCTCCCCCCTCAGTTTTGCAAGGCTCGCATTTCTTACCCAACATTTGCAACCAATATGTTGTGTTCGTCGTGTTTACTACCAGCACTATGATTTTAGCGCTGCAACTTCATTCAAGCCAATTCTAATGGGGAGGGCACCGTTATTAACAGGAAACGCATATGGTTTTCCACCCCTCCCCCCTCAGTTTTGCAAGGTTCGCATTTCTTACCCCACATTTGCAAGCATTATGTTGTGTTCGTCGTGTTTACTACCAAAACTATGATTTTAACGCTGCAACTTTATTTAATCCAGTTCTGGACTGGGAAATAGCAAATGAAACTCTCCCAGCATGCTTTGCGGCCAAAACGGAAAGGGCGAAGGATTTTTACGGGTAGAAAGCAACGTAGAGACATGGAGTTTTCACTAAAATGTTACCCATAGAAAAATGCAGGGGGTCTTCTTAATTTGGGTGACATCAACGTTCAGGGAGAGAAATGACAGGCAAAACAAAATTTGAAAACGGCTTAACCCCCCTGAACTTCATTTGCGCGAGTAATACACTCATTTTTATTTCTAGTTGGGTGAAATTACATCAGATAGGCTTGATTTGGTTCCTTTACATATTTGCTATATATGAATTTGAATTATTTAATTAATTATTTAATGATTGTATTATTTCTATGATTATCGTTAGGAATTATTATTATATTATTAGTAGTAGTAGTATTATCATATTGGGCGGTTACGGGCGGTGGTTAAGAATAGTTTTGTAAATAATAGGTTACTTTTTTAAATACGAGCTAACTTTTTAATATTATCTATCTACAATGTTCTTATGTAATTTTGTTTTTTTATATAATTTTTATCATACTTTTTCGTGCACTTAAGTATTTATTGGTATTATGTAACACGTGATTTGTTTTTAATCAGGTGCAATAAAGAGATTATTATTATTTATTTTTTATAGTGGAACTTCTTGTTGAAATGCCACAGCTGTGCATCCATGTCGAGTTATGGACGCACTTGGGAGTTTGTCTCTCGACTGTGCTCAGTCGAAATGTCTTGTTCCTTCACTCGGACTCCGCTCGTGGAATATCTTAATTGAGACTCAAAGAAATCAGTCTATTTACAATTCTAATGTTTTTTTCAGTCAAAACAATAGGTGTAAAGTTTTGCTTTTAAGAGCTGTGTCACGGTGAGGGGCGTACATTTCTGTTCCGGATCGGACCGGAACACAATTTATTTTCAATGATTTTCATACAAACAGACGACCCTAGCACACGCGTGGGATGGTTCACTTGACGTCAAAGGAAATATGAAAAATGACTAACAAACTTTGCGTAGATCTAAGTCTTCAAGGAAAATATCACATAACCTTTCAATCAAGCAGGGGAGGGGGACTTTAACTGTTTGTAGCCACTTAGCATACACCACTGAAAAACGAATCGTATAGTTTACCCATACAGCACTTAAGACCTTCAAGTAGCTCGTTTTATACGTGGGCGTGCTTTGAATTGGAGTTTAGGCTGACTTTTGTAGGGGGAGGAAAACCGGAGAATGCGGAGAAAACCCAGGAAGCATTTTGACACAAGTTTAATATAACCCTAGTTGTAAAACCTATCCTGTATTTCTACATATACATATACATATACATATACATATAGTGTTTAGTCCATTTTAGCATTTTGACAAAATAGTTAATTTCAGCATTGTGCAAATCATATAGATTTTGTTACGTTTTATCTATTTTATCAGTGTCCCTATTTAGTGGTTGTTTTTTTGCTTCTATTTCAGACTGACACTTAAAGGTTCATCGTATATCATCATCACCAACAAATATTGATTTAATACATGCGTAACACTATGACACATGTCTTTTTTTAAATAACTGCAGGCGTTTAACGTACATGGGTTTCTGTCATGGATTTTGCGACAAAAAGTCATCATTAAATCCTAACTGCAGTTGCAATTATAATATTTTATTGGTAATCCAGGAGCCCAAATGGGCTCCTGTTAATACTAGTAAAAAGCTTGTGTTTTGTTTAAGGTGAAATAACCAAATTTGAAAATTATGTGTGGAAATCTTCGTGGAATCTTCGAACAGTCTAGTCCAAAGTCTGCGTTTCGGCTCTGTATCGAAGCGAGCACTGTATCGCAGCGAAGTAAAGCGAGCGGAGGAAAGTTAGGGGGATTGGGGCGGGGGGAAAAGGAGAGGGTTCCACAAATTGCGTTTAATCTCTCAAGAAATGCCATACGATAACTGTAGCCCTGGAAGGCATACAAAAACTGGTATAATCAACTTTTTATGCATCAGATATCACGATATACAGAACTGGGGGGTGACCCAGGGGGGTGACCCACTTGGCGAGGACCCCTTGGAGGAGGCAACGAAAGACAAAAATGACTACTCAGATGTAACCGAAATCAAGTTTCTAGAATAAGCTTTTGTAATCCACTTTAATCTTTGCCATCTTCTATCGAAAAAGTCTGAAAAGCATATCAGGACATTCACATGGTATTTCTCTTCGATCTCAGGGTGTTATTTTTGTAGTTTCAGTACTGATTGTTTTTTTCAGTTTTGAAGAACATTGTCTGAAGCTAGATTCAATTCGATTCAATTCGACTTAAGTATATGATCCTTTCTTATCTTGTAAACCTTTCGTATTCCGTTTGTCCCGTGTTGTTTGATATTGATAAAAATTCAAAACCAGAATGACTAGGAATATTATCATATTTTCTTTATCGTTCGACTTCGGACTCTTACAAAAGATCTAGACGCAGTTTTAATCCGACGGATAAGCAGAGTTTTTTCGAAAAGCAAGAACGCAGTTCAATCAAAATACACTACAGCTGGAAATGAAAAACACTTTTTTGTGTGTTTCGGTCCTAAAAATAGCTAGATTAATTGTTGATAACCGACTAGTTTTTCACTTAACATGACTAATGGTTTGTTGTAGTGTATAATCCTTAAACAGCTTAATTAGAAAGACTTGCTACATTAAAATAATTTGTAGACAAATTTATTTCAGCAATGTGGCATCTGTTGGGTGTCATCCGCCTACGAACAACTTTCAAGAAAATTTCCTTTCTAGCTTATCGGCGAAAAATCCAACTATCTTAAACCACACCTTTGCTGTCACTCAGTGTTTTTCATATATTAGTATTTTGAATTCATAACCATGCAGTATTGTAATTACTATTTGCGTCAAAGCGACGCCTACTCACTCCGCCCGATACAAACAACTTGATGTCTATAAATATATCTTTATTTCCATCTAATGTAAATAAGGATTTCGAAACTCTGAATCCTACATTCTCTTCCTCAAAGTTTGAATGCACAACTGTTCGCAACTCAGTGTCATTTCGATCAAAACTAACTGAGAACAGAGGTAAGTATATCCTATTCTAAGGAATGTCGTGTACTTTTTAGCTAACTAAAGTGCTAAAATGTTATTCAGTTCTGTACACGACTTTGGACCCTTAGCTTAATTATAAGATTTCGAGTGTTTTTATCTCGGCAGAAGATCCCTTTCATGTTTTTGATTCTTAAGACATTAAAAAATAACCGGCGTTTTCCATTCATAGAATTTTAACGTTTCTAAAGGCATACCAAGAGAGACCTAAAACAATCGAATGATATCTAAAGCGGATTTTTTTACCTCTAGTTAAGATGTTCATTGAGCAACCCATTCCTAAACTATACTTACCGCCGGAAAGGCTGTCCCGTTATCGATGGCTTCGTGTGCCAACAATACGACTGAATGTGAGTAAACAATCCTCATGTGGTAGCCTCTTGTGAAATTCATGCCAAAAGGTAAAACGCGTCGAATAATTTCTAGAAGAAATATTTATTTCCTTGAACTTGATTAAACTTGAACTTTCCGTCACTCGTTTGCAGTTGTATTTGCAGTGTTTTCTCGTGAAATATGCTGACTAGCAAACTTGCGTAAAATATGTAGTTTTGGTTGGAAATATTAGCATTTTAAAAATTATAGTGTGTTGTGTTTAAGTTGATCTGATTTCAAAAATCGAAAAACTGTAAAAAGGAAACATAGTGTTCGTTCGTTAATCAAACTTTATCTACTGATACAGTGTTATGATAGAAATCACCGCCTTTTCTAAGCCGCTGTAGCGATATCTAAAATGGCGTCGAAATTTGCGGACTATAAAACAGAAAAATGATAAATACAAATTATACACCGGAACCTTTAAAGAACCGAATTTTTACTTATGCTTAGGATTATCCAGTTATTGGTATACCCTTATTACAGTTAAATGCCCCTGCAATGATGATCAAATGTAGCCCAGTGACACACTATACTGCTGTTAGCCGAAGATAAAAGTAGTCATGAAACTTGTAGCATGCAGTAACTAAAGTGAATACAAGATTTCTCTCTAAGACAGTGAGCCGGCAGATAACTCAGTGTCCACTTGACAGTGTCTGCCGTCGAATATGTATACTGGAAACGTTTCGGATTTTATAAAAAAATTGAAAGTAATGACGCTCTGTTGAGCATGCAATAAGAAGGGTGGATGTTAACGCCTTGTTCCGCGTGGCATCTATCATTAACACTATAGTTCCACATCTGTCAATTATAAAAACACCATCAGTGTGATCAATCAGAATCCAACAATGTTCCCGGGAAAATACAGCCGCCATATTGTCCCCGAAGCTCGTTAAAAGGACATGAGTACTGTGACACAAACGTGAGTTCTTCGCTAAGAATTAAGACACTCAAGAACAGATATACTGAGCAGATCGATATGATCGGGAATGGTACGTGAAGCTTATTATTCGGCTGTGGAACGTTGAAATGTTGTTCACACTACAACCTCCTCCGCCACTCCATTAAAAAGAAGAACGTATCTTATACATCTAGAATCGGGATACCTGTGGTAAAAAAGGTCCACAGGTATCCCGATTAATTCCTCTTTCTCTGAACATGCGCTTTTGATGAGCCCAGCGCGCGCGTCCCGTCAGTTTCCCGCCCAAACTGAAAAAAAACAAAGGCAGATACCTCCTGGAAGTTTCTAATTTTAGAGACGTATGTGAAATGTTTCGCCAAAAACAACTGAACGAAACTATTTTAAAGCCAATGGGTTCCTATTAAAGCTAAGCCTAAAACTTTAACAGGTTTAAGTTTTCTTAATTTGTAATTCACTGTGAGTTTACTAAGTTAGAAAATTATTTACTAAAAAGTAAAATCACTAAAATCTGTATTTGAACAATCTCCTCCAAGCTAAGAGCCTCCATTCATATCGGCCAGCGGAGGTTAACGTTTTGCCGCTGTGTGGGCTAAGTTCATGTTTGTGGCTCATCTGTCGCATTTTTTCTTTCAGAATATCAACATGCACAAGTCTTTAAGGCATATCCTTATTCTAGCTGTATTTTCTCTTCTCTGCGTCTTCTCCGTCAATAGTAAAATCTTCGAGTTCAAGTTATGCCAATCAACCAGCGAGTTCTGGCACACTTTAAACATGGTCTGCTTTATGAAGGTTCGAAAATCCCTCGATTCAGGTAATTCTTCAGGTTATGTATTTAACTGTTTCAAACAATTTTGTACGTTAAATTAAAGCCTTGTTCACACTAGCGACGTAAACATATATAGCGCAAGAAACACACGCAGACGTAGTGCGGTAATTGTAAGATAAAGTACTGCTAATGATCAATGTAGTACTGCGTCTGCGAACAGGACTCATATTTATTAATCTACATATTTATTAACCGCCTCCCGGTTAGCTCAGTGGTTAAGCGCCGGTCTGTTGAGCGGGAGGTCGTGTGTCCAAACCCGGCCGGACCAACGCTCAGGGTCTTAAAATAACTGAGTAGAAGGTGCTGCCTTTACATAATGCAGTAAACGGTTAGACCTGGACGTCTTCTCGGATAAGGACGTAAAATCGTAGGACTAGTGTTCCCAATTAGCTGCAAAGCTAAATACATCGACACTTAAATAAAGTCACTTACTTACTTACTTACTTACTCCTTGACTGAGTGTGAATACTGGGACGACGTTGCGCGAAATGTCAACGACGAGGGTGTTACACGAAGCAACTCAAACAAAATTCGGGCAACAATGTTGCATGTTTTTGAAGGCAATTCAAAATATTACAGCATGTTGCTGCAACGACAATTGCGATAAAGATCGTCCAGCGCGCCATGTTACACTATGTCGAGTTTCGCGCAACAAGGTTGCATGAAAAATCTTCGTTCAAAATCGTCGCCTGTAACATCATCTTAATGGCAATAGTAAAACGGACGATAATTTATTTGCAACTTGTCTCATAACAACGTATTACCACCCACTCGAACAACTTGTTACGCAACACATTTCTATGTTGCAAGTTGCGGTGAATGAATCCAACTCTGTGATTGGCTAGTGGCTTGTACTAATTGTTTGTTGAAATAAGATGGCGGCCGTTGTTGCGCCGATAGTTCGCAGCGCCAGCTGTAATACGAGCAACAAACCCAAAATTTGTTGAAAAAAGTAGAAGTCGCATCTACTTTCCGTAACTATTTTGCTGCAACTTGCAACACAGAAATTTGTTGTATGGCAAGTTGCTCGAGTGGGTGATAATACGTGCGGCATTGCTGTTCAACTCGTAACGCTACATTGTTGCGAGACAAGTTGCAAGAAATTGTTGAGCATTTTACTTCACCTGAACTGTTGTGAACATTGAGTGATAAATACTCAAATCCCCTTTCAGTCTTGTCCCGTAGCTAAAGGCCTCTTTTATTCTTCAACATTTTTAGGAACTGTTATACCTGTATGTTTAACGTATCAATTTTAGTACCAAGAACAGGTGCCATTCTTTTGCATGAAGGTTGATAGAAACTGCAGCCTTCTATGTTAGATTTTGATTTAAGACATTGTGGCAAGAAGATCGAGGCTTGTTCCATTCAGTATACAACTACTTAGTGGTAGAATAAATAAGAGCAGGCAGTTTTACCGGGTAACAATCCCTTTCTCTTCACGAATAACACAATAGATTATTTGACGTCTCCCATTTACGAAGGGAAAGTATTGGGAGACAAGGCTAATGATTTTTACGTCCTAAGGATTCAAACCCCCCACATTCCGTCGAGCGCTCCACTACCCGAGTTACTCGGCCGTGCGGTTGTCGTGCGGTGAACTTCTAGAAATATCTAGCTTTTCTCAGTGGTAGAGTGCAAGTCTTGTTAGAAGAATATCCCGGCCGCGTCCATAGGCAGGGACTGGTACAGTTGTTGGCCTTTTCTCTTTCCTCTTCTAATCTATATGAGGGTGAAGTAAAAGAACCTGTTGCGCTTTTTCTGTAAATGTAGGAAATTCATGACCAATGTCTCTCTACACAACAGTCTGTATTACGGAGGTATAAACAAGCATTCATGATTGTCACTACATTGCCAGTACAATGCACGCAGTCCATATGGAATTACAAGTCTCCCTAGTGAAGCGCATCAGTTGAACTATTCATAGCGAATCTGTGCTATATAAATGGCTACCTTATGGTATTTGTTACTCTTGTGATATTTTACAGCCAGTACAATGCACGCAATCCATATCGAATTACAAGTCTCCTTAGTGAAGAACGTTTGAACTATTCATAGCGACTTTGCGCTATATAAATGGCTACATTATGGTACATTAATACTGTTGTGATATTTTACAGCCCCAATACAATCGAAAGAGAATGCCCATAATTTCTTGCGAGGAATAAAGTTCAAGAGATCACATCGCGAACCATCAAGACCAACGGACTATTATGAAGAATGTTGCAATGAAGGCTGTAAAGCAGAAGAGGTTTTGGAATACTGCTGACCAGTACATAGAATCTATCATAGGCGCATCTGGGAGAGGGGACTGAGTACTAGTGGACTTGAAATACAAATGTTGAGTGTATAGACTTTTATCACCCAGCGGCCATGATTCCTGTTTCAGTTTAGCTGTGAGAAGATTGGTGTTATTTGTGTTAGAGTGATTTTCAATCGAGTGTCGTAAAACTAAAACCTGAGCCAATCACAGGAGCAAATAAAACCCCAATGAACCAATCACGAACTGAGGTAGTTAATGGTTGATTTTACTTCAACCAATGTGACGAGGCAAAGTAAACACAATCGTGGGTAACTAACCAATCACAGCAATCATCTAATTACTTTTCGACACTCAATTGAAAACCACTGTATTATCAGCTGTGAAGTTAAACATAGAAACAGGCGACGCCATTTTGAATTTAGTGACGTCATTCTGTCAAAAAAACATGGAATATTATCATTGTAGACCATTTAAGATAGATAAAAACCCTTTCAGTTGTGTTTATTCCACCCTATAATCAGGTTCATTACTTAGATTACATTAAAAGATGCAAATATATCATTATTTTCAGACTTTGATGCACTAACGTCGTCACAATACACTTTATTCACACGTGCTAATTTGGGAAATTCTAACATGAAAATAACCACTGTTATCTCAAAGAGCACCTATACGTCAACATGTTGTTATAAACTTTAATAGTATTGGATGAAATTCCGAAATGATGTTGAGGATGGAATTCATAGACTGTGTGTGGGATTTTGCAGTCTTGCGTACACCTACTTTGCATATAATATCAAAGTTAAGAGTTTTAAGGAGAAATAACTATTTCCTCTAGAGCGGTTTTCAGTTGAGTGCAGTAAAACCAAAACCAAATTAATTACCTAGCCAATCACAGGAGCAAGTGAAAACACAATTAGCCAATCACGAACTGAAGTAATTCACGATTGGTCAGTTTTACTTGAACCAATCAAGAGGAAAAGTAAACGCGATCGTCAATATTGTCGCTAAAGCAAAACCTGATTGCGTTTGGTTTTAGTTTAGAACTTGATTGGCTGATAACTGGAAAACATTTCTCACAGCCAATAGAAAAGCTAAGCAAACGCAAAACCAAAGCAATCACGTGTTGCTTTCGACACTCAATCGAAACCCGCTTTAAGAGAGGATGTTTATGTAAGTAAATGGTAGAAGTCGAGAAATGAAATGATATTTCTCTGCGTAGTAATCTGAAAAACATCAAAACGAGGCTGTGTAAATCTACAAAGTCTATAAATCTCATCTTGGGATTTCATCCTACCCTGACTATTAAAACGTTACAAAATATTGATTTATAGCTGTTCTTTGAGATAACAGTGGTTATTTTCATGTCAGAGATCAGTCCCAGTTTGCTGATCTCAAAAATATACTCATGTGCATAAGATGTATATTTCATGATTACAATTTAATTTTCTTTAATGAGTGACTTCACAAAATTCAAAATGCCGCCACAAATATCTCGTTAATTATCTCAATTGTTAGAAATGATAGAAATAAAGCATATGGCAGTTCTTGTAATGAGAGGCAAGTCAGTGAACTTTAGTTTGGCCAGCACTTATAATTCTTATTTAGTGAAAGTTAATAAACCGGAAGTTCCGGTATAAAGGGCCATGGCCAGGTCACTGACACCTTGAGTTGTCAATCAGCCTTTGTGGAGTGAACATCTCTGCGATGCTCCGCTTGAGTGCTCCCTACTGATTGCTTATCGCGCGATATTCAATAATCAAACAGATAAATGCTAAGCTTTAAGAGTAAGGGATACACAGTAATAAAATGCCGCCTAAAGTCTTTAATAAACAACTATCTTTCCTATATTCACTTTCTGATGGCTGATTCACTCGCTTACGTTCAACACTGCTCTGTAATTTGAATTTCAAATTTCGAGTTCGCCATGCGTGAAAAGAGGAGGGACTAAGCCTTTTATACAACAACTTCCTGTTTAAACTCACCCTATTCACAACACTCGAAAATGAAACGCGAAGTGTAAAGTAAGAAACAGCGCCTAAGAAATTTTAGATGCACATGCACACATCTATGGGTTGTCTATCCACTTAGGATAGTTAACTACCAGACCTAGCACTCCTGCTCCGCTCAGTTCATATTGATCAGCGCCAAGGAGAGCAATGGAACGGCCGACCTTCCCAGCCTCTTGTGGGAAATTCGTGTGCAGTAAACCAGCGTTCGTTCCAGCACTAGCTAGTTTCATCTCTTCTTGAAGCGCTTAATCAACTTTTACCCATATCTTATTACAATGAGCGTGAGTTACGAGTATATGTTGTGAAATAGAATACTAATACAAACCATCTTTATATGAATATGGATAGATTTTGATTATGTTCCTAACTAGATACAGGCCTCTAAGTGATGATGACTCAACTTCAGCCTCGATCTCACCAAAAACTTGGTTACCTTTCAAAATGGCGGTCCGAGAACATATATAGATTTCCCACATATATATTTCGAGTACATCGCGCACAAATAACAAACACTCTAACCCTAACCAAAGTGAGATTTACAGTGTGACTACTGTAACCAGGGCCACTTAGACAACTAGAACCAATCACACTGCAGAACGAAATCAAAGCATTCCATCTTTTAATTGCGGTTATTTGAGCCAATCAATGTCGAATGCAAGACAATAGCATTTCAACTTGCTCGAACTTCAATCCGGTAAAAGGAAAATTTTGTGGATTATTTAGTTCTGAAGTCGAAGTGTTAGCGTATTATTTTGGCGTATTTTTTCTTTTCGTTTTGCAATGTGTTTAGTTCTCATCGTCTAACGCTAGCCCCAGTTACATTGGTCGCACGTACTGTAAATTCGTCACCCGTTGAAAAAGTAGTTAATATAAAAAGCCCATTGATGCTGTTATAATAATAATACTTTCTTATTTGTTATAGCAGGCTAATTATTTTGGCTGTTTAAAGCTGATGTGGGACTAACTGCGTTCTTTGACAAGCCGGTTCAGTTAAAGTGCACCTAATGCATCAATCAGCGGCTTCCCCCTGGGTCCGACCCCCGGTGAACCCACGGGAATTCAGGGGTATTTGTCACGATTTGTCAGCTCCATGTTGCCCGAGGGTGTGGGGGAAAACAACACTTTTGCTACCTGTGGTTTAACCCAGGGGACGGACCCTGGGGATTTGTAATATCAGGTCAGCGGTTTACCCAATCCGTTATTCCCGGATGTTCTTCGAGCTTCGCGCCATTTCCGCTCACGAGGTTTGAACTGGCGCTCTTTTTATTTAATATGCCAGTTTTTAACGCGTGGAGCACCGACAGAGGGAAGAGAAAAGCCATCTTGGCAAATTGTCTACAGGAATTTATCAGCAAAGGTATGATTAGTTTATATGTTTCGTTGCCCCAGAGGGAGAGGGATTTGTACAAAATTCTCCTGCCCCATACCCAGGGGGATTAGATGAGGTTTGAATGGGCGTTTGGACAAATCCCACAGGGTCCCCGGGGGTCGGCCCCAGGGAGAAGCCGCTGATTGATGCATAACCCCTTTTGCAATTTTTATAAATGTCAATCTTTGAAAGGTTTTGAGTACTTCTGTTAACGAATGCTTTGCCTACATAGAATACTCTATGTTCTACGCTTGTTTGAAAAGGTGAAAATTTGACCTTTCCTGACCTTTGACCACGTAAGAAAAAGACTAGGTCGATTCTTGATCTTACGTCATATAATTAATTCCACTTTGCCAAAATTTGATTAAATATTTAGCATTTTGTCAAAAATAACTGTTTATATTCCCTACATATCGATGTTGTTCTGATAGAAAGGCGCCATGGAGAATAATGCATTAATGACGTAACGTAAGATCAAGAATCGACCCAGTCTTTTTCTTACGCGGTCATAGGTCAGGAAAGGTCAAATTGCCACCATTTGAAACAAGCATAGAACATAGAGTATTCTATGTAAGCAAAAAAAATATTCACAGAAATACTCAAAACCTTTCAAAGATTCATATGTATAAAAATTGCAAAAGGAGCTAGGTGCACTTTAAGCATTCAAGCCTTTATACTAGACGAATTGTTCAAGCAAGCAACCGTGAACGACAATCCTGCTGGTGTACGTTGGATCAAACTAGTGATCTAATCGGCTATCAAATAAAGAATAACTATGAAGAAGCAAAGACCGATACAGCGTAGAATTTTGAATTTAGTGGTACAATATTTCGGCTGGCCACACCAGCCTTCTTCAGGTACAATGAAGAAAATTTACATTGGCGTGTATTTTTGAACTTGATACTGAGCTGTCATAAAACAGATTACAATATGATAGATCGTGAAAAAAATGTTAAGAAGGTGTAAACAGATATCTAGTATGACTCTTCCCGGATGTTAAGGCCATGAGGTTCGAGTGTTTTCGCCTGTGCGATTAAAAACGCTTCTCTGGCCTTAACTGGGACAACTTTGGCAAAAGTGGATTTCTGTCGGCAAAATTGAGGAAAAGTTGGTAAACACACTTTTCTAGATGAAAATTATGCACTGAACACGAATATTTTGTTTACCAAGCTGGGTTCGGCCATTTTGACCTTCAAATGAACCACTTATATTAGCATACGTAATTAAGACATGAAAACGAGGCTATATGTTGTATCTCGTTACAGAACACCCTAAAACGGTTGGAATTTCACCCAAATCAGCGGTAGACAGATGCAGTATGTTTTTAGAGGATTTTGTGTTTACTACATGCTGATCACGTGATTTACTGGTCACGTGACTCTTGAAAACGAGGCTAGAGGCTATATCCTTCTGATTACGTGGAGGGAGGTGGACACAAGTTCTCGAAACCAGGAAAAAGAGTTGAAAACTATAATTATGTTCTTCTACTGTATGAAAATACAGCAAGTGAATGAATTGGAAGTTATCGTAAAATCCATGGTAGGCTTTGGTCACATGACTGGAGTTTGGAACATCCGGAGTTCATATCATAACTACATATACATCTTAAAAACAATCTGGATACTTGTTGTATTAGCTGAGTAGGAAGTCATCAAATAAAATTCTTGGTGGCATCTGGCTCCCACAGATCGCGGACATATGCGGCATGTCCTGATGTCAGCATCTGAAACGCACCACGGCAGAAAAAAACATTCTTGATATTTCACATCTGCCCTCACCCTACAGGAGCAGAGACACCGAATTTCACATCAGCTGTTTGAACAAACCTTCACTAAAAAGATACTAAAAGATGCTAAACCATTTTACTCTACTGTACCATTCACTGTCCTTGGTTTCCGATCACGACACCATTAGTATCATTTTGGCAGCGGCTATCTGTAGTACTTCTGCATTTGCATGCTCCTGTGCATGGCAGTCCTACATTCCGACAGCTACACTTCTTTGATTTGCATCCCAATTTGCAGTCACAGTTAACCATCTCATCACAGCTTTCGGGTACGGGGGCAAGCGACATCAGCTTGGGTACCAGGTTGCCATTCAGGTTTGTCCAACCCATAGTCTCTGGAAGTAGGGGGTAGGGTGTGTAACATACGCTTGTTTCCATGTCATTGCTTGGAAGTGCGCACTTCTAATATGCCATCGCGCTGCATCACTCGTCGGCGGAAGAGCTTCTGGTGACCGGCATCTAGAAAACAACGCTGCGCGTGCTCCGTTGCGGCTCTCTACGTCAGTTACATTGTATATTCTGCAAATGAACTCAGCGGATTTACCTGTCGGATCATCCAGGTCACCATTTCCTAAGTTTCTCAGCAGATGTGGTGGTTTGTAAACGTCTTCCATGACGCCTTTCTTGCTATGGTCAGCAAAGTAGGAGACTGTATCACAGCCTGTTATCGCATGAAAGTAGAGAATGGTTTCCACTTCAGGAATTGTTTCCTTTAGATGTTCACAAATCATATGAATGGGTAGATACTTAGGCTTCTTTGATGTCCCAGCTCTCATCCACAACTGCTTGCAGCTCATTTTGTTGAAGTGCGACATTAAAAGGAGAAACACATCTGTGTCTTGACATGAGACGAAAAGGAATTCATTGATGTGTGAAGACCTGCAAGTCGTGGAATGAGAGTGTCCTTATACTATGGTGCCACACATTTCAGTTCTATGAGTTGCGGGAAAAGAGCCTGATCAACTGTCAGCACAATGTGCTTCTGATTAAACGATTCGGCAACTTGTACGATTCATTGTACGACTGTATTTAAAGTGTCAACATCATGCGCTGGAGGCAATATGATTGGCATGTAGCCAGCTGTACATACTTCAGGATCTGTCTCAGAATGTTCTTCATTGAAGCTTGTCCAGCCACACTTCGGATCCTCATTTTGCCGTTTAAGGACAAATGCCATATCTGTTGCCTCTGCCTTTAAAGCCGATGGATAATCTTTGATTGGTTGTTTGAACCATTCCTCTTTAACATCTACCTTGAACTGCGGTTCATCGGTACCTTCTCTGATATACGCAGGTAAGATAGCATTCATCTCATCTGGGACTTTGAGGGTTGCACTCTTAGTCGGAGTATTGTTCTGGAGGAGGCCAACTGATTCTGAATCTCTTTGCCAGGCTGCATACTGTGTTGCGTGAAATGCGTTTTGCCCGTCAAGTGTTCCCTCGTCGATATATATGTTATCAGCGGTAAAATGAATAAATCGTCTTTCAGCTAGATTTACAGGGATCACTGTTCCGTTGTCTGCGTTCATTGTTGAAAGTGTGTGGTTGGCGAGGGCAGTATCGACTCGACGAACATCTCAGTAGCTGATTGTATGACAGGCATTATGAAACATTACTACCAATTTCTTCGCTCGCGTCGCCTGATGAAGACTACTGCCAAGACCAACGTGTTTGGGTGTCCATCTCCGCCCTCCACTCACACTGTACACCAGATCCTGTGCGATGCTAAGCACTCTAGTTTCCACAAAATGTTCTTGTTTTCTCACGCGAGCATTTTGTCGTGGATTCGGCTGTTTTTCTTCGTCGTCAACAACATCGGCGCTGTCTAGATCATCATCGTCGTCATCATCATCAATGACGTCACTGTCGTCTTCCTTGTGATCGTCATAACAATCACTCAGCCCATTCTCAAGGAGAGACTGTCCACCACGCATAAGCCTTATGAACATATACCAACTCTCTGGGACACATATGATAGTATCTTCCTTGCAGACGTTCAGGCCCTGGTGCGTAGGCTACCTTAATATATCACAGTCAAGCTTCAATACCACATGTACCATCGAGAGAAAAGCATCCCTTTAATCAGGTTGGTAGACGGAGATTACAGGCTCTGACTGAGTTTGTTGATTCAAAACTTGTGAGACAGGAATATGACAGAATTTAATAGGCACTAACACTGTTTGCCGCTCAGCAACTGCTTGGTCACGAAGCAGAACAAAATCATAAACGTCTTCAACATGCAGTGCGATGTATTCTTTGAATGCGGTCATACGACTTCTACATGAGGGAGGGATGTCAATGTTTTGCTCAGCAGCTAGGGAGCAGTAGGGAGCCACACCTCCTTAAGCTCCAAAATATGACCTTGTTCTGCAGACTTTTTTAATTCATCGATAAGCCACAACAGCACTGCTCCGCTTTCATCTTTTGCTAAATTTCTTGACCGAGATACATTTCTCAGGAATTTCTTATAGCAATTTGGATGATATTTGCCCTCAGACGCGATTTGGTCGTTTACACCTGCCACACGCAAGGAAAGGTCGTAGTCACACTTTGGTCCCTCAAGCATCCGTTGACTCAGTGTTTCCTTTTTAGGCGTTTCCCCATCATGACAAAACATGAATAGTTTCCAGTCGGTCGAGTGAATTCTGCTGCGAAGTGCTGAGTTTGCAGTCACTCCTGGCGGCGAAAGCTTATTTGAAGAATCGAGCGATTTTCTTAATCTACTTATCAGTATACTTTGCATAGCAGCTCTTTTGCCAATGTAATTCCTCTGCGTTGTTCGTCTCAGTTGCATTCAATATCCTGTTGATTATTTCTGTGTTAAAGGTGTCTCTTAATTTTCGTCACTCCTCAGATGATTCCTTCAATGAACGCAAGCCTTGCTGTGTTGCGCTAAACAGAATATCCTTGTTTGACAAATAATACATGCATTCACTGAAGGAAAGAGTAGAGGCAGATCTTTTTAAACTCATCCGTTCTTCCATTTTTTTTTATGTTATCATTGTAATCTGTTAACACAATCTTCCATATGCATGGAGCTCTCACATTCAACTAGCTCGAATTAGCAGCCAGGCAACTTTACTTTGTCTGACTGGGACTGTGGTGTGGGAAATGTAATTTGATAGCAAACACTTTAAAAATCGAACTTTTTGAATGAAACCTACATTTTCTTGAATGAAACCTACATTTTCATTCACCTACATGAAAATGTATTTCCCTTGAACGAAAAAAATCAAAGCCCGATCAGAATTTTCTTCTTCCCGAAGTCTCGGCGCCTTATTTTGTTTGTTTATTCAATTTCAATTCCTTTGAGTCAAGGCCTAAAACATGTGAATTGGTTTGTCTGTATGAAAAAGTGTTGTATTACAACATTTATTGTTGTAAAGGAATGACAAAAGTCGGACCAATTATTAAAATAAGCAGTTCAGAACTAGCACATTGTAAAATGTGATTACCTTTATATATTTTTTGGACGAATTTTTCCCGAATTCAAGCTATTACGGTAGTCAGTGGACGTAGTCCCCATAAATGAGGTCTCGAGACCACATCGTTTCGATGTGATAAAACACCCACCATCAATTTGTATTCTTGAGAATGAGAAAATTATAGTTAGCTGATTTGGGAAAATATTTCGATTCCAAACTGGCTTTAAAAAAAGGAAAACGGTTTAGCCTCGTTTCCATGCCCGGTTTTTTAAAGCCAGATTTCAAGGTTAAAATCTCAGAATACAGCTTGGTAAACATTTTTTTCGTGTTCAGCATATGATTTTCATCTAAGAAAGTGTATTTACCAACTTTTCCTCGAGTTTGCCGACAGAATTTTAAATAGCAGCCTTTCTTAGAATTTGTCCCAGTCTATACGGTGTATTTCTCTTTTTACGTACCTTTTATTCAGCGGTCTCTTACTTCAAGTTTGAAAAGACCCCCAATAATAATTCTAGAGAACACTGCACATGCCCTCTTCCACGAAGCATTCTGTCAATTTTACTTCACTACTTCTAGAAGGGCATTGATACTTTATCGTATGCCACACTGACCCAAAAATCCTTTGTTGCAAGTGATGGGATAAATCCCGTATATCAGTGAATTACGCATGAAAGTGGCGATAACTAGTTATTACCACTTACATACGTAATTCACTGATTAGTATGCGATAAATAGTGGCGATAACTAGTTATTACCACTTACATACAAATCAGTGGATTACGTAGTGCTCTCAAGGACTCAAGCAGATAGCCATGTAAGTACAATGACCCGATATTAGAGCTCACTCTCATATTTCTTTCTGGGTTAAACGACATAAGATTCGCCCTCGTTAAGCATCGTATGTGCATCTCATGTTTATTAGATGTTATTTCTTATTTTACACTTCGCGTTTCATTTTCGAGTGTTGTGAATAGTGTTAAATCGTGGCTTGGAAAATAGTATTATCTTTTTTCAACACTCGTAACTCACGCTCATTGTAATAAGATATGGCGAAACGTTGATCTACGCGCCATCCCGCTTCGCTTCTCACTGACAACCGCCTGTAGCGATGTTTCGTGTTGATAAACATTATAATTATTATGCTAACGTGACAACCATGATTTCAAAAGGCCGCTTTGTGTGAGGAACAAATGGATCTCTGGTTGGCACATTAATGACAATGAATGACGTGCCAGTGAACATCGCTATTCCTCATTTACAACACAAATATCCAGGGCACCCAACGAGTACTTTTTGAAATTCGTTTGAAACCAGTTGCATGCAGCTCCTCTAGCCATTTCAAGGCGCCTACTATGTCTTTTGGCGTATTCTAGAAAGCTATTAGCTGTTCGGATTTTCTAGGTGGAAATCGTGTCAACCAAAAATACTATGGCAAAATATTCCCGGCCTACGAATTTGTTAGTAGTCTAGAACATAATCAAGAATTTTCTAGCCCAAGTAACTTCATGTTGCAAAGTTTTGTGGAGGTAAGAATTTTTTAGGGATTCTTTTTTCCTTTAGGCAATTCTTTTAGGTGACCTCCATTTGCTAAAGGTTTATTCTTTCGGATTTTAGATGTCAGAATTTCTTAGAGAATGAAAATGTGTTCTCGACTGAACTTTAGGTGGCCGCTTCACTAAATGATTTGTGATAATATGTGGGTTTTTTTTCCATTCCAACCAATGTTTTTTTCCGGATCGTTCTGACTCTATTGATCACACGAAAACGTACGAATATTTTAGGGGAAACCTTTTAGTCTCCCTTTTCTTCTATAATTTTCTAGGGATTGAAAACAAATTTTCTAGCCAGTATTTCAGAAAACAATTTGCTAGGGACAATTTTTTCAAATCCGAAAGTTTTAGGCCAACTTACTCTCCCGAACAGCTTTTTAACCGAAAACTTCGTTGGGTGCCCTTGAAACATGGGCTCTTGTAACCTCAAACCTTATTAACCCCAATCGTCAATCCTCATAAACTCATTTCATAAAACTCTCTCCCAAAAACGTATTCTATGTGCCCTTCATCGTGTTAGCTGTGTGGCTAAGGGGAAGGCACAGACAAAACGCTTTCATTCTGAGTTTCGGCAATTCATGATAACATCCCGTAGTCTGTCAGTGGTGTGAGCTAGGCTCCCGATGGGTTGAGGACATTGGCTCGTTGCAGATGATCAAAATTGTATCTCACAGAGCTCTCCCGCTCAGAAGTAAATGGGGTCTCTAAACCGAAAGGCTTTCGACACTGATTCAGCTGACCCGTGTCACCCCTGAGCTAATCCCGGTGGGGTTCCCCATCCTGTTCCTGAAGGTTGCACTTGTGTCATTACTTTATCAAACTTAGTGTCTCCTTCCCATTGTCAGGTAAAGTTATCAGCCACATTCTAGAAGAGAATGTAGAGAGGGGAAACCCGGGGTCAGCAGAGGGGTGATATTCATGACCCAGTATGAACCGGTAGAGTTTGTTAAGGGGCCGATCTTTTTCACAACTGCCACTTTCTACTACCCAATATTCATTGATTAACGTGCCCAACAAAGAATAGGCATTCATAATCACGTGCATTGAAAGCTGATCGCTCTTCAATTTAAATACTCTAACACGGATGCGCTTAGCCTCCTCCGCAGGCAACTCCCGATAAAATAGGATTCCTGTGCGGACCGGGATTCCTGTGGTAGGAGAGAAGGGGGAGAGGAAAAGAAAGGAGGGGGGAGGCCCCTCCCCCTCACCTGAACCTTCCGCAGGAAGCCCGGTGATTGAAATTTCTTATTTCTTATTATTTAGGAGTTGCCTGCGGAGGAGGCTAGAATGCGCTATTAGCCTTTTCGTGTTGTGCTTGCATTTATTGCAGCTGTTTTGCGGTGTGTTCATGTCACCTCGGGGACTGGCCCCAGTCATTCTTGATCACAACCCAAGCAATTTGTTTCATATCATACCAACATTTAGCAGGCTGTTTGAGATTACGCTAACATGCAGCACAGGCAATTTCTGCCCAAATTAAAGTTGGATGCTGCAAATTTGAGAGGCAAATCGAAATTCTGCATTCTTCCGTTCATAGACCTTCACGTTTCCATTCAACCATGGCCAGAGATCTGCACACCGGCCATAACACTACCATATTTAATACTGGACCGACCCTCAATCACCATACACGAGAGTCATATATCAGGTAAATAAAGCAGGAAAATTCGGGCCAAATCAAACTACCGAGTCATTTCACAAGTAGAACGGAACGGGAGACCTCCGCGCCGCTATGGTGAGTATACTGCAATGATTGCGGTTGATCTACACGCCGATGGAGTCATTATACAAATAGAACAGACGACCTCCGCACATCTCTCGCAGTGAACATGGGGAACGAGGAGCTCTGGGAATGAGATTGACTCCAGACTCATATCTTACTGTGCATGCTCAACGAAAACGTGCAAAACAACCTCGTGACCAGGGTCTTCTTGGTCAGATCCAAGATGGCGGCTCGCCATCTTGGATCTGAGAGGTTGCGAGCAAAAAGAAATGAGAAGGATCTTGAAACCTCTGCCGCAGCGCAGCCTAGTGAGGACCTGCGAGCCGAGGGCTCGCGCTATTGAGCGGACTGGTTGGCCAATCTGGGCCCGGTTCCTGAAAGCCCGATTAGCACTAATCCTGGATTAACTCTCAACAAAACATATTAGTTGTCATGGTAATTAACTCTGGATTAGCGCTAATCAGGCTTTCAGGAACCGGGCCCTGAGCTCCAGTTTCTAGATAGATAGATAGATTGCCTTTATTTAATAACGATTATGATTAAAGCACAAGGCTTATGGGGTCGTGTGTCTACTACTAATAATAATATAACTGTACATCTATTTACAATTATACTAAGAATACTTACAAATGTAATAACTGTAATCATAGGCAAACCACAATAATGAAGTGAAAGCTATAATAAAACGTGTTTACATATTGTTTGTGAAGTGAAAACGAGAATAAAACGTGTTTTACGTACTTTTGGGGATTTTGTCATTTTTTACCATCCCTCCCCTCCCCTCTACTTTTAAGACTGCTCAATTCAAATTATAACTATAACGGATAACAAGGTCGGCAACTTCAAGCCAGTCTGGTGGCAAAACAGAAAACGAAATCGTCAAACTACCTTCGTAGCGTAAATTTTGAGTCGAATATCACAAGAAGCGATTGTTTTGGACGAAGTTTTCGAGTACAGAACGGCTTCGCGGATCTGCCTTGAGTTAAGGTTCAACCAGCGCAGTTACTGCGAGTCCTGGGCACGAGACCAAACGCTCTCCCTACCCTACATGGAAGAAAAACGAGTCGACAAACAAATAAACAGACCTCAGTCCTCAAGGGATGCAGTTATGTGTTGAAAAGTTTCTTACAATCGAAAACTAAAACCATAAGAGTGGGAAGATTAGCTGAATCAAACTGAAAGCCTGACACTACAAATTCCAAAACTGTTTAGATAATCGTATGTACAATTATAAGTTCCAAGTATAGTTGATCGGTTTATGTCACTTTCATCATCGAACTGCAAATCGACGTAAAATTTAGATAACTTGTTTGCTCCACCACTTACCACGAAGGACCTCTTTAAAGAGTCGATCTGCAGTTGCACACAATACTCTGCCCCGTCAGCTTTACCAGAGTTACTTTGTTCGGCGATGCCGCCGGTGTGTCAACTCGTCTCCAACCAGCGATTTACCTCCTCCCAAGTTTTCTCACTGTCCTAGTTCAGTCACGGCTCTCGCTCTAGATTTAGGTAAGTCGCTTCCCTAGCCATGGAGTCTCCAACTCTTATGGTTTTAGTTTTCGATTGTAAGAAACTTTTCAACACATAACTGCATCCCTTGAGGACTGAGGTCTGTTTATTTGTTTGTCGACTCGTTTTTCTTCCATGTAGGGTAGGGAGAGCGTTTGGTCTCGTGCCCAGGACTCGCAGTAACCGCGCTGGTTGAACCTTAACTCAAGGCAGATCCGCGAAGCCGTTCTGTACTCGAAAACTTCGTCCAAAACAATCGCTTCTTGTGATATTCGACTCAAAATTTACGCTACGAAGGTAGTTTGGTCATTGGTTTATCTTTGTGTGGTGTCGAAATTGTGTTTGAGTTTTATTTAATTTCCGATATTGACGATTTCGTTTTCTGTTTTGCCACCAGACTGGCTTGAAGTTGCCGACCTTGTTATCCGTTATAGTTATAATTTGAATTGAGCAGTCTTAAAAGTAGGAGGGGAGGGGAGGGAGGGTAAAAAATGACAAAATCCCAAAAAGTACGTAAAACACGTTTTATTCTCGTTTTCACTTCACAAACAATATGTAAACACGTTTTATTATAGCTTTCACTTCATTATTGTGGTTTGCCTATGCTGTAATAAGTAAATAAACTTCAAATTACTAAATTGAACTTACTAATAAATAATGATGCTAAGAGTACTACAGAGCTGTACTTTCCACCTGTAACAAGATTCCTCTGGTCTGGACTATGCTGCCTATATCTGTGCTAACTATTCAGAGCTTATTTCTACAAGGAATTTGGAACTCACAACCTCACATTTACGCTTTATTTTGGAAATTATTCTTCAAGTCTTCACACTTTCTGCAGTTTTACGGTCCAAGTTCGTGCACGTTCAAACGGTCATTCATTCAGTTGTTATTGTACGCGTCAAGAAGTGCAACATCAGCCAACGGTCGGCTTTACTTCAACGGCCCCTGCTCGCGCAAGTGGACTTCTGACATCAAAACACTTCTTGCACGCGCCTGGTTGAAGAAAAAGAACGATCTCACCCCGGCGGGGTTGCAATGGTGACTCTTTACGTTCGTACTGCTAGCCCTCAACATATCTACTCTACTCTATCGTAGAGAGCAAAGAAAGTATGGCAATTGGACAACTCTTCCTCATATCAGCTGGCGTACTGTGCCTCCTTGTATCATTTAATAAGTACGACGCTACTTCGCGAAATGGAGAGACAACCATAAGCTCTAATGTGAGTAACCTCCTTAATAAAGCCCAAGTTTCTACTATCAAAGTTATGAGACATGTGCTTCTAAGGAGTGTACACGTTAGGATTCCTAGTGCTGGAAAGTATCGCCTTCGTCGGACGCTGTCTTCATGGGGAAAGCATGGACACACTTGTATCTCCCCGCCTGACTTCGTTCCCCCACTCAAACTATCTATCTTTATGGATATTGAACTGAATCCTGGACCAGATTCTTCTACGCCTAAGATGAGCAAGTTGATCGACCCCTCTGTCAGTTTCTCCTTGCAAAGTAAAGGTTTTAAGATAATGCAGCTGAATGTCCAGTCTCTCGGCAACAAACTGGATCAAATTAAACTGCTTCTACAATCAAGAGCTATTGGTATTCTGGCCTTAACTGAAACATGGCTCAACGAAGAATGGCTTGACAGCGAGCTCAGAGTACCTGGCTACGATTTATTTCGTAAAGATCGCGGCCAAAATGGTAAAGAAACTGGGGGCGGGATACTCATTTACGTTAACAACTCTGTCACTTCTAAAAGGCGAAATGATCTCGAGCATGGTGATCAAGATTTCGAAGACCTTTGCATCGAATTTTATCAACGACGGTGTGCTCCCATTTTTCTTGTGTGTATTTATCGACCTCCTGACACACCTTCATACGCCATCATGAACATTGAGCGCGGTATCAATGATATACTCAGCACCAATCGTGAAGTTCATGTTCTTGGGGATTTAAACATCGACTTAATGAAACAGCAAAATATCTCCAGAGGGCTACACAGAATATTGGAGAATCTGGGTTTTCAACAACTAGTCTCTTCCCCTACCCGTATCACTGAAACTACTAAGACTTTAATTGACCACCATTACACAACTCACCCGGAACACGTGTTAAGTTGTATGGTCTCTTGCTTTGGTTTAGTGATCACTATCCAACCATTCTTGTACGTAAACAAAATGCAAACTTGAAAACCAAGAAGTGGAAGCCTATAACCATCATGCAGCTACAGACCATTTAAGAGTATAAACAATGATGAACTAATGCGTGATCTGGACAACATTCCCTGGAGTATTCTTGACACTTATGACAACGATCCTGATGAAATCTTCACACATGGAAAGGCAGGGCTAGTACTAGAAGTGATTTACAAACATGCACCTTTGAAGAAGAAACAAGTTAAGTCACAAATTAAACCAGAATGGCTCACTAACGAAATACTCAGTGCTATTAAAGAACGCGACCATCTAAAGAAACTAGCCGATTCAGGCGCAACCACGAAAGAAGCCTACAAGGCTGCTCGAACTAAAGTCGTCCATTTCGTGGGAAAAGAAAAGTCTCGATTTATCAAAAGAGAGATAGAAGAGAACAAAGGGAGTTCTCGGCTACTGTGGCCGAAAACCCTTAAAAGACTTTACCCGACTGGTAATCAAAAGGGGAACAGTGACTGCGTCCTAATTGATAATGGTTCTCACAACGAAATTTCTGATCCAAACGAGGTCTCGAACACTTTTAACAAGCATTTTGCTTCTATTGTTTCTTCAATCATTAATCATGACGTCAATACTTGCCAGGACCAACAAATCCTTAAGGACTTTGTCAATTCTAGGAAGCCTTCCGATGCTACGTTCATCATTCCACCCTTCACTGAAGAGTCTGTATTCAAACTAATTAAGTCCCTCGCTATCAACGTTGCCACAGGATTATATGGCATTAGCTCTCCTCTTCTGAAGCTTATTGCTCCAAAGGTGTCTGCTAGTCTATCTAAAGTATTAAATTGCAGCCTGTCTAGCGAAATCGTTCCTGACCAACTCAAGTGTGCTAGAGTCACTCCAGTCTACAAAAGTCGTGCTAAAACCGATATGAACAACTACCGACCAATATCTATCCTTCCTATTATTTCCAAGATCCTTGAAAGGCACGTGTGTCCCCATTTAATGCAGTACCTACGATCTTACCGCCTAATCAACTCTACTCAATCCGGATTCCGCCCTCTCCACTCTTGTGAAACCATCCTAATCAAGATGACAGATGAGTGACTTGAAGCCATTGACAAAGGACTATTCGCAGGCGCGGTTTTCTTTGATTTTCGCAAGGCATTTGACGTTATTAATCACGACCTACTGCTTAACAAACTCCATGTATATGGCCTCTCATCGCACTCGATAAATTGGTTCAAGAGATACTTGTCAAACAGGCATCAGAGAGTATGTATCAACCAGACTCTCTCTGATCCAGTGCTGATCAAATCCGGTGTACCCCAGGCTCAATTCTTGGTCCCGTCCTATTTATTCTTTTTATCAATGATCTTCCTTTGCACTGGTCTAACAGCTCTGCCCTATACGCTGATGATTCAACTTTCTATGCCTCCGCATCAACTATTACAGTCGTCAAGGAAAAACTTCAATCTGATCTTGAAACAACTGTCAAATGGACTTCTGATAATGGCATGGTTGCACACCCACTTAAGACCAAGTGTATGTTAATTGCCAACCATCAGAAATCATCTCGTGCTGACGACACTTCGCTGAATTTACATCTCGGTGGTAAGCGCCTCGAACAAGTAGAAAAAGAACGCCTTCTTGGAGTGCTTATCGATTCTCACCTGACCTGGGCCTGTCCGTTGTCGAAATGCTAAGAAAAAAGCTCATCCAGAGGATAGCTGTGCTGTCTCGCATAAAGCGTCATCTACCAGTCAGGTACCGCATCCTACTCTACAACGCAAACATCAAACCGTTGCTTGACTACTGCTCAACAATATGGGGAAATTGTGGAGTCTGCCACCTAGATGATCTCTTCGGAATTCAGAAACGCTGTACTCGCACTATCCTCGATGCTCCAATGGACACTAGATCTCTTGTTTTATTTAATAAACTGAATTGGCAACCTGTCGATAATCTTTGTATCGCTAATCGTCTCTCTCTTTTGAAAAGAATTCAAGACAAACGGGCGCCTGATTATCTCATTAACAAGCTATCCTCTTTTAATTAAATTTACTTCTGTGTACAATACCAGATCTGATACTAAGTATAGGCTTCCTGTGCCACGCACAAACAGTCTCTGCAGAACATTTTTCTATTCAGTTATCAACATCTGGAACACTCTACCGAACGATATTAAAGATTGTAAATCAATAATTTCACTTAAGAAACTGTACTTTCAATTTTCAATGTCTAAGTACACTCCTGATAATTTTCGTGTTAGTAAAACGTATTAATGGACTATGATATATATTTAGCTAACTAACTGAAATTAGGATTTATATTTATATTTTTTCATATTTCGCTTTCAAACTTTTTTAGAGTGATCTTTGTATTTTGTTATTTCAGGAGCCCATTACCAGGAGCGTCCATCTTCCCCACTGTGTCTGTACCCCAGCACAGAGGTAGATGAGGCTATTTTTAGCATTGCGTTTCGCGCGAAAAAGAACAAAGGTAGGCTATTCTTAGCCAATCAGATAGCTAACGTTACTTCTCATTATCATTCTTCTCACTTTCAACGCGGGAATTCGAATTGCTGGTTTTCACTCAATCCCCAGAGATTCAAATGTTGGTGCCCCAACAAAAGAAGCTAACGAGGGATCTATTGTTTAAGGGCACCAACATGGCGGCGACCTCTTTTCGCGGGAATTTCGAATCTAAAAATAGCCTCATCTACCTCTGTGCTGAGGACCCAACCCATAACAGAGGAACGCTCCTGGTAATGGGCTCCTGGTTATTTCCAATCCTCTTTGTTAGGGCCACAAGGGAGAATACGGTATTTACTGTAATTGTGCACCCTCTTTAAATAAATAAATAAATAAATAAATAAAGTGTCATAGATGTGTTGCGCATGCGTACTTATGGCCTGGTAAACGGTGACGTTGGGCCAAGCCTGTCAATCAGTATTTTTAAACGGAGAACATGCGTAAATGAAGTGCCCGAGGGTAGGGGGCACTTGTATAATACTGTGTGAGGGATGTGACGCGTCGGCAGCAGAACAGGCCCGGTTTTACAAGAACAAGGTAGGTTTAGCTACCCGTAGTGTTATTTGATAGAGTATAATGACACTGTTTATAGTGTTTTACTTGGCTCTCAAATCCGGATTTCCAAGTTATTGTGAAAAACGAAGTCAGATGTTCACCCTGATTGATTATTCTGAGTCGTCTGTAACCCGAAATGTTACGTATTTTTATGCAAAACGTAACACGGACCTGAAGTCTAAATGAGGTCCGTTTCAAATAATAATAATAACTTTATTAATTTGTCTGTTTACCATATTTGATGTTATTAAATCTAGTTATTTGGAAGTCCTCATTGCTACGTAAATTTTATGTAGTATCGTCAGGTAAAACTGATGTACACATTCTTGTGTGACCTAATTCTAACTAAGTTGTAAATACACATATCCGTATCTGTATGTCTATTTGTGACATAAAAACATTGACACTGACATTGATAATAATAAAAATAATAATAATACAAATATTTACAGAGGGTGCCATAATCACCCGAAGGTGTTTTTCATGAGGGCCCTCTACGCTAAATAAACATAATATTAAAAACATGTATACATTAAAAAACACTGAAAAACTATAATAGAAACTACTTTAAGAATGCTAAAAAAACATAAAAAAGACTTACTAATGAAATATAACTATGCATAAAAATTCCAAAAACCAAGTTTAAATTGAGCTAATGTGTTAGCTTGAGTAATTATAGAAGGTAAATGATTCCAATCTTTAATAAAATGGTAGCCAGTTCTCTGTTGTCCCCATTTAGTACGTGATGCAGGAAGTCTATACATGATATCATAGTTAATAGAGTGGAATGGTTCGGGAAACCCGGCAAACTTCAAAAGGGCTAACAAAGGCGCTGCGATTGAGGTTGGAAGGGGGCAAGACAAAAGATTGTGCACTATCATAGTTCATTAGCGTTCCCTGAACGACTGAACTCACACGTTTCTATTGGCTGATTGACTAACATGTTGGAATTTCTATTGTGTTTTGTGCACGGTAGTGGTCGAAAAAAGCTAACAAAGACAAAAACAAAGAAGGTCCCTGAGTTTCCTAACCATTCCACTCTATTAACTATGATGATATACAGGAATATATTAAAATATGTGTTAAGATGATTGTATTTAGTATCGTTTTTTCTTAAATAATGCTTGTATATAGTTGGGAACGAGTTTATGATTTACTTTATACATAGTAAGGGAGTGTACGTTTTTAATGAAGGGGGGGGGGGGGGGGGGGGGGGTGGGCTGGAGTTTTTTGCTACAGATACAAGGGAAAACCTTGGCCCTCCCCCTTGCTTCTTAAAAAGATCCATAGCCCTTCACTTGAGGTTGCACAGCATCCCTCAAATTTCGATATGTTATTCTTTTACCAGGTATCTTAAGTTTGTATCTGAAGAATATTTCAGAAATTCGGTTTTACGTATTTTATTTGGCATCGGAACAAAGAACGCCTGCAAAGGAGGCTAGAAAATACCCGGAGTGTGGAAAATACCCGTAATTTCCGGTCTATTACCCGCGGGTTATCTGTTAATTTTTCACCAAACCACGGCTGCTGCGGATAATGGCTTGGTATATAACGTGTTACAAGATACAATGATACGGAGATACCAAGATACGGTGATACGGTGATACGGTGATACGGTGATACGGTGATACAGTGATACGAAGAACTCAAATATCCTTTAAAATTTAAAAAATGGGGGGTGGGGGGGGGGGGGGGAATACTTTCCCACAGAAATGTAGTTTTTGCTAGCCTGAATTTCAGCCGTCTCCTCCGGTTCGTTCGCAAAAGGAAGTTTTTAACCGGAAGTAAAAAGTTCTGTTTGATTGACAGCAGGTCAATTAACACATGACATGTGCTCACTCGCCCGTAACGAAAGCTAGCAATTGAGAAACGTTTTTCCAGCCCCGATCCATGGGTTGTTGGCCTTATGTCTTCAGGGCTAAGCCCCAGCAGGATGCCCTTAGCGTGGAAAGAAGCAAAACAAGGCCAAACAATGCATACGACTACGAGCCTCGCAAAACCCGACAAGTTCAGACAGAGTGCCGAGTGGTCCACATCTGAACATAAAGAAGAATTGATAGGAACCAGCCGAGAGAAGATTTGTTTCCAAGAAAGCTTAGATGGAAACATATTAAAACTCTGAATCGCTTGAAACCAACACCACGATCTCGCTATTTGCCGTGCTGTTTCGCTGTCACTGGCATTTAGGCCTTTGATTTCTGTGCCGTTCCTTTGTCATTTATAGGTTAGGACCTTTCGTCTTTTCCATTTTCCAAGTCATAAGAAAACTAGAACCGGCTATAAAATATTCTCGATGCGGCGCGTAGCTTTGATCGGAAATCAACATTGCATTTTCGGGAAATCTTGGGCTATTTTCTACGCTTTCGATTTTCAACCAAAATAGAGTTTTTAAAAAGCTCTAACTCAAGAAGAATTGATTCGATTTGTCTGAATTTTTTACACAATGTCAATTGATATCTCTGCTGCAAAACATAAATTTGTTGGGGAATTGGGAAATTCTAAAAAGAGAGCTCTTGACGGTGTTTCCCGCATATCTACCCTTATATCTAGTCGGATTTTCACCGAAAGCATGATAAACCAAATCGAATTTTGATATTCCCCTGCACGGTTTTGTAATACGATTCCTCCGAAATGCGACAAAGCAACCATAACATATTTTTGGAGTTGGAGCTTCTGAAAGCCATCTCACTAGATCGGAGAAACTGGATCGCGGAAAATTTTCAAAATCTCCCCCCTCCCCCCTCCCCATCCCCCCCCCCCCCCCCCCCTCCCCCAAATAACAAAAAACAAAAACGAGCAAGCCGAATTTGCACAGAAAATAACGAGCGAGACAATTGCAATATCACCCAGAAAAATAATCAAGCAAGGGCGAAACTTTAAAAAAATCGTGCAAGGTTCTGATGCCAGAAAAAATGAGAAGTCCTAAAAAAAAACCGGGCCCCCTCCCATCAATTTTCAAATGGTCCGTCCCTAAATCTAGTTGCCAATTAATGAGGATAAAGCTTTCAGCGTTAATTTCGTATTTGTGTTGCAAAAACCTTTCTTCAACAAGGGCAATAAAGTGGTTCAATGTTAAATGCGTAACGTTCAAAAGTTAAAATTAAATAACAAAATAGTCAGACAAAGCAGTCATGCTGAAAGATAATACCGTTAAATTAGCGTCACGCCACGGCTGCAAGAGACCCATACAACAGTCCGTTTCATACGGAAACCTGTATTTAGCGGGGCTTTTTCGCGTCCGCTTAAAAAAAAAAAACATTTCAGATGTTCGTATCACCGTATCACTGTATCACTGTATCACTGTATCACTGTATCACCGTATCACCGTATCACCGTATCGCCGTATCACTGTATCTTGGTATCTCCGTATCATTGTATCTTGTAACACGTTATATACCAAGCCGCGGATAATAGGGTGGTGCGGGTAATGTGTTAAATTGTAAAGACTAAAAACTAAAACTTTGTCACACAAAGTTACGGCGATCGCCTCTCACCCCTTATCCGCCGGCGGCACAGCGATCGCCTTTGTCGAAAACAACGAAAAGCGGTCGCCTTTTCGCTGGCGAAAATTTCGTGTCATTTGTGGAAAAAAATCGCTGTTGTCTCTTGAAAAATTGTTGCCAAACTGAAAAGCCGCCGACGATTTTGTTAGCAATGATAACAATGATCGCCGTTAGTGGCAGTGTTTATCTCGTCCAAATCTTCTTAGCTTTGTATAAAACCAAAACATATATTAACTGAAACCGTTTCTGATCTAACCACAGGCCGCCCAAGTTCTGACTGTGTAACAAGGTTTGTATGGGAGTTCTTCCGATAACTCAGAATAATAACATAAATCTCCTGTAATACAAGGTAAATAAAGGAAGAAGACTTACTTGAAGTTGTTTTGTCGTCCTATGTGTATTTCAGGTCGCTAGAACGGTGTTTCATGGAATTCTTGAGTCATACGTTTCACCCCCTCTACCGGAGGGGAAGGCTGAACACTCGATACAACCACGGCATTCGCTCGAGGACGAATTTTACACAAAATATCAATCCCATCGGCGTTTACTCGGCCGCGGTACAATCCAAGGACATCAATTATCCCTCAGAAGTCCCCAGGCTTGATAACTCCTTTCCAAACCCGTTAGATTTGAACGATTTTGAAGCAATTCGTGCAGTTTCAAACGGCCGACTAACCGTGTATTTCATAGCATGGTCATTCTTGACAACGCGTTTTGGTAACCAGGCGTTTGGGTAACCAGGCCGTTACAAATTATTTCTTTCCCTGAGAGGGACATATCAAATTCATTTGACACTTTCTAGTCACCGGCGCTGTCCAGTGGTCTCGTTGGAGGGGAGGGAGGGATTAGAAAGTGTCAAATGAATTTGATATGTCCCTCTCAGGGAAAGAAATAATTTGTAACGGCCTGGTTACCCAAACGCCTGGTTACCAAAACGCGTTGTCAAGAATGACCATGCTATGAAATACACGGTTAGTCGGCCGTTTGAAACTGCACGAATTGCTTCAAAATCGTTCAAATCTAACGGGTTTGGAAAGGAGTTATCAAGCCTGGGGACTTCTGAGGGATAATTGATGTCCTTGGATTGTACCGCGGCCGAGTAAACGCCGATGGGATTGATATTTTGTGTAAAATTCGTCCTCGAGCGAAGGCCGTGGTTGTATCGAGTGTTCAGCCTTCCCCTCCGGTAGAGGGGGTGAAACGTATGACTCAAGAATTCCATGAAACACCGTTCTAGCGACCTGAAATACACATAGGACGACAAAACAACTTCAAGTAAGTCTTCTTCCTTTATTTACCTTGTATTACAGGAGATTTATGTTATTATTCTGAGTTATCGGAAGAACTCCCATACAAACCTTGTTACACAGTCAGAACTTGGGCGGCCTGTGATCTAACAAACACCGAGGAAACCAGTGCCGTAACGAGAAACAAGAATTGCGTTACTACATGTGTATAAACACCGAGCGAAGCGAGACCAAAACTCTTTCGATCGCGGCACATTACAGGGCTCCCATTACAGTACTGATTCGTACCTGAGCCCCTCTGGAACCAGGGTAGTTCTTAGGGGCGCCTCTCCCCCCACAATAGCTAGTTTGGTGCCTTACCTTTATAATTATATACCTTCTGTACGATGTAGTTTCACACTTGATCCGTTAATCCTTCGGGATTTTAGCTGAAATCATCAGTGTCTATGTTTCAAGAAGCCAGCTTATCAAAAGATCCCATTCTTGTACCCTGCTAGCAGAGGTTTCTCATCTCAGAGATGAGAAACCTCTCAGCTCGCAGGGTACATTCTTGGAGTTGACATGTGAATTCTCTCGACATTGTCTGGGTTTTGACACAACAACACCGGAGTCAGTCACGCTCTGTGAACTTTGCGGGTAGCGTATAAAGTGTGGCTTATTTACCAGCTTCTCAACTCTTGTGAAAATGGAAAAGGTCCACCAAAGAAAATATTCTGGAGTTCTTTTTGTTACACTCGTTCTCAATAACACGTGCAGGTTCGAAACGAAACTCCTGACTTCGAAGTCGTTTCTGGTGGATGTCAATCAAACGGTTTCCATGGAGTTTGAAGTGATTCGTTGTGTAGTAAATTCGGGAAACTAGCATTTTATAAACATGGCAAAGTATTTCCCAAAGTCGCTTAGATGGAGAGTAATCATGCTTAGAGCCAAATTAAGGGTTTGCAAAATAGGGAAATCACATAAACTTTATGTGTGAGCGAGCGGTTTGTGTATAAGATCAAAATAGGGAAATCGCATAAACTTTATGTGTGAGCGAGCGGTTTGTGTATAAGATCAAAATAGGGAAATCGCATAAACTTTATGTGTGAGCGAGCGGTTTGTGTATAAGATCAAAATAGGGAAATCGCATAAACTTTATGTGTGAGCGAGCGGTTTGTGTATAAGATCAAAATAGGGAAATCGCATAAACTTTATGTGTGAGCGAGCGGTTTGTGTATAAGATCAAAATAGGGAAATCGCATAAACTTTGTGTGATCATGAGCGAGCGGTTTGTGTATAAGATCAAAATAGGGAAATCGCATAAACTTTATGTGTGAGCGAGTGGTTTGTGTATAAGAAATCTGATTGTTTATATAGCTTCAAAGGTCTTGGAAAAAGAATTATAGTTATTTTTATTCGTCCAGTTGCAGATATGCTCCTTATAAGAGGTTTTATCGAGCAATACCCTCGAGCTCTACCTCGACGAGCTCCAGGCATGGATACAACATTCGACAGGGCAAAAAAAAAAATTGAAACTCTCAGGACATGGATTATCGGCAATGCTCTCCACTCTCGACTGACATTTCGGTGAGGAATTCAAGCAAATAACAATCGTTTTACTACGGTGGCCCATAAGTGCACTTCGAATTCAAAACCTCACTCCGAATTCAAAAGCTCACTCCGAATTCCAAAATCTCACTCCGAATTCCAAAACCTCACTCCGAATTCAAAAATCTCACTCCGAATTCAAAACCTCACTCCGAATTCCAAAACCTCACTCCGAATTCAAAAATCTCACTCCGAAATCTAAAATCTCACTCCGAATTCTAAAATCTCACTCCGAATTCAAAACCTCACTCCGAATTCCAAAACCTCACTCACAGGCAGCCCAAGCTCAAGCTCAAGTTACGAAAATATAAGGGTTTGTATGGAGTTCACCGGTTGACCGAGTCAAATCCGAGTCAAGTCCGAGTCCGAGTCAAATGACCGAGTCACTCATTTTTCTTTGTTTTTCCCTCCTTTCGGCTACACTTCAGTTTGGTATTCTTCTCATGCATGGTCGTTTTCGTTTGCAAAGCCTTTCAAAGAGAATTCCAACAGCTGCTGCGTTCGGTGAAGAAAAGGTCTGAAATCTCGCCAAGCACGCGCAAAGTTCTAGAAATACACTACACATAATGTAGGTTGATTATATAAGTTGATTTCATATTTCTTTAGGCACAAAATGAACATTTTAGTAGATCGAGAAAACTCCCTGCCAGTGCCCAAGGACAGGCCGAGATTTGAACACTCGATCGAGCCGATGAACTGATTCGCACATAAAGGGAACCGTGGCCGTGCGAATCAGTTCATCGGCTCGAGTGTTTCGTATTCTCGCGCGAAACAGCGAGCGCGTGGTTAGACATCGCTCGTGCGGGATTTAGACCAATCTTTCCTAATGCTTTATAGCTTTCAGCCTCGATCCCCCGTTTCTGCCTCCGTTTACCAGTTGAGGCTCGTTCCAGCTCGTCCGTGAGAACACGAAACTCGATTATTACCGATAACAGACGAGGTACATAAACTTAACCGGAAATTTTAAGAAAAACTAACCGTCTCCGAGAGTAGATTAGTGTAGTTAGTGTCAGCAAGAGTTCACAAGTAAACAACTGCCTACTGTGACTCGGTCATTTGACTCGGACTCGGATCTGACTCGGACTCGGACTTGACTTGGTCAACGGATTTACTCGGTTTGTATGGGAGCTTAGCGAACTCCGTTTACTAGCCAGAAATACAAAAAAACGGCCGAAATCAGCTTAAAACTACCCAACAAGGAGGGAAACACGACAGAAGCAAGGTAAGTCATTTTATTCAAATTTCTGGCTAGTAAACGGAGTTCGCTACGCTCCCATACAAACCCTTATATTTTCGTAACTTGAGCTTGAGCTTGGGCTGCCTGTGTGAGGTTTTGAATTCGGAGTGAGATTTTAGAATTCGGAGTGAGATTTTTGAATTCGGAGTGAGATTTTTGAATTCGGAGTGAGGTTTTGGAATTCGGAGTGAGATTTTGGAATTCGGAGTGAGGTTTTGAATTCGGAGTGAGATTTTTGAATTCGGAGTGAGGTTTTGGAATTCGGAGTGAGATTTTTGAATTTGGAGTGAGGTTTTGGAATTCGGAGTGAGATTTTGAATTCGGATTCGAAGTGCACTTATGGGCCACCGTATTTTTCGGCTTAGTATCCGCCATATCTCTACCTATGTCGCCTCAAATTACTTACGATTTCGTTGACCTCCTACACTATTTATGTTTCCTCCACATCTGGGAGTTGTATGGCGACGTTACAGTTAGCATGCAGACCAGTGTTGCCATAGAAATATAGTTGAGTGACATCCACCAAATTGACGTTTTCCGTTGGAAATTCAATTTCGAACCTGCACGTGTTATTGAGAACGAGTGTAATGTGGAATCCATTTTCAAAGGTGAGGAGGTTCGAGTCTCTCGAATTCCACGACACAGAAGCGTGAATTTCTCCACGAACTGATTTGAATAATCAATTAGTCGGCAGTGTTTGTTTTGCTTTGCGATACATGCACCAAACATTTCCTAAAGACAAATTTTCGTTTAGAAATTAATTGAGATACTTTCCGAATCGAATGTTTTGAAAGTTTTTCTTTTATATTCGTTTCGTGTCTGAACAATTTCGCCTGATGCCGGAAATGCACATGTTGATGTTCCTACGTCTACAAAAACACAACAATTAAACCTACTATGATTGTTACCTAAATTTACACTGAGAGGTGCGGGTAATCTGTTAATATATTTTTCTTTGAGACTCTACTGATCAGCGGGTGCGGGTAATAGGCCGGAAATTACGGTATGCAAAGTTATAGGCGTAAAGTTTGAAAATTGATGCAGAAACCTTTTATGGTAGGCAAAGCGTTGCCTACAAAATAATCCTCGCTACTCATGTGTTCGACAAAGTACCGAGATAACTGAAGACACTGAACTGTACGTATGAGGGGTTGTCAGAGGGGTAAATAAAAACTAGAGTCAAAAACTAATTACCCTATATCATTATGACGTCACGGCTTGTTTATGAGGGGGACAGAATCGACTTGAACAATAGAGTTTTGAACTAAATCTGCTCTGCTGAGGAATATTTAAATTCGAATTGTCTGGTTTCCAGATATCAGCTGTATCAATGCTCATTCCACAATATTTACCTTATTTGGTGGCTGTTACCGCTATTCTACGTTCTACAAAATGCATTTGATAGCGATTTCCTTTGTGTTGTTGCTGTTTTGTCCCCCTCCCACGACCGTGATCCTTAGCGTTTAAACAATAGATTGTTTGATTTGACGTCATAATGATATAGGTCAATTCCATGGCTTGAAACTGTGTAATTAAAAACATTATTTTTGTGCAAAATTTGAAAATTTAAGCAGAAACGTACCTATACTGGTAGGCAAGGCTTTGCCTACCATAAAAGGTTTCTGCATAAATTTTCAAACTTTACGCCTATAACTTTTTCGATATGCAAGAAGGTAAAACTTTGCATTTGCCCATGTCAATACGCTTTTTCGAGTCGTGGGATTAGTTTTTGCTTATAGTGAGTTTTCATATCCTCATACACCCTCATTCTTTCATTCGATTGTTTACGCAACCGTGTACATCCAGGATAATTACTTGATTATTTCTCCGCATTTTCCACACTCTCCATATTTTCCACACTCCGCATTTTCCACACTCCCATTTTCCACACTCCACATTTTCCACACTCTTCATTTTCCCCAATCCCATTTTCCACACTCACTCCTCATTTTCCATACTCCTCATTTTTCACACACTCCGCGTTTTCCACACACTCTCCATTTTCCATACTCCGCACTCCGCACTCGGCATTTTCCACACTCATCATTTTCCACACTCAGCATTTTCCACACTCACACCGCATTTTCCACACTCACACCGCATTTTCCATACTGAACATTTTCCATACTCCTCATTTTCCATACTCCGCACTCCGCACTCCGCACTCCGCACTCCGCACTCCGCACTCCGCACTCCGCACTCCGCACTCCGCACTCCGCACTCCGCACTCCGCACTCCGCACTCCGCACTCCGCACTCCGCACTCCGCACTCCGCACTCCGCACTCCGCACTCCGCACTCCGCACTCCGCACTCCGCACTCCGCACTCCGCACTCCGCACTCCGCACTCCGCACCCTTATTTTCCATCCAACCATGTTTGCACCTCTTTCCAAATGTCGGAATTTACCGCGAACTGGTCTATTGGGACAACAAATGTCAAGATGACCGACAAGCTACGAACGTTAACCGTGAAAACATAATTAATTGACTTTAAATATTTTATTCGAGTTTGTCAAACTCTATCAGCTCTAGTGACTAACTCTAGTACAGAGTTGCAATTACTAACTCTAGTAATCAACTCTATCAGTTGGAAAGGCGGGGATTCGAAGAGACATGCGTGTATGTACACAGGAAGGGAAACTATTCCATACTCGCGCGCAAGCTAAAACCAGTCTCACCCTAGTCCAGCGCGTCCTCAGTTAAATTCCCGCCTCCAGTCCCTCTCGTCACTCTTCTGTTGATGTTCTTATTCTGGTTCTGAGCCTGTTACTCCCTGGCACAGTCTGATTAATCTCTTGAAAACTTCTTCAAGAATATTCCCTTACCAACCACAGGCCTTGGATTGACTCCATATCCATGTATATCAACATCGAGATATTTTATTTGCCTAACGGGTTTGTTTACAAGGGGTCCGCGACGTCGATTTGAAATTCTCAGTCGAAGTTTACTAATCTTTAGCAGTCCCGACTCGTAGTCGAAGAAACATCCATATAAAAATTGTGACCGGCTTATTTAAAGCTTTGGCTCATAGATCTGAAAGGAAGTTGATTGGACTGGGAAGGATTGACAAGGATTGACTGGATTGACGAGTTAAAGTCATATTCTGCAAAGACTCCAGCAGTTCAAGCAGTTGTTTTGATCCGAAACTGGATCTTTGAGGCTTCATTTCACAGTTAAAACCGATTGTTTCAGCACAGAAGTGGATATTCTGAATTATTCTGGAATTACATGCACCCTTATCTCCCTGGAGATAGTTACTAGCATTTTAAAGGTTTGGGAAACACAGCATTTGTCACAAATATCGGAGCCCAAATATCTATTAGGAATATTTCCTAATCTGAGCAAGCGATTACAAAACTACGAACGAACTTCGATCCCAGATGATTTTGTGAATATAATTAAAGGGGATGGCAGATTTATCTACGGACTCCAGTTTTCTTGGTACACCGGAAGCACCATTGAACAGATCTACAAGCGAACCGGATATTTTTGCTTCAAGTATAAGACCGAGAACTTGTAGCAATACTTCACAACGTGGAAGACAGAGGTTAAAATCACGGACTGCTGTAAAAGAATCGATAACTTCAGATTCTGTTGAAGAAATGGCTGTAGACGAGAGGTAGGGCTCAGTTTTCATAAAAAGGCAGCGATCACAATTTTCTAGAGTTATGTCAACTTAATAATATATTGCTAGCCGTAATATTGATTTAAACTTGCAAAACGTGAAAAAATTACCAAATTATACTTACATGTATATAACTACATTTAAGACATAACTCTATAATGATTAATGATTAATTATAAATCTAACGATTAAACTTAATAACCATAGCATTATCAGCTTGGCGTTTCTATTTAAGTGTAGGGTTTGCTTTTCAATGGGGAAACGAAAGGGGTACTGAAAATTTATCAAATATTAAGCGTATTTTCTAATTTAAAAGTGTCATTGTAAGTGTAACCAGTTTCATTTTGCTGAATGTGCCCAGACACGGACAAGGACAATTTGACCTTTATCATTCTCACTTCCTGCATGTAGTATAATATTGGTTACCAGTATACACATGCAAATTGCTATAAGAAACATGAAGTTTTGAATTATTAAATATATAATGTGGTTAAAGTGAAAGTCGTGGTTAAAATTTATGAATCAATTAAAGCAATTGCAAATTTCTGACTTCTTGATCTCTTAGAATATGTTGTATAGAATTTAACTTTCGTATAGTTTTCTTTTTTTTTTAGATCCAGTCAGTTAAAATAACTTCAGGTATACCGTACATGTATTTGTGGCTTTAAATTAAGGATCCAGCTGACAGTTACAGTGTAAATTGCATAATGTCATCTTTCTATTTTATATAAATAATGAAGTGACCAGTATTTTTGACTTGTGGATTGACATATGGGCCGCGTCAGGCAAAAAGGGCCCAGACGACATAATATGTAAATGTCTTTTTAAATTGTACCATGTTTTTCATACTTGTTGTTCGATTACAATATGCATCGCGAGCACCACATTGTGCTACTAACAAGTAGTGTTGATTTCATGAAATTGACCAGTGAAATCGAAGACAAAATTTACGATATTTTTACATGAGGGTGTGATCACAATTTTAGCAGGTGCAAATGATTCCTTATCATCAGACGATTGTTTCAAGGTGTAAATTGTACTATTGCTAAAATCATATTAGGAGCTATGGGGAGTAGAATGACTGCAGAAAATAATATTTTTGGCCAAAAAGTGACCATCTTGTTCATCTTATTATTTTTTTACTCTTTAATGCCAGTAGTCATACATCAAAATCATCCCCTCTGACAGGATTCCTAATTTTTGTTGTCATATTTGTAATCGGGCTCTTGCATCAAAAGCACGTAAATTTCACCCCTGATTTTTGTTGTCAATTTCTTGAAACTGACATTTATCGTTAGGATCGAAATGTAGCGCTCCTCGTCAAGAATACAAAACAATATTCGACCTGTCATTGGGAACACCGTTGTAGGAATTATTTAACTTGAATGCCGTCCGGGCCCTTTTTGCCTGACGCGGCCCATATGTGAATCTTGTATTATACCAAGTTTGCAGAAATTACACTGACAGAGGTATATAATAGTGAACAATCACGTACCAAATTTGCAGTCGTTAGGTTGTCAGTAGGATGTTGGTAGATTGTCGGCAGACTGTTGGCAAGTTGTCGGTAGGCTGTTGCAATTGGTAGGTTGTTGGTAGGTAATTGTCGGTAGGTTGTTGGCAATTAAGCAGGATACAATGTAGTTTTTATGAGTTAGCATGAATAATATCATGCAGCCACAAATAGTTTTAATATAGTTTTAATATACTACAGTATTGGATCTTGAAATTGATCAAGTCACAAAATCACTCCACAATCAAGAATTTTGCAACACAAAAGAAACTTTGAAGTCATGTATAGTAATGTTTCACAGTTTATTTATTTTGCCCATTTGCATAGAGGTTATTGACCAAGCGTGAGGTCAGGTTCATTTTTTTGCATGTTTATGGACCAAGACGAAGTTGAGGTTAAATATGGACTGAGACAAAGTCGAGGTCCATAAATATGCAAAAGATGAACAAGGTCAATATCCCCTTGTCTTAAAATTTCTATTATATTGGTAATCTATAATTTCTTTTAAGGTACAAATAAAGCTTGTTGTTGTTGTTGTTTACCGAACATGCTTGGTCAATAAGGTTTTTATTATATGGCAAAATATATAAAATTCACTTTAGATGCAATCACAGACATAATGAATATTTTTTCTTCTAAATATAATAACTATTTTTGTCAAGTGTCCCAACAATTATTATTGAGGAGTGTGGTAAATATGCAAGTCATGAAGTTGCAGTTACTAGTTGCAAGCTGAGAGTTGCATCAACAATGGTGCTTACTAATTTTGGGTGTTTAGAGCTTAATAAGCACAGGGGGGAAATCGAAAACCATTTAATTGGGTTTTTAGGGCTACATCACTGCTTCTATAGCTCCCTATGAACTAAACCAAATCCTAACCTATACTTTAAAATATGACTCACAACTGCAACTTGCAACTAGCAACTTCATGACTCGCAATATACCTGCATGAACCCATTGTTGGGACACTCAACAAAAATAGTTATTATGTGGGAAGAAAAAATACTGGACACAATTAAGTTAAAACAGCTGAAGCTTCCCAAACCCCAAACCCCTTTCAATATTGGTAGTGAATGAATTTCAGATTGAACATGCATGCACCAAAAGCAATATTGAAGGGGGGAGGGAGTTTGTTTAAAGAATGGTCTCTAAAAGCGAACAGTGTCACGAGTCATTTTTTGCCATTGTAGGTGTAAAATATTGGCTCTTGGTCAATTATGTACAGGTACATGTATAGACCAAGCACATGCATGCAGTGAGGTCCGTACATCGTGACCTTGAGCCAAATATTTTCCTGTCTGGCCCTCCTACTCAGTCAATAAGTACTGAAACATCTTCCAAATAACAGTGAACAGATAAATGCTGTTGCTGTCTGTAAAAAGCAAGGTGACCCAATCAATGTAACAACATTTTAATGCTGATTATATAATAAACATTAAAATGTACACATAACTTTAATTTATAACTAAATGCCTTAAGCTCATAAATTTTAATGCACATTATTTTCGAACATATATAAGCCCTCTACTAATCCAAGCCCAGAATGGTCACAAGACGCCTAGCAGAGAGGAGGTCAAGGCACAAGCATTTGAACGACTGCAGGAAGAACTGAGCAAAGCACAAGAAGTAAGTACCATACTGTATATTGTATGTCGATACACTGGAGAAATGGAATGTAAAATAATGTTTTATATGTATTATATGTAATTTTAAGCCTAAGGGACCATTCATTCATTATCGGAGGAGAGGGAGGGGGGGGGGGGGGGATATAATATATAATGGGGGGTCTTGAATAAAAAAAAAATTCTTTGGCTTAATGGGGGGCCCTGAATTTTTAAGGTAGAGTTGAGTAGAGGGGTACAGTAGGGGTGTCCTTAAAGTGCTCATGAACCTTATTTTTTAAATTTTAAATATCAATTCTAAATCAAGTGAATAGTAGAATGGTAAAATATATGTTGCTTTGAATGCTGTGCCACTGAGTTAAGGAGGTTTTAATATCCAAAATGCTAATTACATGACATCAGGGGAGGTATTAGCAATCATTTCTTTAAAAAATAGGGGTTGTGAATGGGCATTTCATGGGCATTTCTGCTGATATAGGAAAACAAATTTCTAACATCATATTATTTCAACCATGGGTATAATACTGATAATTTGAAAAAAATGTTTAATTATAACAACATTTTTTGTATAATAATTGATGCCTCCCTTGACGTCATGTAATTAGCATTTAGGAAATTAGAACCTCTATATAAGTCATTGGCACAACATTGACAAACCAGTATATATTGTACCATTCTACTATTCACTATCTCCCCCCCCCCCCAATTAATCCCCCAATATATCACCCAACTCTGATAAATAATGCATGATGGCATCACGTTCTAAAGGTTAGGGTGTTTGGTATTGTTGGGTAAGCCAATGCTGTCTCTCATTTCGAGTGGTACAAGCTGCCGGCTCAAATAATGAACGGTCCCTAATTAAGACTTGGCCTGGCCTAATGTCACACTTAACAACACTCTCTGTTGACCATATGCATTGCACTTTGCATGACTCAACAAATTTGTATGTTTTTAGTACTCTGGAAGGTATATGTACAATGTATTAACCAACAGCTAAAGGCACCCTTGCAAAGCATAATGGTTAACATCTAGTCTTTACATGTAAATTGAATAAAAAATTAAGGCATTCATTCAGGGGATGATACTTAAATTACTTATAATAACCTTCTGTTCATCCAGGATTAAGGATATAAAATCTTTAGTTCGAATTGCTTACTACATCTAAATTAAGTGTATTAAGTATTTTTCCTTAACTAAAGCTATATAATTGTAATTTTTTATTATTTTTTAGTTTTGGGAGCTGTACAATTTAAGGCATTTTCATCATATATGGAATGCTGGTTACTCTCTGTGATATCCAAACAATATGTGATATATGATTTTTTTTCAGGAGTTGAAGCTGAAAGATGAACAGTGTGAGAAACTGTCAAGAATTAGAAATCAATTAGAGGCAGAGTTGGAGGAGCTTACTGCAAGTCTGTTTCAAGTAAGTGATATGAAACTTTTAAGGCCTTTGAAGTACATGAAATCGCAATTTTAGGGTTAATGAAAAGTAGATACTTATTGACTGTGTGGGAGGGCCGGACGGGAACATATTTTGCTCGAGGTCATGACGTAAATATATTCCGTTCGGCCCGACCTAACATACACATATGACCACTTTCAAATGGCAAAATAACAAACAAACATTCGCGCAGGGTCGTACGGCTTTTTCCGGCCCACTCACGTCGAACACGTACGGCCCCCATCACGTGACTTTTGTAAATGGTTTTGAAAGGAAAGCGTGCGGGGCCGTATGCATGGTAATATGATAAATAGAGGTTATTAGTCGGTGAAGCATCTAATACGGCTGTGTATTTTTACGAGTCATACATACATCAATGTATTTTGGCGAGCCTTTATAAGTTGATTATAATATAGTTTATGCCAATAAACGAATGTTTTTTCCATAATAACCAAATTCTTATGGGGCGGTCAATCTCAATATGGAGTAAAACCATATTACTCAAAAGCGTAAAGATTACCCCTGCCTAAACCAATCAGAGTACAGCATTACTAGATCACACTTGACCGAATATATGTTACCAGTCAACAGCCAACTACAGATCTCGCTAAGGGTAACATTTACTACTTCTGGTAAAGATTACTGCTCCTTTCGACCACATGTTCGCAAAATATCGTTTGTTTCTACCTCTGATAAAAAGAACTTGCAGCCGCCCTTCCTCCTTAACCATTCAACTGTAAATTCTAGCAATATTATGAACGTAAGACGTAATAAATTCAAACTCACCAAAACGTATTTCGCGCTTTGTAAACATAAATTAGCCGGTAAGGCATTGCAAAACAAATATCGCGATTTCTCTCATTTTTCTCCGACCAGAATCTATAATGATCTTGTGGAAATTGACAACGTAGATAAAATGTTCTCGACTCTTTATAACAAAACTAATAACATAATTAATAAACACGCGCCTCTAAAACCAATATATAAACGTAAACATAAACAATTGTTAAAACCATGGATAACAAAGGTCTACTTAGATCGATACAAATAAAAAATAGGCTATTATACTTAGGCGATGAAGATAAATATAAGTTGTATAGAAATAAAATGTCCTTACTTACTAGACTAAGCAGAAAGCGATATTATGATTTATTTTCCAGTAATCTAAACAATATGAAAAAAACATGGGAAGGGATTAATAGTTTAATAAATATAAAAGGCAAGAATAGACGCACGATTACGGCGATAAAAAGGCCTAACAATGGTGGAATAACCAAAGATCCAACCGAGATTCCTGAGGTGCTCAACAGCTATTTTGCTTCATTTGGAAATAATCTAGCGCCCACGCTGCCGCCATCTAAACGTGATTTCCGAGAATACTTAAGCGGTCCTACACCAACTAGCTCTTTTCTATTTGATTTGCTTATCACTAAAGAAATATAATTTGAAATAGACTCGTTGCCACTTAACAAAGCCCATGGACTATATTCTTTCCCAATGCGAATTTTAACATGCGGCAAGAGTATTTTATCTGTACCATTTGAACCATAATGAACCTTTAATGAACCTTTCAATAGAAACAGGAACATAGTCTCGTAAATTAAAACACTCAAAAATTATACCCATACATAAAAGTAACGAGAAAATCGAACTGGGAAACTACTGACCCATTTCCCTTCTTTCTAATATTAATAGAATGTTTGAAAAGTTAATGTATAATAGACTAATTTTTTTTACTGGAAATATTTTATTATTGGAATTATTTATTATTTATAGCATACTACATTCAATGCAATATGGGTTTCGTGAGAAACATTCCACACAACACGCTTTACTACACATAGATAACAAAACTATTTTCATGTGGTATATTCATAGACCTTCAGAAAGCGTATTACACTGTCAATCACGAAATAAGGGGTGTCAACAATAACTGGTTTCGTTCATATTTCATAGGACGATCACAAACTACTCAGATAAGCCCTAATATATCAACTAAACAACAAACATGTGGTGTTCCTCAGTTCCGTATTAGGTCCTTTGTTGTTGCTTATTTATATTAACGATATCCACAACTCCTCTGATAAGTTCCATTTTTATCTTTTTGCTGATGATACCAACCTACTTTATGCCGACAAAAACTTCACATCTCTTGAGTACGTTGTTAATAAAGAACATGCATGTTTCCGACTGGCTACTTGCAAACAAGTTAACTTTCAATATTAAAAATTCAAATTTTGTCATATTCCACCCGTATCAAAAGAGAATAGTTTAGCAATCTGGGGTCTGAGGCAGCCCCAATACACCTCAATAAAACCCTACTTCTACAAAAACGTGTCTTACGACTTATGTATTTTGCGACAAATAGAGAACATGCTATACCATTATTTTTAGCCTCTAATACCTTCCAATTAATATGTTATATTATAAAACACTCTCAGTCCTAATGTATGAAATTAACGGCAATAACGCGGCTCCTCTTAAAATAACAAATTTACTTAACCGTTAGGTACATTCCTATAATACTAGATCAGCAACAACAGGAACATTTTATTTGAATTATTCAAGAACTAAACATCAAAGTGAATCCTTCTCTCTAGCATTGGTGTAAAAATATGGAATGGGATTGCTGATCACGTACAGCGAAAACAGTCTAAAACATTATTTTAAGGCAAACATCCATACATGTAGAACTCTTGTACAAGTTTTGAAACAGGAGGAGACCTATAAATGTATGTTGATGTCACGGTATTGATTTAAAAAGTCTCTAAAACTAAAGAACTAAACAGAGTGGAGAGGAACGGGTAGTGAAATCTCACTCCTCCCAATTTTTTCCCGACATTTATCCCTCCTCCCTAGTGAGTTTTAAAATTTCTCCCTAGAGCAGGTAAGTAGATCCCATTTTCTCCCCCCCCCCCCTCCCTGTATGCTAAATTCTTCCTCCTCCCTAGTTTTTCTGGACATATCACCCTCCTCCCTGATTTTTTTTTGCCAATTCTCCCTCCTCCCTGTTCTGTTCCTCCGCACTCTAAACATGAAAGTGAATCCTTCTCTAGCATTGGTGTAAAAATATGGAACGGGATTCCTGATCACGTACAGCGAAAACAGTCTAAAAGATTATTTTAAGGCAAACATTCATACATGTAGAATACTTGTACAAGTTTGAAACAGGAAGAGACCTATAAATGTATGTTGATGTCACGGTATTGATTTAAAAAGTCTCTAAAACCTCCTTAACGTCATGATGTATGATATATATTTTTTCTTCCTGTATCTATTTTTACTTATTTATCTATAGTTATAGTAAAATTGTATAATTATTGTATAATTTGTATAGTTATTGCAAAATATCTTGCATGTAAATAAGAAATATTATTGCACTACCCGCGTCGATTAGCTAAGCTATCTGTGGGTGTGCTAAGTTAAAATGTAATAATAGATGCTTATCAATAACCTTGAACTTGAACTTTGAAAAGCAAGCAGAGTTACGGATCATCCAGAATGATAAATGCCAGTTTAAACAGTTGGCGGAAATGACATCCAATACACTCTGACAACGTCGAACATCTCAGTATTTTCGAGCATTCCTCTCGTCCGGAGTTTCAGTTTATGTTCGCTCAAGTGAACTGTCCTCGATACTTTTTCTTTTAATCGATGTTATACATGTACATACGTGATAGGTCTTTTGCAGCTACATTTAAACAAACTTTAAAGCGTTGTCTGAGAACGATCGACAATCGATTGGAGGTGGAACATATCATTTACAAACAGGTTTTGCTAATAACACTGCCCATCTATGAATTAAGATTGTTTTACTGCCCAGTATTGCATTCCTGCAAAAGGTCCATTGTAGAATACACGTGGAATCCGTCCAAATATTTTTGCCAATAACCTTTTCTAGTCAGTGTGTTGTATTACGATTTACGGCAATAATGGCAACCCTGACTTGTTATTATCGTGCATCAGTACAGTATAGCAATAGCACTGTATGCAAAGAGAAATGTATAGAAACAAAGCTTGCACTAACACATCTTTAGAACTTGTTTTATTGTTCTTTGACAAATTTCTGTCAAAATAAATGAACAGGCAGCAGTGGAAATGGCAGAGTAAATGGTAGCCAGGTCAGTGCTTTCAAGCTACGGCTGCATGGATACTAAAAAAATCGGACAAAACGAAAGAGAAGAGGAGGATTGGAGTAGACAACGTGAAGGGAGGGGGGTCTCTTTCCCTCCCCCCTCTCCCCCAGTCCCCCTCTTCTTTCCGTCCGCCATTTTGTTTTCGCCACGTTTTATTTTCGTCAGTTTTCCCCAGAATCTATAGCCTGTGAACAGGCTACTTAGACTAAAGTAAGAGTACAAATGTAGCCAGCTATGTCATGCTACTGTGTGCCTATACTGTAACCCGAGACTAGTCACTTTAAATAAACAACGATAACCACTAATATTGCAAAACGAAAACAAAGTTCCAACTTCGGTTACTTGAACAAATCAGTGTCAAGTACAAGACAATCTGCATTTCAACTTCCTCGAGATTTGAAATGCTTTGTTTTCAAAACGTGGTCCCGGTTACTATACTGTAGTCACACAGTAACATTTGTTACTAAATGCTACAGCTATTTTCAAAGTCTGAGACATCAATGAAACCCCCGCAAGTGTATCCTTAAAGTTATTGATTTTGAACATTGCAACACAGGAAGCCCATGCCATGGTGTATGATGCGAAAGTCAAACAAGTAGCTGCAGAAAAGAAGTATAAAGAATCTAACGGCAAGGTGGGTGTATGCTCGCCCACACGGCGGCAAAACGTCACGCGCATGCGCCTTAAATGAGCCCAGCGCGCGCGGGCCCCGCCAGTTTCCCGCCCAAACTAAAAGAAAACAAAGGCAAGCACCCCTGTTTGTAATTTTGATAGGTATGTGAAATGTTTCGCATAAAACAACAAAACTGCTTTTAAGCTAAGCCTAAGACTGTAACAGGTTTAAGTTTTCTTAATTTGTAATTCACTGTTAGTTTACTAAGTTAGAAAATTATTTTCTGAAAAAGTTTAAGACCTCGGAAACTTGTATTTAGGCTCCAGAGCCTTCGTTATTTCGGCCAGCGGAGCATGACGTTTTGCGGCGGTGTGGATGTATGCCAGCCACCTACGCAGTCAACTCTGCACGAGTCTCCATCGGTCACTCTTGAGTCTCCCTGTGGAGATATGGACGCGGGGGAACTGAGGCTTTGTGTATGCATACGCGTGAATTATACTCGCGCGCATCATTTTGGTTGAATTTTCACTCGAAATTTGCACTTCAAAGCATTGTTACAGAAAAGTGCAAGCTTCGATTTTTAAGTGCTCATCGTGAACCAGTCCCAAACTTAATTGGCTTGATGACTAAACAAATAGCAGTCTTAACTCTTGCGATTTTCCCCTTAAAACAATTCCTGTATAGGGATACATCAGGGGCGTAGCCAGCATTTGCATAGGGGGGGGGGGGGGGGGGGGGGGGGGCACTCCATCAAACTCACGAATTTCGCGACTGCAGTACTCTTTTACATAGAGAACGCGGTCTTTTTCACCAATATCGTCTCTTCAGGTACATCTCAGTTTTCAGTCACCAACCTTTTCCAGTAAGACTGTCGCATTGTTCACCGACTCCCGGTAAATCACTTAGCTTATTAGAGGGTCTGAATGGGGTTAACTGGCTACTGACAAACGGCCTTAAAAATAACTGACAAATGACGATATTTTTACTGACAACCGAAAAATAACTGATAACTGACAACTGACAAATTTGGTTTTTGTGGGTCAAACAATGTAAATTTTCTCTAGTAATGATTAACTAGGGCTAACTGACAAATGGCCAAAATTTTAATTGACAACTGACATGCGTTACTGTGACGCTACTTTTCAGTTGCGTTTTTTTTTACCGAAAGGGAGGGGGGCGCTACGCCCCTGTCCATAACGGATAGTTTTCCCAGTTGACTCTGTCCAGTACATGCACATGTACAGAGGTTATTGACCAAGCATGATAATTTTAGCCGAGCAGTAGATAATGTTTCAATTTCAGTATGCTTTAATTGTAGGCCGTATAAATGATGAAAATTATAAATTTTATCGAAAGGATAACTACTAACGTCGTTACATCGTCAACGTCAATATCCAACACAATTTCCCAAAAATTGGCAACCTTAGGGAAAGTTCATTTTATATGACAGGGGGATGAAGCTATTGAAATTGGTAGCGTTTCTTAGCACCACCACCCCCCCCCCTCCCCTCTTTTCAACTTTTTGAGCACCCCCTGTAGCAGTGAAAAATCCCAGTGAAAGCCCTCCTTGTAACTCCAGTGTTTTTTTAGAGCCCCCTTTACTTGCTCAACAAATTTAAGACACCTCCCCCTCAATATCTTCATACCTCCCTCATCGTATTAAATGAATTTTCTCTGATACTAATTTTGATCAGAAGAAAACAAAAATACAGGAATCCAACCCACGACCTGTAAACAATGACGTCATGTAAAACCCTATCGACTGGGTTTGACTGTTCAGTTAATATCCTTTTCTTTGTCAGGTTGAAGTGCTGCAAGCGGAAGTTAGCGCCCTGAAAACCTTGCTGATCAATAACACACCTGGAAAATCAAAGAGCTGGCGTCGCCATAGTGATGAAAACTTGTCGCCTTGTCCAGAGTGTGGATCATATGACTGTGATTCCGTAGTGCCTTATGGGAAGGGCCGCTGTGGGACAAAAAGACCAAGAGATTTCCACAGACCTGAGGATCCCGAGGTCAGGGTAAACCCGCTCTATAACTAGATACAGTGTACATATATGTAAAAGTGGGACAAGTATTGTTCAGTTAAAAAATATAACAGATCTTGCTTTGGCCCTTTAGGCAATGAGTTTTCGTTTTAGCGAAAGTTATCCACGATTGTGCTTACTTTTCCTTGTGATTGGTTCAAGTAAAACCAATCACGAATTACTTCTGTTCGTGATTGGCTCATTGTGCTTCCTCTGGTTCGTACTGTAGGCAATCTGTCATTCCCAGGACGTCCAGCTTTAGGGATTCATACTTTTTGCGCATTGTTAACATATGGAATGTCATCCCGGATGAAATCAAATCATCCCCAACTCTATCGACTTATATAAGAAAACCTCAGACACTTCTTTTTTCATGGGCTTAAGCATGTATTCAATCAAGATGACATTCGCAGCTACAAGCTTATATGTCGTAAGTGTCGCTGTGCCAATGCTTGTATTGTCTGTTCTTGCTAGATTCTTATTTTGCTTTAGTATCTTTGCTTTATTATCTTATCTTAATCAGATGGTGTAACTGGGGATGGGTGTGATCGGCTAAGTTCTTGCACCATAGCACAGTAATGTAGTGGCAAATTTTCAAAATGTCCTCCTAACAGTACACACTTGCATAGCTTGTCGCCCGCCCACGGCGCTTATCACCTTGATAGCTACATGTATGCTGTACCCCCTTACCTCAAATCCTAGAAACGCCACTGTAATGTACGTACTCTAGAGGATAATTTTATCTGTTTCCCTAGGTTGACGTTATCATGTTCCGAGAGTTCCTCGAGTGGATGGACGAGAGATCTGTATCACATGACCAGCCATTTCTTAGTAGAATCTACAAAGAGGACGTATCGCCATGTCTGAACTTCACCAATAAAGAGGTACAATCTAAATCACGCTCAGCAAGGCCGATCGCAGTCAAAATGTAGCATAGCTGATAGAAAAACTAATCTTAAAATTTCGAACGCTGCATAACAACTAAGGGCGCCTCCAGGCTTATGGTTAACTTACATTATGTTTATTTAGCTAAACTAATTGATTACCGGTATTATTTTTTCTTCATCCATTGTTTTTAATTTTTTCTGAACTCTGAAACAACCATAGGGCTGATCAAAGTCGATTTGGAATTTAGCGCGTTTTTTGTGGAGAGGGAAACCGGGTAACCCGAGATAAACCCTCAGAGCAAGGGCGAGATACCAACAAACTCAACTCACATAAACATTCTTTGTTCTCATTTTAGTTAGCGATGGCAGTTCATAGTGCTATTGAAAACAACACGTTATCAATGGAGACTATACGAACCAAGGCAGTATTCAGGTACAGACACGTTCACTTGTAGTCGTGTGTGTGTCTACTCAGCTACCGTTAACACTTGTAGTCGCAGAGTTATTATCGTCAGCTAGTTGTTCGTTCTTGAATTCATTTGCGCAATCATCAAATCAAAGATAGAATGACAAATTCAGCATAAGTACTCTAATTAATTACATAGAGAATAATACAAGGAGCACAGAGATATAATGGATATTATATGGACGCGCAGAGGTATAGAGGATATTACATGGTCGCGCAGAAATATAGAGGATATTACATGGCCACGCAGAGGTATAGAGGATATTATATGGCCGCGCAGATATATAAAGGATATTATATGGACGCGCAGAGGTATAGAGGATATTATATGGCCGCGCAGAGATATATAGGATATTACATGGCCACGCAGAGGTATAGAGGATATTATATGGCCACGCAGAGATATAAAGGATATTACATGGCCACGCAGAGATATAAAGGATATTACATGGCCACGCAGAGGTATAGAGGATATTACATGGCCACGCAGAGGTATAGAGGATATTACATGGCCACGCAGAGGTATAGAGGATATTACATGGCCGCGCAGAGGTATAGAGGATATTACATGGCCGCGCAGCAGAGATATAGAGGTATTTCATGGTTATATATCAAGGTCAATCAAAATGCAGGAAATTTCGCGCTCTTTCTCTATCAGCCAATAATAATTACATAATTAGTCTGCAGACACGTCCGCCACTCAATTTGTGTTTTCCGGCGAGAAAATTCGCAGTCTATCGGCTGGTAAGTTACTTTGTTTTCGTGATAAATCTTTCCGTAAATTTGTTATGTATAGGATAATATGGTTATTTCATGGTTTTCTATGGAATACTGGCGAAAATTTCACTCGAAATTCATGTCATTTTAGTATATAACTCGCCTAAATTGCTAAAAGCTCGTTGTATACCAACTAATACAAATTTCTCGTGAAATATTCACCCCTATTCCATAGAAAACTATGAAATAACCAGCAAATACATGGCCACGCAGAGATATAGGGGACATTACATGACCGCTCAGAGATATATAGCATAATACATGGCCGCGAGGAGATATAGAGGATATTACATGGGTGTGCGGAGATATAGAGGAACATTAGGAAGTAAAAAAAGAGCAACTCAGACAACATAAGTTTTTGTCTGTGAAGTGCAATCCCACACGTTAATGACAATAATATCCCCACTGGAGGCAGTGTGACACACGTTAATGACAATAATATCCCCACTGGAGGCAGTGTGACACACGTTAATGACAATAATATCTCCACTGGAGGCAGTGTGACACACGTTAATGACAATAATATCCCCACTGGAGGCAGTGTGACACACGTTAATGACAATAATATCTCCACTGGAGGCAGTGTGACACACGTTAATGACAATAATATCCCCACTGGAGGCAGTGTGACACACGTTAATGACAATAATATCCCCACTGGAGGCAGTGTGACACACGTTAATGACAATAATATCCCCACTGGAGGCAGTGTGACACACGTTAATGACAATAATATCCCCACTGGAGGCAGTGTGACACACGTTAATGACAATAATATCCCCACTGGAGGCAGTGTGACACACGTTAATGACAATAATATCTCCACTGGAGGCAGTGTGACACACGTTAATGACAATAATATCCCCACTGGAGGCAGTGTGACACACGTTAATGACAATAATATCTCCACTGGAGGCAGTGTGACACACGTTAATGACAATAATATCCCCACTGGAGGCAGTGTGACACACGTTAATGACAATAATATCCCCACTGGAGGCAGTGTGACACACGTTAATGACAATAATATCCCCACTGGAGGCAGTGTGACACACGTTAATGACAATAATATCTCCACTGGAGGCAGTGTGACACACGTTAATGACAATAATATCCCCACTGGAGGCAGTGTGACACACGTTAATGACAATAATATCTCCACTGGAGGCAGTGTGACACACGTTAATGACAATAATATCCCCACTGGAGGCAGTGTGACACACGTTAATGACAATAATATCCCCACTGGAGGCAGTGTGACACACGTTAATGACAATAATATCCCCACTGGAGGCAGTGTGACACACGTTAATGACAATAATATCCCCACTGGAGGCAGTGTGACACACGTTAATGACAATAATATCTCTACTGGAGGCAGTGTGACACACGTTAATGACAATAATATCCCCACTGGAGGCAGTGTGACACACGTTAATGACAATAATATCCCCACTGGAGGCAGTGTGACACACGTTAATGACAATAATATCCCCACTGGAGGCAGTGTGACATAATTGTTTTGCTATCAGCTGGTATACCACTCACTATCATGTAATAAATGGAATTATCTTCGAGTGTTGAGCTCGAGTAGTAGGGGCGGTAGTAGAATTATACCACTTTTTTGTTGCACAAGGGCGCCATAAAGCGAATTCAGAAATCCACTTTATGGCGCCCTTGCACAACAAAAAAGTTGTATAATTCTACTACCGCCCCTACTACTAGGGGTACTAAGGGTCATCCAAATTGTCACTAGACATTCTTACGCATAAAAATCCAACTTGATAACCCTATTAGAGATATGATTAGCATATAGTTATATCGACATCGATTGTCCCGCAACATCCTTACACCTAAAAATCCAAACTCGAGTAGCTGTTAGAGCTATCCTAACACATAGTTATACCGAGCACGATGATTGAGACGAGAACTTGTGATTGGTTGATGCGAGGAAAGACCACGAAATGTATTAGGAAGTGTTCGAAGGTGTCAGAGTATTGCTCTCAACATAACTTCCAGATAGGAAGAGGATGTGCTATATTCGTTCCATGTTTGACGTGTGGTCTAGGCTGTCGTACTAATCACGAACTTTGTGCAAAATGTGGTGCACCTCAACGCCGTACCATTCGCAATAAGAAGAACCTTGATAGGAAGCGAGCTAACGAGTCAGCGAATATCACATGTTCAAATGTAGTAGAATCGGAGAAAGATCTAAATGTAGTGGAATCGGAAAAAGATCGAAATGTGGTGGACATTCACGATCTCGATAATGCATTGGATGACCTATCCATCAGTGAGAAAGATCTAAATGTGGTAGGATCGGAGGATAAGTAGAAATCACGATACAAAAAAAAAAAAAAAAAAAAAGAATGAAGAGAAATTGTTATGCGACCTCTCTTCATTTTTTTCTTTTTTTTTTTAAACAAACGAACAATTAGACAATTGACAGGCATATAGTATACAACTAGTATGGATGACATTATCAGATTACTTAGTCCAGAAATTTGTGCAAGCCTACATATCAAACCATTGTCGCATATCAAACCATTGTCGCATATTAACACCGGTGAAACATGTTCCGAATGTCTATGCCCGATGGAAATGCAAGGAGCGGAATTCATATGTCCCACCTGTGGTCTTATTTCCGAGACTGAATCATGTGAAGAAACAACTATCAATCTTACTACTAGGTTACGCCCAGTAGGGCCGGATAGCTTTCGGTATCAACATGATCTAGACCGCGCAAAACCAAAGCAAAGCGATAACACAGACCTGCAACGACAGATGCTCCTACAAGAACTACGAGCATACAACACTATTTACAAACAAAGTTATGACCTATCGTTCCCTATGAACACGTTAGGAATCGTAGCCGACGCATTTATCCAAGTAATGAAAGTTCATCCCAAGCGTAGCGATGCTAAGAAAAATATTTTAGCTGCTCTACTCTACCATGCATGCATACAATGTGGGTTCGTACGAACTAAAGGTGAGGTTGCTCGCTTCATGCAACTAAGCAACAAAAGCCTCCATAGCGGAGAGGTCTTTATACGTTCTCTGTATGACGACGATAAGATCGATATAGACTTGGATGCCGAGCGCATAGTTCCTCACATTGCAACGACTTTCCTTAAACTCGATCCTCAAGGAGTACCTAGGGACGTTCAACGAATAGTCCATGAGGTTGTTACTACAGCGATAGAAAACAATATAGGCCCCAGTTCAATACTTAAGACGAAAGTCGTTGGAGCAAGTTACGAGGTGCTACGTCGTTTAGGATCGTCTATGTCTCTTAAGGATGTCGTTAAACGATGTGACATATTTGTAAATGCGGTCAAGCGTTTTGTCAAGGAGTTGTCTTCTTACCATTCCCACTTCGAACCAATCTACACTAGGCATAGGATAACTAGCAGTAGGACTTGGCAAAGTGAAAGTGAGAGCCATGTTCGTTCCTTTCATAGGAAACATCGATTCTTACCCCACTAAGCTGCCAAGTTTTTCTCGCATTTCCTTTTGCACTTCTTGTTTGAGTTCGGCTCGAACCCGATCCATGCTTTTTTCACCTATGGAAGCCTTGCGACGAATTTCAGACCTCATGATCTCATACTTATTCGCTTCGTTCAGGATGAGACCGTATTCGGAGTCGGATATGTTTTCATCGCGTAAGGCCTTCGATACTAGATCTCGAATAGTATTGATTTTCGCCTTTGCCAACATAGTTGTCCTTTCATGCTTAGAAACCTTCATTCCTAACTTCTTAGCTCCAATGGTAGTAGATGCTGAAATTAATCCACATAGCCCACCAATAACTCCAAGTGGTAGACCAATCACTATTCCAACCCCAGTCAACGCTGCGCCCAATCCAGATCCAGATAAGATCACAGATAGACCTCCAGTTACCACTGCGATACCATGAACTATTCCTTGAGAACGTGCATATTTCTTGCGCACACCTTCGTAGTGCCTTTCTTGAACTTCAATGTCCGAAAGCGTGTCTCGGATCGTTTGCAGTCTAAAGTTCTTTCCAGTGTCACTAGCAATCTGTGGATAGATACTTGGTGCTGATGGAAACGGTTGAATCGAATCGCCTTCCATTGTACGTTATACATATAACTTACTCAAGCTTCAACACGTATCGTATCGGTCGACCACGGAAGTCTACCACGTTGCCTTTCTCATCACGAATTGTCAGACGAAGACTGTTTAGCGTTGTTGTACCTAGAGCTCGGACAGGTAGTGGGAGCGTCACAGAATACGTTGTCTTTGCAAACTTCTCACCTCGGATCTCAATGCTAGCTAGGACTTGCGAGCGCTTTCCCTCGAGAAGTGAGAAATCGGAATTCACCACATCGCAGTGGACGTACGCTGTGTGGATATCTTGTAGTGTCATCTCATGACTACCAACTGGAATTGTCACAGCATCTGTACCACTCTTATTGATATTTAACAGTGTGCAGATATTTCTGCTAAGGAGAATCGGGCTCTTTACGATTAGGGTCCAAACCTTTGTCGGTAGAACTTCTACGAATTGCACGATTCCAGCAGTAATTGCGGGCTTGAAGTAGATCTGTATGCTTGCTACGTCATGGTGCCCCGCGGCAACGTTATATGGTAGTGTTATGCTTTGGGGAGTAGACCACGAGAACGTAGCCTCCGTTTCTAGGTTCCACCAACTGTTCTCAATGGTGGTTTCGAGTAGCGAAATGTTGTTGATAAGAATGGGATCATCGAAGTAGACCGTATGGTCAGATGATGTGGTGGTGACATTAAGGATCGTCATTATATGTTGAAGGTATGACTATATATACGTATAGCTTCAACATGAGGAGACATGTAGGTATTTTCAGCTACCATCAGAGCACTAGAGAGAGCGAGAGAGACGATGAGAGACCAACACCGAATAGTAATTTACGGTCAAAGGCTGAGATTCAAGCTAGGAGAGAAGCTGAGGAAAACGATAAGGTCGCAACCTTGAATGCAGATCTATTAGCGAAGTTCAAGAAACGATACCCACATGCAGATCTTCACAAGTTCTATGCCTCTACGGAAGTGAATGGTCCAGGCAAATATTCGACGAGTATTTGGTTTCGAGATGGAGATTCTAGCTATGTCGTTTACGGCGATGATGTCTCAAAGTTATCTGCAGTCACTCAAAGACGCATCGATGACGCATTGCAGGGAATGGTTGATGGTTTCCCATCTACGTTGACACTAGATAAGAGTGCTAAATATCCTATTACAGCAGTTCCTTCTACTGAACTGGCACAAGATATTGATCTCACTAATCTATGGATATATGCCACCCCAACGAAGAAGTTCAAAGCTGGCGTTCCAAATATATTCAAGGAGACCGTCGTAAAGCATACGACAGCAAATGAGTCCTACCATTGGTTACATGGTCCGGATTTCAAATATTGGCCTCAGCAATTGAATTTCGCAACGTGGTGTGCAACTTCCGGATGTGGAGTATCGTTGTTTGACCCCACTTTCAAAACGTATCCACCAGTCGTTCAGGGGTTCCTACGATTCCACGTTTATTTCACGATACGAAGAATTCTACATGAACTTGGTGGTGCTCATGGAGTTCCTTTACCTGGTGACTCTGCTTTCAAGCAAATGGATAACCACTATAACAAATCAGCTCTTGAGAGATTGTGCATCGAGTTTGAGTTATCTCGAACACCAGACTTCCGATGCAAGTTAGGTCGGAATAATGGATTAGGAGATGTATTCATGTTATACTCTGGACCAACTGGCTACGTAAACGGATATGTAACTGCCCATGGTCGAAGTTACAACAAAGTAACCACATGGCCCGAGGACTCTACTTTGTTTAAAGATGAAGGAGGTAAGGAGGACAAGGGAACTCTGATAGCTTTCATTAGGAACGATGAACACGAAGGGAAACAATACAATTGGTTTACACCACCAATCGGAAAGGGTTTGACAGATGTTGGATTGGGTAGGTTGAATAGATCTGTCGAGGCTTTTGGATATTGCATGCTTGGTGCTCAAGCCGACTTGAACGAAGCCATCGTAGGTAGCCATAACGTCAAAGAAAAGTTTAAGAGCTTGGTCGAAGACGCTATTCTCGTAAACGACTTAAAGTTAAGTTACGATAACTATCTTCTTGCTATAAGTAATACGCATAAGAAGCTCGATCTAGCAATAGCTATAGGCGTACGATTATTGCCAAGCGATCTATTGTACTATCTTGGTGAGAAAGATGGCTATAGGAATCCAATCCCGAAAGCCACGAAAGATATGAGGCTAGGTGTTAACAACATCAATGTAGAAGTCAAAGGGCGCCCACCTCCTCCTATGGAAGGACCACCAGATAAGAAATTGGTGTCACCTCTTCCTATGGAAGGATCACCAGATAATAAATCGGTGCCACCTCTCGAGACGTACAAGAAACAAGGTCCTGTACAAAAGGCTGGCCCACAACATGAGATTAATCTCGCAGTGACATCCATTGCCGCAGCGGGAATTGCATGGATGTTGTTTCGTTAACGTCGTTTGTATTGCTCCACTACGAAGACCACTGCTGCTACGATTAACAACCAAATGTTGTTTGCTAAGACTCCAACAACGTCAGCAGCCATACTGAATATGAAACTCGCAATTTGTCCAATCATCTTAGGTAGAATCTCTTCTAACTTTTTACCTATTGCTTTTAAGGCTTTGGCAGTTGTTTTAGCAGCTGCTTTGACAGCATCTCCAACTCCCGATACTATCGCGGGAACTGTCTTTGTCAGATTGGAAACTATTACGCCGATCACAGTACTTACCGCAGCTACCACGCTAATTATACTGACTCCATACTTCTTGAAGATGATTCTTATACGATCCCTAAGTGGCATCCGTTCTACTATAGCTTCTTCTATTTGTTCTAGGACTGCTTGCTCCTCCTGAGTGGTCCTTATTTCGTTAGTAGCATTCTCTTTCTGAGTTTCAGTAGACGTAGGGTCTTTGAGTATTCCTACATTCCGTTCGATCCTCTCACTCAATTGATCTTCAGCTACTACGACTTGATTTACCATTTCTTCCCTCGAGGGTCCTAGGACTACTTTGAGACCTTTTCCAATCCTCGCATATGACTCGCCCTTCGTGGTCGTCAAGGGGATAGGTTTATTTTTGCTTCCATACTCGTGGATAGCTACTCTACCGTCAGACATGGTTGCCATCTCGAGATAGCCACCTCGAATTCCCACATCTGGATATTTTTCCCAGACGGTCTCGAACATCATCTGTTTTTCATCGTCTGATAGGTTGCCTTGTTTGAAGACCACCCCTCTATCAGAAAATTTAGGAGGTTTCTCATCTTCCAGATCTTTCATGATTCTTTGCTGTCTAGAAGCATTCGATTCCGGATCCGTAATCGAATCTATGTAATCATTCATAGAAAACGATGTTTCCTGATCCTTCGGTCTAGCACCTTCTAGGGTGTAGTTGCGTCTGGTTTTCATTGGGACAATTTCTCCTGACTCTTCTGGAAACGTCATCGCTTTCCACTCCTCCACATCGATAGCATCGTCATCATCGTAATCTTTTCCTCTTTCAGCTTCATCAGTTCTTTCCTCATACCTCCCATCAGAGGCCATGTTAAACATAACTATATATACATAGTTATATTCAACATGATCTCATTAAAGTTGGATCCCGCGCAAGCACGAAGAGAGCCTCATGCACTCAAGGCTCCGCGAGACTTGTATAGGAAAACTTTCACTCGATCATCTGCCAATCCAGGTGAGACTCTATACGTAGAAGTCCCAAAGCTAGAAGAAGGTGTAGTACTAGTACCTGGTAGCTTAGCGCTATTGGGCGACATCGTACTATCTGGTGGACATGCGAATAACAGAGTCGTTTCGAACGTTGGACGCTGCTTGGTCATGCGTAGAATCTGTAGGATGGGAGCTGAAACAGTAGAAGACCTTGTCAGGCCAGACCTCCTACAAACGTACTCCGATGTATACCTATCTACGCAGGAGAGAGAGTCTAGAGTACAACAAGGCATTCAATCAGAGAACGTAAACAAGCTACGATCGAAAGCTGGTGACGCAAGTACTTCGTCTGCTGCAGACAACGCGCTCCTAGCTGCATGTGGTTCCAAGTATAGGATTCCATTAGATGTTGACATTCTGACACAACATGGAGTTCTATATCCATATGCCTTAGAAAGTACAATTACATTCGAGTTGACTCTAGCGCCTGCCAACGAGGTAGTAATTGGATCGGATACGACGAAGATAGGTACGTACCAACTTACCAACATCCAACTAGAATACGAAGCAATCAGGGACGGAACGCTGGCTAGTAGTGCACTTCACAAATACGAAATAGGTGCTGCACTCCTATACAACTACGCTGTTCACTTCAAGACAGTAGATATCGCTAAAACATCCGATACTTTGATATCTCAAAACGTTAATGTTCCACGACGATCCTTTGCTGGACTACTTCTACTATTCATAGATCCACCTACCATTGGCACGCGAGATAGTGAAGCATTCTCGAATCCCGATATTTCGAAGGTAGAAGTAGATGTCAATGGGATTCCCAACAGACTATTTCCAAGCGGCATGCTTCCCCTAGATTTCTGGGAGGCTGCAAGAGGCTGGTTTGGTACACCCAATACTTCCATGACTCCAAAGAAGTTCTTTGAAAATAGATTCGCTATCCTAATCGATTGTCGCACAGCAAAAGATTCCACCGTTCATGGTGATGGCTTGGCACAAACCGGCAGTGGAAAGGACATCGACATTCGCATACATAGAACTGCGAAGGGAAGTGGAAATGTGAAAATGCACATCTATGTCCTTGCGGATGCTCAGGTCACGATATTGAACAGATCTCTGCATAGTATATTATACTGATGGATTCTCTCGTAGAGCACGTACCGTTCAACGCACTCATAGTCGGTCCAACGAATTGTGGGAAGACTGCGTTTCTCATAGAACAACTTCGTGGATCATTTCGTGGTAAGTTCGATTACATAGTACTGATTTGTCCTACGTATGCCCACAACAAAACTTATCGTGGATTTGCAAATCGAGATCCTCGTTTCTTCGTCATGTCACCACCGCAGGATGCCATCGATGCTACTTTGAGTATTTGCGCAACAGTTTGGTCAGGTACCAATACTCTATTGATTCTCGATGATTGCGCCGCATCGAAGGACGTCAAGAAACGAACTGACAAGCTAGTGGACTTAGCCTTTTCTGCACGACATATAGGGCTTTCCGTTTGGGTGCTGTCCCAACAACTAACGAGCATATGTAAACCCTTCCGTGAGAACGTAGCTATCGTAGTAGCATTCCATACAGCATCGGCCGTAGATGGCAAAAGGATATTTGAGGATTATGGAGGCTCGCAAGAATGCAAAGAGTTACGAACGATACTTGGATCCCATAAGTTCGCTCGCATGTGCTTCTGTCTACGCCATCCTTTCGAGGTAGTGTTAGAGCTCCCAGCACCTACAACATATTATCATGGCCGATAAAGAAATGCTCGAGTTACTTGGTGAGGACGTAACAGGCCCACCACCACCAAAAATAGAGAATGCGCATTCCTCTGTAACGGAAGATCGGGAAGCTCTCTCGATCCTAGCCGTAACTGGTACGACTAAGGAATACCTAGGGAAGAATCTCTCTCTAGGGGACATTTCTAAACTGTCAGACAAAGACGTAGAACGCTTACATACTAGATACCAGTCCGTCTTAGCAAAACAAATAACAGGGTGTTTAGTAAATAGAGCACTTAGCCTAGTAGTTCGCGTAATCGCATACGTGCTACCTATGGATTCTCACCAAGAACTATTGAAGGATCTACAAGAAGACCAATTAATCCGAAATGAGATATCTGCCATGGCTGGATCGTTGTCTTACAGAGCAGGCCCACTCGTAGCGACAACTAGCGCTATGTGTCACATCCTTGCACACTATACGCCAGGGAAAGAGGAGGATGACGAAGTCGACGAATATGAAGTGGATACCCCAGAAAGAACTGTAGTACTTGAGGCATATTCATCATTAAAGAATCTTTAGTGTCACACAACTGTTGAACCTTCACATATACCTACTATATCGAAGCAAGATGGAAGGACAGACGGATCAGATAACTGCGAGTCCACCGACGACTGTACCAACTAAGAAAGGAAAGGATCCAAAGCGCGTTGCAGCAGGAAAGCTAGCTTGGGAAAAGGTCACTGCCCGTGCAAAAGAGGCTCAAAGGGTGGAGATAGAACGTGAAAATGAACCGTCCAAAGAAACTGACGTAGAGAAAGGTCGGTTCGAAAACCTGACTATCCTCGCAGTCATCGGTACTGGCGCTACATTGTTTGGCACGTACTTTGCGTACAAGAAGTATGTAGATGGCAATAAGCGTGTTACCACCGTTAGCACGATACAACCTGCAGCTCCGGCAAAGCCAACGGCACTAGACATGGAGTAACACTTAAAGACTCGAGACCATACTTATATATGTCGAGATGGATAAGGAATTGATGAAAACAGCAACCGATGCTGCTACGATAACTGGAATAGCTACTGGTATTGGTTGGATCGTAAAAAAGGTTGCCAAGGAATCTATGCTTAACGATCCTTCTATTTCTATTATAAATTACGTGAAGTGGACTGCAGTAATAGCTGGTAGCATATATACAAAACAATATCTCGAGAAACAAAAGACCAAACCATAATGGCGGCAGCAATTGGAATGGCCATTTTCGGTGCTATTTTGAATGCGACGGCATTTACTGGTGGTGGTATACTAGCTAGAATGATTGGAAAGGGTGATGTAGATACGGAACGAGAGAGACACGATAGGGCCGTCGAAAAACTAGAACGCGAAATGAAAGCGTATAGAATCGAACGTCAAAGACGATACGACTATGCACAAAAGCAGGAAGATCTTGAACGCAACGCACGCAACGATCAAAGAGATACCAACGAATCCTTCGTGCGATCCGATAAGTTACGTAAGGCGCTTAAACGGCTCAAAGAGCTAAAAGAACCCCGCTTATCTGACTACTACCGACCCTCAAACGATCAGAAGACTAGTGAGTTGCTCTACGTTGGTGGTGGAATGCTAGGCGCTGGATACGCTATTAGTAAATGGCTATAGAAACGTACTAGGTACTACTACTAGCTACTACTAAGCTACTACTAAGCTACTACTAAGCTACTACTAAGTTACTACTAAGCTACTACTAAGCTACTACTAAGTTACTACTAGCTACTACTAAGCTACTACTAAGCTACTACTAAGCTACTACTAAGCTACTACTAAGCTACTACTAAGCTACTACTAAGCTACTACTAAGCTACTACTAAGTTACTACTAGCTACTACTAAGCTACTACTAAGCTACTACTAAGCTACTACTAAGCTACTACTAAGCTACTACTAAGCTACTACTAAGCTACTACTAAGCTACTACTAAGCTACTACTAAGCTACTACTAAGCTACTACTAAGCTACTACTAAGCTACTACTAAGCTACTACTAAGCTACTACTAGGTTACTACTAAAAAAAAAAAAAAAAAAAAGAAAGGAATGAGGCCTGGTTCTTATTCTTTTCTTTTTTTTTTTCATCTGTTGAAGGTTAGAATGTATAGATGTATGATGGATTCTAAACTTGCGAATATCTTCTATGGTCCTATGGGCTATTGGAAAGGTCACTCTGCAATCGGTAAGCTATCGGTAGCAGCGAAAGCATCAGAAGACGTAGCTAGGAGTTGGTTGGAAAATCAATCTATATGGCAAGTATATCTACCACCACCAAAACACATTCCACGACCACATTGGACTGTATCGAAACCAAATGAAGTCCACCAAGCTGATTTGATATTTCTACCACACGATCGACCTGGGCGTGGGCGGAAGCTATACAAGTACGCATTGGTAGTAATCGACGTAGCTTCTCGATACAAAGAAGCCGAACCTTTAGCTTCGAAAGATAGCGGTGAAGTTTCTGCGGCATTCGAACGAATCTATAAACGTAGTCCACTAGAATGGCCAAAGACGTTGCAAGTAGATCCTGGTAGAGAATTCATGGGACGTATGTCTGAAACGCTAGAACTACATGGTACGAAAGTTCAACGAGGTGAGGCTGGTAATCATAGAGCGCAAGGCTTCGTCGAACGAGCGAATAGAACACTAGCTGAGAGATTGTTTGGATATCAATATGCACAAGAGATGGTACTTACTTCGGAAGGATCAGATGAGCGTAGTAGAGAATGGGTAGTTCGTTTACCAATGGTTATCAAAGCCCTGAACAGTGAGGTGACTCGACTTACAGGAAAGGAGCCTTCGAATTCTGTAGTGACGCAGCAAGTAGACCTAAAGACTCCTACATATTCGCGCACTGTTGGTTTGAGAGAAGAGCGCCTACCATTCGACGTTCTAGTTCGATATCTTTACGCACCAGGAGAGTTGGAAGGAGGTGAAAAACGTAGAGCTACTGATCCTGTGTGGAGTTTGCAGATATACACCATTTCGCGAAGTGTAGTATCTTCGGGACAGCCTGTGCTGTACTACCTTGCGAAGCTAGAAGGGGAGAAGGACGCACCCAAACGTGGATTCGTTCGTGAAGAGCTACAAGTTGTTCCTAGGGATACGGAACTACCACCAAAAGGAATTCTGTTTGTACCCAGACGCTAGACAGCGTACTCTATTGGCTCGGTGTGGATTCCATCGGGAAGAACGCGTCTTTTGTCGTAGTAAGCCGATAGCCCAAGCTTCTGTTGTTCGTAGGTTGCCATACCTTCTGGCAATAGGCGGAAGCCTCGGTTCTTCGCCATGTCGATACTACCCTGGAGGGCTGCTTCGAATCGTTCCCACGAAATGTCGTTGTGCCGTCTAGACATACCTTTGGCGGAATACTTCTTGCTGCCACCCGTATCGACGTAGTAGGCTTTCGAGCATAGGGCAATGGCGCGCTGTCCTTCGAATTCGAGTTTGAAGAGTCCTGGGGTACGACTGCTCCACTTGTCCCAAGCTAGCCATTCCTTCCTATTGGCTGCGAAATCCTCACGTAGCTCGAGTCTTACAACCTCATCGAGGCTGTTTCCCGAGATGGCAATGTACGCACTGTCCGTGTCCATCTGGATGTATTCGAAATCCTTGCGGGCGACGTACTTGTCGAGGAAGTCGTAGTAGAACTCGAGCATACGCAGCTTTGCGAGCTGGTACACAGCGATACCTACTTGGAAAGGGCGTTTGATTCGGATCTGGTCCTTCCTACTCTCGAGTTCGTATGCCTCGCCAATCTCTTCCAGGTCTTCGAACCAAACACTTCGCAAAGCTTTGTCCACAATCTTCTCGTCTTTTGTATAGGTGACATTTGTTTGGCGTCCCAAGTCTTCGAGCAACTTTCCATAGGCGCTGTTTCCTAGTAGCTTGAACACATCTGCCAGCAAAGCTTTACTTTTGTCTACGTCTCCCATGCGTCGCGCCTCAGTGACTTGGTCCACGAACCATCCGAAGATTTCTTTGGGTTCGTAGTCTATCGTGCGGTAGACAGCAGTGATCACTGCGCCATGGTCTAGATACCAAAGTAGAAGAGGAGCATAGAGTAGCAACTTCTTTCCAGAGAGACTCCCAACTAGCTTCGTTTCTTCGCTGCGCTTTCTACCTGTCATTTCAAGGTAGGCCAACATTTGTGGAGGAATTGCTTCCTTGGGGATTTTCTTGTTGTAGAAGAAGGGGGGCATCTCCTCAAATTCCTTCCACAATTTCTTTGGTATCTCGATGTCTACTTCTGCATATCCAAACCACGTTCCACCACGTAGACATTCGACAAATCTTTCGGCTTCTGGACCTGGCTCATCATAGTGAACGACCTCTTCTTTTCCACAAGGCATTTCGAATTCCATCGTGGAAAGATATAGGGCATTGGCATCGTATCCAAGAACTTTGCGACACACTTTGGTTCCACCCTGATGACTACGAATCTTAGTCACTCCTGCTTCGTGGCGTCTGGTGAACACTATGCTTGGACCTCCCACGACAGCGCCTTTCAGCATGTGGTAGGCTTCCTTACTTGGAGCATACATCTCAGCTCCCCTTTCTACACTACCTCGAAGCAGGAACTGTAGCGAGACTCCTGGGATGGACACTGCGTCTTTCAGCATGTCTACTCCCTTCTCGTGATAGAAATCTCGCATCTTTTCGAGTGCCTCTAGGAATGGAACTACGTCTAGGTTGTTGTAGTATCGTAGCCAGTCTGCAAAGGTCTCCATTCCCTTGTCGAGAAAGGTGCGCTTGCAGTCTTCGAACTCTGACCTAGATAGTAGGTGTTCTCTTTTCAACTTCGAACCCCACTCTTGATAATCTGGTAATCCAACGTGATCCAACTTGTCGGGAGAGTCGAACCACTCATATGGGAAGAAACTCTTTTGCAACTCGCATCCATAGGCAGTGATCCAACGTTCGTAGGAAGTTCCAGGTCCAAGGTAGTTCATCACATCGAGGAAACGGAAATCGGGAGTCAAGAGAAACATAGTGGTGTTGGCTTTCTTTGCCACCCGGATCTTTGGACAGGTGTCGGCAATGGTTCCTACGAAGTGCTCCCTGATCAGGTTGAGATCGTACCTGCCAGAGTTGAATCCCAATACTGGAACTTGGCTGATCCATTCGTCGATTCTCATCCGTTGTGCCTTCGATAGGGTGTCAAAGGAGAATTCAGGTGTCTTGGGGCAGAACCGTTCCGCAATGACTTCTCGGATTGCTTTCGCTCTTCGTTGGAGTTCTTCGACAAAGGCGGCTACAAGTTCTTTTGGTTCGCGTCGACAGATGTGGGTTGGCGTTCGATCGTACGTGTCGGCAATTGATACTGATATTGGGACATGAACGTTTTCGATGGTCAATCGGTCAGTTGGTTGTCTTCCTTTCGTTGTATCGAGATAGGCTTCGAAATCGTAAACTATGGCATGTGGATAGGCGGTTTGCGTTAGAGTTGGAACCGGCTTGTTTTTCTTCTTTGTAGAGCAACCCCAAGCCTCCACTACTATATAACCTGCCTCACGTAGACTCTCCGTTCTTTCGCAGGTCTTGAGATAGAGCCTCCTTTCCCTAGGGAAGCATTTCGGGCAGCCGTGGAAATAGCATCCATGAAATTGGAAGATGGTTTTCGAAAGAGGTTCGTAGCCGTCGACCAGCGCTCCTTCGATCCAATGCTCTCCACCATGCCCACAAGCTGCGTGATGAATGTGTTGCCCAATCCTTTCGGCTTCGCGTTTCAACCAGCATAGAGCGACTTTGCTAGCGGTGCTCTCTGGCCAGAAGGCTTTTTCGTATGCCGACTGGGGTACTGTGATTACTTTTCCGGGGCAAACAATCTTCGTTTCTCCACGACTGCAACGATCTGCATGGCGTTGGAGGCTGCCAGCCTGTGTGAACCGTTGCTTACAGTCATTACATATGTAGATGCTCCCTAGCTTTTTGACGTCCTTGATATAGAAGGCATGTCCTTCGTATATCCCAATCGTCATCGTATGCTTGTAGTGAGCTGCATGTCGCGTCAGATGCCAAGCGCCATCCTCCGTGGGTTCATACACCCGAATACCGATTCCAAAGTGCAACTCGACTTCCTCCAGCTGGTCTAAGGAAGTTCTGGGAACGTCTTGCGTGGGCGCTGTCAGGCGATAGAAGTTCTGGGCAAGTCTTCGAGCTGTGACGCAACACCTATCTACTCGTGCTCCTTCATGCATGGCAAGGCAGCGCCACAGACATAGGTTGTCACCATATCGATCAAGGGCAAGCATTCCTTTCTTATGGCGAAGCCATTGGGGGAGTGGGCCCGTTCCCAACAGAGGCTGACGATCGATCACGACTTTGACATCCACGTAGATCCAACGCACAAAGGCCCATTGGGTATTTGGTCGATTAATGTTGTCAGGATTCAATCGAGATAGCTCCTTGCTATTGATCCACTCTTCTGCATCTTCTAGGATGTTCACCCATGGAGAGCCGGGGACAGTCTTGGAGAATAGCATCACACGCCCGTCATTGACATTGCGAATGCGATAGGTGTAGCTGTAGCGCAGGTAGAAGCTGGTGGTTACCTTTGCAACTAACTTTTCCATGATCCTAGGGGTCAAATCTCCTGCCACACCTTGGAAGAAGCGCCATCGAATAGTACGGCGGCCTATCTCCACTCCCTCGAGCATTCCATCTCTCTCATCGAGAATAACACCTGCCTCTCGAGCTAGACTCCGTGGAAGTGGCTCACTACGCGGTCTCGCCATTTTCTCTTCGGTATAACTATGTGTTAGGATAGCTCTAACAGTTACTCGAGTTTGGATTTTTAGGTGTAAGGATGTTGCGGGACAATCGATGTCGATATAACTATATGCTAATCATATCTCTAATAGGGTTATCAAGTTTGGATTTTTATGTGTAAGAATGTCTAGGGACAATTTGGATGACCCTTAGTACCCCTAGTAGTAGGGGCGGTAGTAGAATTATACAACTTTTTTTGTTGTGCAAGGGCGCCATAAAGTGGATTTCTGAATTCGCTTTATGGCGCCCTTGTGCAACAAAAAAGTGGTATAATTCTACTACCGCCCCTACTACTGCTCGATATGTCACATGGTTGTGCATAGCGAACGATTGAGATATGGAATTGAACACAAGGTGAATTCCACATCACCAAGCGTCCATGTGTTATTTAATCTATTTATTTTATAAACAGTACCAATAAGCACAATACTATTGATGATTGGCCATTGCACTAACCACACACTCAACATTGTAAACTGCGTGGCTGCCATTGGCGCCGAAATAGCAGTCCGAAACATTCACTGACGGGATATGAGCGCCATGAGACGGTGGTGATATGGCGCTATATAAATATGGCCTATTATTGGTTCAGAGGCGATATACACACACTAGAAATATCGTATTCTTACATATGTCCAAATACCATATTTCCCAGTGGTGGAAATCCTTGTAAAATACTGTTCTGTGCTCTATCACTGCATTCCTTCGCACAGAAAACGTTTATATTGTATGTTCTACATAACAGATACAGTGTATAGGAGAGACGCATACCAGTTACGTTTATTGGAGACGATTAATAGAGATGATTACATAATTTACAAGTTTCAAGATTAAGATCTATGTTGTACTAGTTTATAGTAACTAAAGTAGATTCTATAGTAATTATGCATTGTAATACTGAATAAAATTATGCCCGGTAGCAGAACAAAGTGAGTAATGTAAACTGGTAAGGTCAAGTGAATTCGTAATGTGATTACATGCATATATATTTCAAGGGGAGGTCCTTAGGGAATGCGCAAAGCGCTGATGACATTAGTTTACAAGTTTATAATAAACACTATTTAGTGAATATAAATAATGAAATATGACAAATTTATAGTAGTTTTGCTACATTTATATCACAAGAATACAGTAATGGTTCAAGTTCTGGTCTTTTTACGACTTTTCTTTTTTAGGAAATGTGCACTAACATCGGCGTCTCGTTTCTGTCGGCATCGTGTAAAGTTAGCAGACAGTCACGAGTGGATTAACTTGTGTCGTAGCAGTAGAGACAGAGTGAGTAACTATGACCACGAGCCCATATAAGGAGCGTCCATATCTCCTTATATAGGTGTCACGGCGTTTTCCCAAGTTGGGCTATTTTTAGATCATTTTTAACGCTAATTAATGGGTTGTACCAGTGTCGGAACAAAAGATGCCTCATTAGCACTTTTGTTATTCCAACGAACATGACTACTACGCTTTTGTGATTTTATTCCCTTAGGAATGATTGCAACCCAAGAACAGTGAGAAACCGATCTAAAAATAACCTAACTTGTGAAAACGCTGTGACATAGTATGCGGGATAGACGCTCCTGGTTATGGACTCTTGCTATGACATAAGATAACGACAGCAGCGCGTGACTTTGAAAAACAGGAATCGCTCAATAGAGCGGTTTTCAGTTGAGTGTAGTAAAACCAAAACCAAACTAATTACATAGCCAATCACAGGAGCAAGTGAAAACGCAATGAGCCAATCACGAACTGAAGTAATTCACGATTGTTTTTACTTGAACCAATCACGAGGCAAAGTAAACGCAATCGTCAATACTGTCGCTAAAACAAGACCTGATTGCGTGATTGCGTTTGGTTTTAGTTTAGTACTTGATTGGTTGATAATTAGAAAACATTTCTCACAGCCAATATAAAAGCTAAGCAAACGCTTAGTAAAAGGGGAAAGGTATAGCGCAAATTCTATATGGATATATTCAAATGCGCTTCACAAGTTCACAAGGTTATTTTTCTGATACAGTCTGCTATTGTGGCGTAATGTGCTTCCGTGCAATTTACAATCATGAGTGATTGTTAGTACCTCAGAATACCAGGCTGTTTTGTGGGGAGACAATCCCCTACTCTTTTTCGAAATAACACAACAGATTCATTCACGTCCTCCTCATGTAGATTAGAAGAGGAAGGAGACAAGGCCAACGATTTATACGTCCAAGGACGCGGCTGGGATTCGAAACCCCGATCTGCTCTACCACCTGAGCTAACCAGTGAGTCCAAACTCTGATGCTAATTTTCCTTTCACACTACAGATAGCTGCTGTATGCGATTTCTATACCTATGTTCGTTACATTCAACGTGGATTGGTCAAAGCAGATGGTGAGTGACAAGTGTCTACACGTTTGATGTTTTAGTTTGAATTTCTAGATAAAAGAAGATACTAACTCATGCATGATTCCGTTGTATATGGTTGCCTCTTGGTAATCTCAGTGGTTGAGGATTTAAATCCAATCCAACACTAAGGATCTTACAATCTATTATTAAACTGAGTAGAAGCCTTTGAGAAACAATCTCAGGCATCCCAGACCTCCTATATTTTCTATATATCCTATAATTTGTATAGGATCCTATAAAGAGCCTATATTTCAAGAAATCCTCCTATATTTCCTATAAATAGGATGTATGCTGAGTGATACATTTATATTTTGCACTTTTTAGCATTTTTGTTGTGAATTAACAAAAGCAAAATTCTTTCCTATCCATAAAAAAAAAACAGGTTTGATCAAATACATTAAAAGTTCACATGTTTTAAAAATTGTGTGTTTATTGTTTACTATTTATTGTTTGAAAGCTATTTTAGCTCCTATAAAGTGCCTATATTTTGGAAAAAAATCCTATATTTTCCTATATTTAAAACTTGCACAGCCTATATTTCCTATCAAATTTGTCCAAAAAGTGGCTGGGATGTATGCAATCTCCTCCTCGTACTGCAAATGGTTAGACCTTCACGTCTTTTCGGATGAGGACGTAGGTCCCACATCAAGTTTATCAGCCTTGCACGGGTTACCAACATTAAATAGTTACACTCATGCGTTGGTCTGCCATTGATGTTCGTTTTTCGGATTTAAAGTGCAAACGAGCTAATGATTTAACATGTTAAAGCAATATTACGACCATAAATTGCCCAAAATGGTTGAACAAGATTTAAAACACTTTACTGCACCCAAATCGATTATTTCTGGCTAGGGCTTTAACTGCAAAATACGGCGGAGTTTTTGTGTCTGAATACACCTCAATATGGAATCAATCATAACGTCTCGTAAATAATAGAGTTCTGGCCAATGTTGTAGTGCACATAGGAGCCATTTGAATTAATACCAAACGTTGCCTTACATGATGTACATGTAACTGATTATGTCTTACCCATTTGTCTCTCATTCATTTCTAGTGACTGAAATCTACTGGGAAATCATGAGGCTTAGGAGCAAGATTGGGTTAGCGAGACTTGGATTACCTGTTGTTTCCAAGGAGAAGCCTTGTATTACTTAACAAAAGAGAAAGGAGAGTGGAGTGGGGTTTATGGTTGGTTATTATAGAGGTATTACGTATATACTCTGTGAGTTATAACAATGAAACAAATCTGTCATTGGATTTTATATATTATACGCTGTCGTACTTGCATCTCGCGTCAGTGGAAAGAATTGGTACATTTCAGTTAATCTCTCTTCACAATTATTTTCAACGATGTTCATATGAACTGACACGAACCTCGGCCACATGTGGGATGTTGAAAAGCAAAGGAAATATGCAAAAATGACCAACAAACTATGTGTAGATCTAGTGACGTCTTCAAGGAAAATATTGCGTATCATTTCAATTAAGCATTGAGGGATGAGACTTTAACTGTTTATCGCCAATTAACAGCCACCAATCAATCGATCAATCGATCAATCAATCAATAAATAAATCGATCAATCAATCGATCAATCAATCAATCAATCGATCAATCGATCAATCGATCAATCGATCAATCGATCAATCGATCAATCGATCAATCGATCAATCAATCGATCAATCAATCAATCAAACCATACGTGCGCAACACCATGACATAGCCTCTTTAAACGCACCTTAAAACCTAACATTAAAACCTAAACTTAATCAATCGATCAATCAATCAATTCGCCGGTAACAAAACGAGCGAGAGACTGGGTTCGAACTGAGACCGCAAACTGAGCGTCTATGGATTGTTTGGATGGACAGAGACGCCATCTTGAAAATCTTGAAAATTACGAATGGCTCATCATTATAACTGCTGTGTTCCTGGATGTTTAAATAGCTTCAGAAACGCTCCAACCCTGCATTACTACAGAATACCAAAGGACAAGCGTCTTAGGCAAACGTACATAGATATTTTGAGAAACAAAACACTAAAACTCGATTCAGAAAACACTCGAGTTTGTTCCATACACTGGGATGGAGGAGAGAAGCTAAGTAGAATGCATTTACCTGCAATCTTTCCATGGACCAAGGAGAAGGATTTGAAGCAAAGAAGAGAAATTGTTAAGCATATAAAAGAACCAGTAGCTAAAAAGAAGGAAGATCGAAACTTAACTGCCCCTGCTTGCCTAGACCCACTCACAGAGGATGGAAATATTGGTATGGTTATCGATATGCCATTGATCCTTGGCCCTACATTCATCCAAAGCAAAGAACAAGAGGTCCAGTATGACTCGAAAAACTGCCAAACTGACTTAACCAGAGAGTTGATAGAAGACTTAATGAAAGAAAATAAGTTATTGAAAGAAAAAAGTAAGGAATATATTAGAGAAATCAAAGATTTAAACGTTACTCTTGAGAAAACAGCTACATTTAATATTGAGAAATACAAAGGCAGTCCAGATGACATTGCATTCTACACAGGGTTTCCTGACTATGAAGCATTTATGTTATGCTACAATCTTGTTAAAGTATCAGCAAAGAATATTAGCTACAATCATGAGAGGATATATTGTGACTTGGAAAAGAAAAACCAGCCTGGAAGGCCTCGCTCTCTATCGACATTCCAGGAATTTACACTAGTCATGATGCGTTTACGTCTTGGACTATTTGAGAGAGATCTGGCCCACCGGTTTAATGTATCAATAATGTCAGTTTCAAGGATAACAAGATCCTGGTTGAGGTTCCTGCGAGCAGAGTTTGAGCCATTGATACAAATACCTCCTAGAGATGTTTTGCACTTTTATATGCCAGAGGTATTCAAGAAACTGTATCCAAAAACTGCATTAATTGTTGATTGCACTGAATTCCAAATGGAAAAACCATCATCTCTTGATGCTCAGTCAGCCTGCTACTCCTCGTACAAGTCTTCAAATACCATGAAATCTTTACTTGGTATCACCCCTAGTGGTGTTGTGTGCTTCGTCAGTGAACTTTACCCCGGGAGTGCATCAGATAAAGAGATCACAGTCACAAGTGGCTTACTTGACAGATTGTTACCTGGAGATGAGATCATGGCTGATAAAGGGTTTAATTGTCAGGATGAGTTAGCCTCGGTTGGAGCAACATTAATCACACCTGCCTTCCTTAAATCAAAGAAACAGTTCTCAACTGAACAGACTGAACATAACAAAACTGTAGCAAGTCTTAGAGTCCACGTGGAAAGATTAATGGAGAGAATTAAGAACTGGCATATTTTTGATCACAAAATTCCAATTTCATTAGCACCAACAGCATCTGATATTCTTATTGTGGTAGCTGCTTTATCAAATTTTCAACCACCTCTTATTAATTGAATGTAAGTTTTTTTAAATACAGTAATTAGTATTATGTGTACATACGACAAAAAACCATAGCAGTAATATACATGTAACTGTATCATTCAATTATATTTTAATGCAATTAATAAATCAATAATTACATTTGTATACCTGAAATCAATCCATTCTATGTTTATTTATTTTATTAATTGTATCGAGGACAAAAAGTGATTCCAAGCCGGCTGATAGCTCCTTCCCGTATAAGGAAAGAAGTCGTTTAGCTTGATATAAATAAATATTATTGAATGAATAAATCAATTACGACTGAAATCGAATCTTGGTAACCTATACTTGACCCTAGGGTAGGACACCTCTGGCAACATGTGTCTATTAAAAAATAGTTCAAGCTTGGGGAGTACATCTTCCCAATGGCCAGGAGAAAAACTAACTCTCTCAATATACAGTTCATTTCCTAGACAACCTTTAACTACAAAATCAGTCCAGTTACGCTTAGTCACAAACATCTGTTGCTGGATCTGGTAGTAGTACTGGTGTTTATAATTTATTGTAAGTTTGTTGTTCCCTTTGATACAGATCCTCTTGCGAAGCAATGCTTGATTGAGGTTTTCAGTGTCATTTAACTGAATATACTTCATTTCGAGGAGTCCATTTGGCATTGACACAGATGGGTCAAACACATGTGCATCAGGAGTTGCAGCAAGGAAACCATGTGACTGGCTTATCATTAGTCCACATTTCTCAACAGAAAGACCCTTATGACCCAAACTAGTCATAGTACTTTCATACAATTTGGCAATCTCTTCTTCTTTCTGTAGACCCTGCTTCATTTGTTCACTTTGGTATTGTTTATCATACTGTAAAACTTCTCTAAGTGCCTTCGTAGGTGAGGTTGAGGGTCTTAGAGCAGCTATTCGATGACGACACTTAGAGGCTGTTATTCTGAATTTCCTGTGGAAATGCCACAGTTTATTATTACATTGTCCTTTAGTTTTTTCTTCTATCTCAGATATTTCAGTTTCATCCAAATTTAGTTTCTTTCTTATTTTTTCACATTGACCCTCGATATTATGAAGTGAAGGTGGGAATTCTTTCAATGGTGAAATGAGCTCATCATCTGTGTTATCCGTGCTTGGTTCGGACTGAGTTTCAACGATTGTCTCTGGACTACATGTAGCATTTTCAACTATTTGGGGAAGAATATGACACCATCCAACTACATTACCGGTATTGGTTTGGTAGGCCTTGATACTGTCAAGCATTCCTTTTACTTTTTCAGATGACCATTCTCTCTGGTGTGGTGCTCTTACATCATGTCCAGGCTTCAACATTGGCTTTCTTTCAAGTTTAATAGTTTTGCTATAATCATGTTTTTTGAAAGACATTGCTGCTATAGGAACAACAGATCCATTTCTTTTTCTTGGCACATTCCATTTGCAGGGCCTTGATGTACAATATTCGTCAATCTGCTTATCTCGTTCTTTACAAAACACTTCTAAGGCAAACAATGTTGCTGCAGCATGATTGCACCTGTATGCCTTCACCACACCAGTATGCCTTCAACACACTTCCAATGCTTGACATAACAATGTAACACTGATAAACAACATCTTTGCACATCGAGGGTAGAACCTGGCTTTTAAAATAGTTTTTACCATTTTCCCGAAGAAATGTTATTGAAAGGACATTGCCAGATTTGTAGAAATTGTAGCCTTTCACAAGTGGCTTTGCAGTAGCTAACTGTTTCTTTGAGTCTACTCCATCTATCATATATCTCCAGATTGTCCCAAATGATATTTTAGGGATATTAGTAAAATCATTGCTTAATCCTTCTTTTGGGAAGCTCTCTCTCAGCTCTGGCTCAGCCTTTTCTAGCAAACCAAGATCGGCCTTCTTTCGAAGCAGATTAACACCATCATCTGGATCTCGTAGGTATTTCTTATCGAGTTTATTACTGATGTAGCTTTTTACCCTATAGATAAATACAGAATTCAAAATCAGCGTAATATATATACATAGATCAAGGATGTACGATTAGTTAAAGGTTTCGTTAGGTTATAACGTATCCAGAACAATCATCACAAAACTTACAGCTAAAAATTAACTTCGTACCTGTTCACTAAAGCGCCCTTTTTACCGCTGGTTTTCGCTCCTCTACACACTAACCAACGCTTTAACTGGACAACACTACACTCTTCAATAGTTAATCGCGGTAATGTCGCACCGGGAATATCTTCTGATAAAATACACGCTACTTTCTCTTCAACTGATACAGCATTTACACTAGGTTTAGACGCCATTTTTGTTTGTGTCCATCCAAACAATCCATAGACGCTTTGCGGTCTCAGTTCGAACCCAGTCTCTCGCTCGTTTTGTTACCGGCGAATCAATCAATCAATCCATACGTGCGCAACACCATGACATAGCCTCTTTAAACGCACCTTAAAACCTAACATTAAAACCTAAACTTAACCTGAGAACTACATGCAGAAACAAAATCAAAGCATAACATATTCTTGAAAATGTTTGAAAAATTCAAATACTAAAAAGCACATTCCTAGAAATTGGAGTTTGCTGGATTTGAATTTTTGGATATGTCTTCAGTGATTTCGTTACAAATTGCAAGTTCCAGACCAAACGTAATGAATCCAAAAACCAAAATCCATGAGTCCCACAGTACGAATCAAGGCAAACTTAATCCAATTTTTAGTACTCAATGATTGTTTCTTCTTTCCTTGTTGGCTTATGTGACAGAGCTGAATGACTGGGCGCATGCGCAAGCGGACGCGTAAATCGGCGGGAATGTTGTCGTAAACACTGTCTGTCTGCTAGTAGGGACTTTAAGCAATCAGGACGGCGACGGCAGTGACGACGGGACGTAGAAAAGTGTCCACTTTTTCCCTTGTTCGCCTTGAATTGTTTTTCACAACCATATTTTCGAAAAATGTGATGAGTATAGAGTTCTGTTCACGCCGAACTAAATACGGATTGATTTACTTTCTTACTTTCGCGTTCTCTTTAAAACGTACAATTTGGGGTTTTCACGTTGTGTTTTTGCAGAGAACGGTGGAAATGTAGGCGACTGCGTGCATTTTCACGTGCAGTTATTGCCGTCGTCTCAGACGTTGCAGTTGTGGTTGCTTAAAGTCCGTACCATCTTGTGCTGGTCACTGTCTCGTGTTTGTAGTAAATATTACTAATCGCAGTTTTCAAAACTGAAACTACACTGTTCAAAACTGTCTTAGTGTCTGGAGGAAATGGTCTGAGTATTTGAAGCTTTAAGTTTGCCACAAAACTCTTATTGATTATATTTATAGATCGTTTACACTGAGCTGCACATCATTCTATTCTCTCCATAGTTAGTAGAAATATACTAGTATTCTAACCCGAATCCTGCAATCTGATTGGCTAAGCTACTCACTATCTATTTATCAATTATCCTGGAATATCGCCAGATACTTAGCCGACGAGGGTCGATAGGGACGATAGGCCCGAGTTGGCTAAAATTAGGCGATATTCCGCAAGATCGAGCAGGATAACTGTTTTATTATTCAACACATTGATAACAAAATATGGCAATGGACGATCATTATTTCAGGACTGAAATTCGTCAATTCACTGACGAATTCGCTGCAACATTTCGAAGTTGTGGTTGAAAACAATCAACTTTGGGGTTCAGATGAAGGAAGTAGAACTTCACTGATGACACGCTCAACCTGATATTTTTTTCTAGCCATTCTCACTAGTTGTTTTCTTTATGTAATAAATGTATTCGAGTGGAAGCAATCAGTATGGAATCTGATTTGGGCATTTGCGAGTGGATGTACCATTAAAATGTACTGAAAATCTTCAATATTCAACTTTGTTGCCTTCTCTGTGTTCTCTGTGAACAGAATGATTGACAATCAAGTCTATTTTATTGTTTTCTACGTGTTTGAAGCACTTCAGGATTTCGTAGAAAGAAAAACAACTGTTAATTTCGTTCGGATGACAGCTATCGCAAGATATCTGTCATGTGTAGATGACAGCCGATATTGAGTGTGAAATGACTATATTTGGGCAATGTTACGATGTGTTGAATAATAATCTGTGATAGACAGCGAGTAGCGAATGGCCAATGACAATCCTTGCCCCGATTTCGACCAATCAGAAGCCATGATACGATAGATTTACCTAAATCCAACATGGCGGATGTCAAAAATAATCTGCGAGTGAGATAAACACTTTCATACTTTCTTTGTTTTTTGAAAACCAACTACTCATCTACTTCGTACATTGACACGGTATCCATTGACAATTTTGCAAAGGCAAAATAATCATTGACAGGTTTGAAGTTTTTGCGAAAGTTTTTAATGCAATTGTTTAAAGAGCCCTATCGGTGCCTATGCACGCCAGGGCTGAGTTTGTTGGTAGATTCTCAAAATCCTGTTGGCTGGAAACATTTCCTTAAGCTTTCGATTGAGCGTCAAAAGTAATAAGTGATTGCTCTGGTTTTGCGTTTGCTTAGCTTTCCTATTGACTGTGAAAATGTTTTGTAATTATCAACCAATCAAGTTCAAAACTATAAAATAAATAAATATTTTCTGTGTAATAGGAGGCTGATTGTGGCAGCTTACAGCTGATGTGGGCCTTGCTTTTACTCCTCACTACATTAACTGTTTTGGGGTTGGATATACAACACGACTCGCGCAATCAATTTTCGTTTTAGGGAGAGTTATCCGCGATTGCGTTCAGGAAACAACAATTAGAAATTACTTCAGTTCGTGATTGGCTCATTGCGTTTGTACTTGCTCCCGTGATTGGCTCTGCAATTACTTTCGTTTTGATTTTACGACACTAAACCGAAAACTGCTCTAATTGGGGCGTTCCACTTCAAAATTTTGTTTTGATCGATGTCTATGACGAAGAAATGAAACAGGAGTTGAATTGCCCCTCAAACAGCTGTAGGATTTGAAAATAAATCAATAAATTAAGCTGTAAAGAGGGGAAAAGTAAGTAAGTTCGCTTTCATAAAAGTGAGGTAATTCAATCAATCTGTCAGCGTTCTTTTCAATATGAAAAAGGAAATACTCGACGAGAGAGGAGTCTGGGAGAGAAGCATGAGGTAGAGGGGAACCTGGGAATGAGAGGAGTGTGGTGTCAAAGAGAGCATCAAAATGAGGCTAACTTCGTCGAAGCGAGCCATACTGAACAAGAAGTTCCTGTATAAACGGGTTAGCCCCTCTTTCCAGGGCTCGACATTTGAAACTCAAATTGCATAACAGTGAGGAAAGTAAGTGAGACTATCAGTCTTGTTAGCATGCTAGAGTTTCAAGGTTTAAAATTGAACAAGCCACTCATAAATAAAAGAAAACAAGATGGCGGTCTCACGTGCTCCGTGACATCACTGGTATGTAGTACACTGGTGCTTAGGCCCTTTGGATAATAGGTGCTCATAAATAGTCACTGTAGCCCTTTCTCTGAAGTTTACCATTTATGTGTTTGATTTGAATTTCGCGTGATAAGCAATCAGTATTGAGCACTCAAGGGAGCATCACAGAGATGTTCACTCAACAAAGGCTGATTGACAACTGAAGGTGTCAGTGACCTGGTAATGACCCTTTATTACCGGAACTTCCTGTTTAAATCTGACAATCATTGTTTTCTATGGCGAGCTGAAACTTTTATATATTTATTGACAAGTTTGCCCGCCCGTGAAAGCAATGTGTTCTAAGAAACAAAATAAATATATATTCATAGATATTGTTAAGAACAAAATAAAAATTAACAAAAAGCAAATTAACAAAGAAAGAAACGACTTTCACCAGAAAAAAACTTTATTTCACGTGAAAATATTACTTACTAGAGAAAATGAAGACTTTACTCTGATCTCTGATGTACCGATCGAGCTTGAAGAAAGGTGTAATAGAGCAGTTCACGGTTTTCCAACATTTTGAATGAGGTGTTTGATGTATAAGGAAACGTGGATATTTCTGAAGTTTGGAGGTCTGGCATCTAGTGAATATTCACCCAAACAACCTCAAACATCCTATTGTGTCAAGATTGTGTACATTATAACAAGTGTTATAATGTGTTATAATGTTAAAAGCAATTATTGTCCATATGAGAACGTTTCAAAACCTTACCTGTTCCTTTGAAATTTGTTTTATGTTTGGAAGAGCAACTTAATCCAGCTCAAATGTCACTCATTTATTGCCACTAGTAATATCTCATCATACTAAAAATATGATGCTCTTGTGTCGAATACTCACTAAATGCGACAGTCCAAAGTGCCAAGGCTACGCAGTTTGTGCTTTATAACTTCGGGCCTTTTGGAGGAATGCAATCACGTGGTACTACTGGACGGCAAAACATGTGACTTCACTTGTACGAGATCGGTAGTGTTATCAGTTAGCAGAACCTGTTTTGAAGTTTGTTTGTCATCCAGTAAAGCCTTTCCCATGGGATCATAGGCTAGATATTCATTCGAGCCGGGTCTGTAATACGTTCTCCAAATATGGTTTGCGCATAAAGGCACACAGCGGTCCGTAACAAGCGAACAGCAGGCCCTAACAAACGAATAGCAACCCCAAGTCTCATTTCCAGACACGAGGCTTTGAAATAATCAAACGTTTTAAATCTACAAGAAATCCTAACCCATACCAGAAACCTAACCCTAACCGTTCCGTAAAGATAACATGTCAGTCAAACTCTGGTCCACGTCTACGCTTGTCAGGTTCCTCTCTTCGCTTGTCAGGGACCGCAATCTGCTTGTCTAATAAGCACCACATATGGAATACGTGTTATCAAACTCACTAATAATTCATGAAGCAAAAACAAAGGAAATCAATGAGCGGTGAGTCGTCCTGATTTACATAAACGTTTGTTTCGATTTTCTCGTCCAAAATAGTTCGTATCGCCAAAATAACTAAAAACACAACTCTAAACATCTAGACGTTTGATTATTTGGATACAGGATTCGTGTCCGTGCTTTATCGGATTTACAAACTCTCGCTTTCAGCTCATTCTGTATACTTCTTGGGTATATACTTCATGGTAGTGTTTCGTTCCATATAGTCTCCCTGCATAATTATTTTCTCTACTGTTTTACAGTATTATGCAGTGAGACTGTGTGGAACGAAACACTACCATGAAGTATATACCTATTTTTGGTTTGCAACCAATCCCCGGAGATTTAAGAGACAAAGACGTGGCGGCCAGATTGTATGACAATAACAAAATAATCTATTGCCGAATCTTTTGTTATTGTCATCTAACATGGCCGCCATGACGTCAGTTGCAAACGAAGAATTGCTGGGTTACACGTGACGTCATCGCCGCCATGTTGGAGGACGTTAACAAAAGATTCCTCGTTAGAATCTTTTGTTATATCCTCCAACATGGCCACCACGGCTTTGTCATTTGAATCTCTGGGGATTGATTGCAACCCAAGAATTACTTACAATCCTATATATTCATTCGCTATTGAAGTGACATATCAGCACGTGACTGCTTGTGGGCCGGGCTTCTCCGTGGTCCAAGGACTTGTCCAGTCCCGGCCTCCCTTTCGGCCGCTCCGTAGACGGGAAGGTCGCGGGAAAGAGAATCCAATACGTGCGCAGCTCAAAGCTGTCCAATCAGAAATTAAACAGAAACGTTGACTAATTTGAATAATTTGAAACAGACCAAAAAATGGGCAATCCTTTATGTAGGACGACACGAATTTTTACCAAAAATACAATAGCATACAACACAATACAATTCAATACAACAATAGAACGCAACACAATACAATACAATACAATATATTATCCTATAAATATTATATTTCAGCCAATCAGAGCTCAGCTTTACTATGAAATACAGGGCGGTATTTCATGGTTTTTCTATGAAATACAGAGCGGTATTCCATGGCTAGGTCAAGGCCAATCAAAATGCAGGAAATTTCGCGCCATTTCTTTATCAGCCAATAAGAATTCACCATTTTGAATACATAATTAGTCTGCAGACGTGCGCGGCCGCCACTCGAAATTTGTGTTTTCCGGCAAGAAAATTTGCAGTCTATCGTCCGGTAAGTTACTTTGTTTTCGTGATAAATCTTTTTGTAAATTTGTTATTTATAGGATAATATGGTTATTTCATGGGTTTCTATGGAATACTGGCGAAAATTTAACTCGAAATTCATATTATTTTGGTATACAACTCGCCTAAAGGCTCGTTATATACTAAATAATACAAATTTCTCGTGAAATATTCGCCCGTATTCCATAGAAAATCATGAAATAACCAGTAAATACAATTTGGTAGCAATTCGTGTCGTCCTACATGAAGGGAGGACCAAAAAATGGTCCTGTTCCTGAAAGACAATGGCTTCATTAGGAAAACATTCATCCCTATTCAAATCAATAAAATGAACCCAAATGGAACACAAATATTTACTTTGGTCTCGCTTTCCCCTTTCTCTTCGACAACGTTTTTAAATAGGAAAAACATCTAGTGGAATTATACAACAGTTGCAAGGCTTTTCTTTGAAGCATACAATGTGCGCAATGGAATGATAAGCCAAACCTGTCCGTTATTGCTGCAGAAACTGTAAGGACAAGACTCTCTTTCCCGCAACCTGTGAGTGTACGGAGCGGTCAAAAGAGAGGCCCGGACTGGGCCAGCCACACACCAGAGCAAGCAATCGAAAACTCTAAGATAACTTTCACTTCTCTAGGTTATTTTCTACATATGTTATCTTGGTGCAAAAGTTTATTTTCTGGCTCAGAATTATTTTAGCAACGTACTTGGTACACATATAATGGCTATTATTATTAGTGGTATTATATTTCGAATTTCAAACGTTTGGAAATCCAATATTTGTCCTCTATTGAGGAAAATAATTAAAGTTTATGTTAGTGTATGACACTAAACGTTCAGAAGGTTGTGTAATAGTGTATTTCCCATTTTTTATTGGTTATGTGCCCTTTCAGTCATAAGGCCCATCAAGTTGTTCAGACAAAAATGTCCGGTTCGAAGAAAGCGTAACTTTATTCCCAGGATAACGCTAAATCTGTAATTGTAATCTGTACAGTTTAACCTTTAGTTTAACCTTAGGGTAACGCTTACCCTTTCTTCGAACGTCTGTCTTTTATAGCTCCATTGCATGTATCTCAGAAATACAGAGTTCTAAACGTCCTAGGAAATTACACTTCGAATGACATTTCGTCAATGCTTCTGAATATTCGAAGCAAATTCAGCCTCATACATTTATTAAGAAACTCCATAGACGACAAGGTATTCCAAATAGCCAAATAGGGCTACGAGTTGTTATGTTCGCTTCAGCAGTACGAACGTTACAAGCGTTTTCGTTGTTACGTGATGTTGTTTTGATCCTTTCCCGCCAGAACAGGGCAATGGGCTTCCGTCAATCATCGAAATCGGAGGAGCTACACAGGGGCACATGAAGTGCACATATGCCCTAGCCACCCTAGCCATTCACGCACATAAGCCCTACCCAGTCACGCACATAAGCCCTAGCCAGTCGCGCACATAAGCCCTATCCAGTCACGCCATAAGCCCTATCCAGTCACGCCATAAGCCCTAGCGAGTCATGCACATAAGCCCTAGCCAGTCACGCACATAAGCCCTAGCCAGTCACGCACATAAGCCCTAGTCAGTGACGCACATAAGCCCTAGCCAGTCACAAGCCAATTCTATTTCCTTTTGCTCTGTTTTTATATCAGCTCAACTGCAACAATCAAATGTCTGGCGCCTGAAAAACAACTGGAACAAAATATTAAGTGGACACATAGACCCATTCGAAAAAATGGCGTCCAATTTAATTAACTATTGTTTAGGACTGACTAGCCTCGCTTACACGTTCAAAAGCTTTTGTGTGGACTGACTAGCCTCGTGTTCACGTTACCAGGACAATAGATTTTTAAATTGGACGCCATTTTTCGAATGGGTCTATGGACAATGTCATGACTCGGTTCATTAGCATACTGTGACTTAAATGACGTCATATTTTTTTTTATAATTTCAGTCACAAGCCAATTCTAGTTCATTTTGCTCTGTTTTTATGTCAGCTCAACTGCAAGAATCAAATGTCTGACGCCTGAAAACCAACTAAAAAATATTAACAGGACACATGGACAATGTTATGACTCGGTTCATTAGCATACTGTGACTTAAATGACGTCATATTTTTTTTGAATTTGTAATGCATTTTTTAAGCAATACTAATCGCCCAAAAGTGGTTCAGCAAGATTTAAAACACTTTCCTGCACCCAAATCTCCCTCCCACCTACATGTAGGACTCACAAGCACTTATGATTATTCTTTCAAGTGAATAAATAAACTGTATATTTCCAGTCTTTGAGGAACACCTGCAACACGTTCGTCAATTTCTTCACGTTGTATACAGTACGAGTGGATTTTGATTTGTATGAGTATAGTAGATGATGCATGGTACAAGAGTGTGGACAAAAGTTCATCATTCAAGAGTGCAGCGTGTTCAAATCCGCTAGTCTAAAGCACATTTGAAGTCGAGTCTTTACAACGGCTTCCAGCGCACTCAACAAATCCGTTACATGGCTTTAATAGTACTACAGAATTCGACAAATTAACGAAACAATTGTTATATATTGTTATTACTGTGCTTCACATACGCATGCGAGTTAGACTGGTTAGAGCTTTATGTGATATCTTAGTTTTATATATAATTCAAAACACTATATGAAATAAAGAAAATATGTTTTATTGTGTGTTATTCATGATATGGGAGGTCTAGCAATGTTCCCCTTTGGTTTGTTCTATATTTGTTCTTACAATAGCTCCTCCCCTTTTCACCAATTTGCACCTCTTCATTTGGAATTCAAATTGCAGAGCAGTGAAGAAAATAAGCGAGTGTATCGGTTATCTCGTGTTAGAATGCTATGGTTTTAAGTGGTGTTTTTTCATGGTGTAGCAGATTCATTGTTTTCTGGGGTTAGGGTTCGCTGTATTTCAGGGTATTGTTTTGCTTTTCTTTGTTTTACGTCATGTGGTGATCTGTAACACCAAGAAACCTCCGTTTTAAGATTTAAAATTAAACTGAAGCCACACAAAAAATAACCAGGGGACGATAATTGCATTATTTAACAAATAGATCCCATTTTGCCGTGCGTCTGTTATTTTATAGATGCACAGTTGACGTCACAATGTGAAGATAGCAAAGAAGTGCACCACGAAACACAGTCGAGTGGCGTAACTGGCTGATGTTCACTTTACGTTTTGGCGTCATCTGTGCATCTATAGACCCTATGCATAAGTCCTGGTAACTAGCATGCCAACGAGGCCGGTAGGTCCTCTGGAATGTTGAAATTGAAGCGCCCGGGGAGATTGTGAAATGAACTGAACGAATGTTCAGTGAAACAATGCCGTTAATTTGCTATGCGCCTGGCTGATTGTACTATAAAGAAAAATAAAGGATAAATGAGGACAGATTAGCAACATTTTTCAACTAAACAATCATGTTCAACACGTTTCACACCTCATGCTAGTATTTCAACTTCAACATTCCAGAGGACCTACCGGCCTCTTCTTCGTGTTGTGACCGCGCGAGTTATGCATAGTGTGTATAAGAGGACAGACGCACGGCAGAGTGGAATCTATTTGTCTTATATAATAAGCGCAAACTAAAAACTATGAAAAGATCCAATCAGAGCGAGTTGAGAAATTGGTTGCGCGCGGTCATGACGTCATCCATGTGTGTGTCCTCTAATAACACACGGCTCTTGACCAATCAGAGCGTGCGTTTCGGACTGATTATTATATAATGACTGCCAATGGTATTTTATGAATGTTTACAAACAACGGCACGATAGGTGCTTTCTGTACAGCACGGCAAGAGAAGTCGGCTTAATTTGAAAATTCTTCGTTCAGCACTTTGGTGGAAGGATATCAAGGAAATTGGTGGATTAGTCAGCTCCTGGGAATGGTCCAAACAATTAACAAACGAGGAGACTGGGTGTATAAGGTGTACAAAGCCCTACGCCAGCTAAATATTTTATAAATCTGCTGGTCCTGATGCGATTCATAGCTGTTGAGACATAACTTCAATGCTTTCATTACTCTGTCAGATTTACAAAATGAACGGTCGCCATCTTTATTCTCAACAACAACTAAAGTCCCGGATGTAGAACACGTAAATCGCGCGTGGCCTGGTACTGAATAACGTGTCGCAGCATATCTATCCATTTTTACAAGTTGCTTGGTTAAGTTTGGCCTAATTTGAAATACTGTAGCACATAAAATAGTAACAACAACTTTTAGCATTCAATACTATAGGTAAATTCATTGCCTGACGAGGGAATTCCATGTTAAATTTCACGCGAAAAACCGATATCGCACGAATCGCGAAGCGATGAGTGCGATATCGGTTTTTCAAGTGAAATTTAACGTGGAATTCCCGAGTCGGGCTATGAATTTTCTTTGAATCCCATTGCATCTTGTGATTTACGAAAATAAATAAAGAATAGTTGCTGAAATTCCCGCCGCGCGCCAGGAACCCATTGCGCGGTTAACTAACGAGCGAATAGGAATCAAGCCTCACACGATGTTCAACTAAAAGTGTAGTCGTTGCTCATAAAATTTGGTTTTCCGACATCAAAACTGGATTTTTATGCTTGAAAACTATGGAGCGCCATCGGTGCCAAAATTATAACTTTTAATTTTACACAAAAATCTATTTTTTGACAGACATTGTTGAGTCAGTTTGTGTTTTTATCTGGGTAATACGCAAATTTTTGACTATACTTTCCATTTGGTTATACTTTTCATTCGGGGAGACTTTTCATTCGGATAGACTTTTCATTCGGATAGACTTTTCATTCGGGGAGACTTTTCATTCGGATAGACTTTTCTTTCGGATAGACTTTTCATTCGGATAGACTTTTCTTTCGGATAGACTTTTCATTCGGATAGACTTTTCATTCGGATAGACTTTTCTTTCGGATAGACTTTTCATTCGGATAGACTTTTCATTCGGATAGACTTTTCATTCGGATAGACTTTTCATTCGGATAGACTTTTCATTCGGATAGACTTTTCATTCGGATAGACTTTTCATTCGGGGAGACTTTTCATTCGGATAGACTTTTCTTTCGGATAGACTTTTCATTCGGATAGACTTTTCATTCGGATAGACTTTTCATTCGGATAGACTTTTCATTCGGGGAGACTTTTCATTCGGATAGACTTTTCTTTCGGATAGACTTTTCATTCGGATATACTTTTCATTCGGGGAGACTTTTCATTCGGGGAGACTTTTCTTTCGGATAGACTTTTCATTCGGATAGACTTTTCATTCGGATAAACTTTTCATTCGGGGAGACTTTTCATTCGGATAGACTTTTCGATCGCGTAGACTTTTAATTCTGATCCGATCACGATCGAGTGTTTTGGCGCTGGCTTAAAGAAACGCGGGCTCTAGGGAAAGGAAAGAGATTTCCCGCGTTTTTTTATGTAATCTTTGAACATGCGCATTACCGTCTACTTTTACCGCTCATTTTAATTAATGTAGCTTCGTAGCTCATGGAGGATAGTGATGCTATAAGAGAAACTCGGCGACTTTTACGACAATGTGCCGGTTTACTACTATCTGCAGTGTCCAGAATTGGTAACAGCTCGAACAGTACTCCAGTTTCATCGACATCGACGTCCAATTCAAGCCCATATGGAACTATAGCGATACTTACTGTTTGTAAACACTGACGTCATTTATATATTTGCATATATAATGTGGTTGGCAAAAAAAACCATGTGTTTGTATGACTTGTATGGGAACTAGCGATTTAGGCCTCACGAAATACATCTAAAGTCTCAATTCTGATTCCAAATCTTAATTCCTTTATAAGACTTATAAGTTAAGAGCATATAAGCTTCGATGAAAGGGCTTGCTTGCATTTTGGAAGAACAAGAAAGTAATTTGGCGATGAATAAGCACCGACCTGTGATATTTTATAAGCATCTGACTGGGTTCACGCTTCGTTTCTGCCAACCACAGAAAGCAACAAATGTGGCGTGACTGGCCTGTGTGACGTCACAGTAAGTGTACAACTCCCGGGACAGCAAGGGCCTCTACGTCGACTTCTACTTCACCTGCATCCTCAGCGATTACTGAACATTATAGAATTTTTGGATTCAGTCAACCGGCTCTCGGTAGAACACTCGGTCATGGTGCAGGTGGAAATAAAATGAGAAAAGTCAGTGTAAAACCTCAATGGGTTCATACATTTGTGTGTCTCGTATGGGTGATGACGAAAAAGTACCATCGTTCAATCAAAATGCAGACCTTGCCCTCTCAGCCTCAGGGCTAGGAGAAAAGAAAATAACCTTTCCTGCCGATGAGAAATTCACTATTACACTTCTAAGGCAATTTCCGTTATTACACGATGGAGGAGGGTTTGAGGTTTTAAGGAGCAATGGATAGTGTCTTCAACCTCTGCCTTCCCCTGTCAAGGGCTACTCTGTTGAGTTTTTGAGAGGAGTTCTAGCCCAAGCTAAAGGTTATATTCGTTCTTTACAAAGACATCTGACCCTGGAAAAAATAGAGGTAGGGCTTACATCCAAGGCAAATTATTGTAAATATTATTATATTTATATTAACCACAAACCACAGGGGGCCCAAGGACATAATTGTTCAAATTATTTACATACATGTTATGTACCAGCCAATGATATTTTGTGTTCAAATTCCCCTCCCAGGGGCCAAATTTGTCATTCAAATGCCAATTTTCAGGTCAAATGCCCCACCCCTGGGATGTCCATGTGTACAGTCTTTGTCGCATTTTTCTATATATATGTATTTTTAATTGTATTTTTAATTATAATTATTTTCAGTTTTATTTATTTAATCCAGGGCACCCATTGATAACAGGTTGTAGCTGAAGGGTTTACCCTGGTTAAACAAAATTATATTATTATTACTATCATTATTAATAATCATGAAAGAGAATGCTTCTAAAATAGGAAATGTTTTCACCAACACGTATGAATGTACCACATGATCGAATCTTTATACACAACGTGACCATGGCTTTCGTATTTGTTTACGTTTGAACTGTCATATTGTTTTACTGTTTTATGTTCGCCCGGACTTCTGGTGTGGGAATGGCCAACTTCGATTGGCTGAATCATTCTAGCGTGACTTACATGTCATGAGAGTCTGAGAGAAAGATCTTGAACTTTTCATTGTGATCCAATTAAAAGTGCCTTTCAAACCTCGATATGTCCTTGGGCTCCCTGTAGTTTGTGGTTAATATAAATATAATTAACAATTATTCACCGAAATGGAGGTGATCATGAATAGTGGTGGATATTTACCGAGCCGCTTCAGCGAGGTAAATATCCACCACTATTCACCGACACTGACGTGAATAATTGTTTTAGTATTAACCACACTGCAGGTGAATAGTCAGCACCAAATAGTTATTTTATTTTCTGTCTAATGGCCAAAAACGCGCGCAAAGTGATCGCTGCTTCGCTCAGAGGCGAATATGAAATCATATTCACTGCGCGCGAAAAGTCATATTCACTGGTGTGGTATATACTAATAATATTTACAATAATTTGCCTTGGATGTAAGCCCTACCTCTATTTTGTCCAGGGTCAGATGTCTTTGTAAAGAACGAATATAACCTTTAGCTTGGGCTAGAACTCCTCTCAAAAACTCAACAGAGTAGCCCTTGACAGGGGAAGGCAGAGGTTGAAGACACTATCCATTGCTCCTTAAAACCTCAAACCCTCCTCCATCGTGTAATAACGGAAATTGCCTTAGAAGTGTAATAGTGAATTTCTCATCGGCAGGAAAGGTTATTTTCTTTTCTCCTAGCTCTGAGGCTGAGAGGGCAAGGTCTGCATTTTGATTGAACGATGGTACTTTTTCGTCATCACCCATACGAGACACACAAATGTATCAAGATGTATGAACCCATTGAGGTTTTACACTGCCTTTTCTCATTTTATTTCCACCTGCACCATGACCGAGTGTTCTACCGAGAGCCGGTTGTCTGAATCCAAAAATTCTATAATGTTTAGTAATCGCTGAGGATGCAGGTGAAGTAGAAGTCGACGTAGAGGCTCTTGCTGTCCCGGGAGTTGTACATGTGCTTGTAGTTGTAGCCGTCGATCTTATAGTTCCATATGGGCTTGAATTTGACGTTGATGTCGATGAAACTGGAGTACTGTTCGAGCTGTTACCAATTCTGGACACTGCAGATAGTAGTAAACCGGCACATTGTCGTAAAAGTCGCTGAGTTTCTCTTAGGGGTGGACCATTAGAAATCCTGGGAGGGGGGTGGAAAACTTTTTGTGCACGATATTTTTTTTAGCAGTGTGAGTTCTGCAAGAATGTTTTTTTAAAGGCGATAGCTCTGCACGATTTTTTTTTTCGGTGCACATTCTATAGGTACAACGCTTAAATGTTCATAATAGGTCTAAGTTATGATTATCGTAAACTGAAGTATGTATAGAACCCATTCTAATATATTTCACATAACAAAGAAAATACCAGTTTAACCTTGAGTTTAAATTAAATGAATGTGTAAATGTATATAATAGACTTAGTGATAATAAATTTAAGCCATACTGTAATATATGCAACTTAAACCATAGCATTAGACTGTTCCCTAGCATATTCTTGCAAATTTGCCATTTTGGAATAACCTTTGTATGACTTAAGTTCTTAATAACTGCAAATATTTATCGGAGACTTCAAAATTGCGGCATTCAAAATTAAATATTTATGTTGTTGTGATAACATTCTTTGTTGCAAACGTATACATAACGAAGAATTTGACCTTAAAAGGAGTCGTTCATCATGACGTCACACAACGTCAATATACAAATCCGATTGAATTTGAAGACGTAATTTCATAGGCACTTTAACATTAACCCACCAAAATTTCGTTAAATTTGAGGTCGAATTAAATTTGTTTTTCTAGTTTATACATTTTTGGCACGCTCAATGTGAGCGATTTCAGGGTCATTTATGCCCACCGTGTACTAAACTATTATACAAAGTAAGGCGTGTCTCGAGGGGTAATAAGTCGGCCTGATACGCTTGACCAGACCAAGCCTTTGGTTTACTTCAATAGATAGAAGGCCTCTACCTGGTCATGCCAAGTCATATGTGATTATTAATTATAATACCGAGGTACTTGATATTGTCAGAGCGTTCGAGGGTCACCGACGTTGTCTATAATGACATCGATGCTAGAGCAAGATTTCAGTTTATGTGGACTACCTATTAAGATAAACTTAGATTTAGAAGTATTCAAATTCAGGCGATTTATACGAAATCAAGAGGCCAATTTTGCCAAGTCATGATTTAAGCAATGTTCGATGTCACGGCTACAATATATCACGGTCTCATCAGCGTACATGGTCACTTGGCAATGATCTACAGTAATAGGAAGGTCATTGACGTAAACCAAGAACAAGAGAGGACCGAGAATACTTCTGTGGCACGCCAACTCACACTGAGTACGAAAAGGACTAACAGTCGGCCTATTGCAGTTATCTGGTGTTGGTTATCAACTGAAGGTAGGAGGTAAACCAAATTACAACTTCACTGCAAGCACCAATGGCCTTGAGCTTTGTCAGCAAAAGGTTGTGGTCCACAGTCGCAAAAGCCTTGGACAGGTCTAAGAATACTACACCAGTCACCTTGCCATTGTCCATGTGTTGTAGAATGTTGTCAGTGAAGTGTGCTAAACCAATTTCAGTAGATAACCTCGGGTGGAAACCAAACTGATTAGGTGTGAGGATTTTCTCTTTTGAGAGATGATGTACAGCCCTTTCAAGAATCTTACTTGCAGCAGGTAGAATACCGAGGGGGTACTCCTGTTTGTGACGTATTGTGTATGTACCGCCGGGGTGGGTCAGGGTTTTGAGCTCAGTTTGGGCAGGTAGGGTCAGGGTTTTGACCTAATTTGGGCAGATCAGGATTTGAGTTTAATTCCTTTTCAGGTGAACAATTTATTTCACAGGGCCTATTTGTTTTTATTTAAAGAAGGGGCAATCAGGGTTTTTTTTTTCGAAAAAGGGGGCAATCAGGGTTTTGGAGCTCGGATTTTGGGTCAAACAGGCTCAGGGTTTGAGATTGAAACTTTGCTGCTAACAAAGGTCCGATCGATCTGAAGTGGTTGTTAAGAGCACAAGCGATTGACGTTAGCTCTGTTAACTGTTTCCCATCAGATTGGATAAAGGTCGGCTGGGAGCCATCATTAGATCTTACAAATGTATTACTGCAAGTCAATCATTCATTTATAGTTTTCCATAGAGCACCTGAATTTCCTTTGTTTTGTCTAATCAGATCTTTATAGTAATTTGCTTTACATTCCTTGACTTGTTTAATTACTTTGAGCCGCAGTTTTTTGTAACGAGCCCAGTGATCTGAGTGATGGGAGGAATTTAATTTGATCGCCTTAGAATTCATATAGTCCCGGTCTTTCATTGCTTGGCTCTATTCAGGCCAAATAAAAAATACATAACCCCAATATTTCATTGTCCATGATGTTTTGCACAAGACTATACATGAACATATTTCCATGTGTTCGAAATTACTGGCACAGACTCAGTAATCTTTGAGAATGTGCACATCAGTTGAAGTTTACTCAATGAAACCTGACGTTAAACGCGGTTGCAAAAACTAATGGCATCAGAGAATAATTTAAGCCTTCAGTAATTAACGCCAGTTGATATTTCCATGATAACAGTGACTAAACTATTTTTATGAAGGTTGAGGAGGTTGTTTTCATCTGGAAATACCTGAAAATTAGTTACACAGACTGTGTGGGTAATCTTTAGAACTATAGTTGGTAAAACTGAATTGCTAGTATTTTTCAAAACAAAAATTGAACAATGCATCAGTTATGTTCCTTTGCAAGAATTTTTTTTTTGTGCCTTAGTGCTTGCAGGAATATTTTTGGGGGACATTAGGCCTTGCACGAATTTTTTTTTTTGACTACCCACCCCCCCCCCCCCCCCCCCCCCCCTCCCAGGATTTCTAATGGTCCACCCTTATAGCATCACTATCCTGAGCCATGAGCTACGAAGCTACATTAATTAAAATGAGCGGTAAAAGTAGACGGTAATGCGCATGTTCAAAGATTACATAAAAAAACTTTCCTTTCCCTAGAGCCCGCGTTTCTTTAAGCCAGCGCCAAAACACTCGATCGTGATCGGATCAGAATTAAAAGTCTACGCGATCGAAAAGTCTATCCAAATGAAAAGTCTATCCGAATGAAAAGTCTATCCGAATGAAAAGTCTATCCGAATGAAAAGTCTATCCGAATGAAAAGTCTATCCGAATGAAAAGTCAATCCGAATGAAAAGTCAATCCGAATGAAAAGTCAATCCGAATGAAAAGTCTCCCCGAATGAAAAGTCAATCCGAATGAAAAGTCTATTCGAATGAAGTCTATCCGAATGAAAAGTCTATCCGAATGAAAAGTCAATCCGAATGAAAAGTCAATCCGAATGAAAAGTCAATCCGAATGAAAAGTCAATCCGAATGAAAAGTCAATCCGAATGAAAAGTCAATCCGAATGAAAAGTCTCCCCGAATGAAAAGTCAATCCGAATGAAAAGTCTATTCGAATGAAGTCTATCCGAATGAAAAGTCTATCCGAATGAAAAGTCAATCCGAATGAAAAGTCAATCCGAATGAAAAGTCAATCCGAATGAAAAGTCAATCCGAATGAAAAGTCAATCCGAATGAAAAGTCAATCCGAATGAAAAGTCAATCCGAATGAAAAGTCAATCCGAATGAAAAGTCAATCCGAATGAAAAGTCTCCCCGAATGAAAAGTCAATCCGAATGAAAAGTCTATTCGAATGAAGTCTATCCGAATGAAAAGTCTATCCGAATGAAAAGTCAATCCGAATGAAAAGTCAATCCGAATGAAAAGTCAATCCGAATGAAAAGTCTCCCCGAATGAAAAGTCAATCCGAATGAAAAGTCAATCCGAATGAAAAGTCAATCCGAATGAAAAGTCAATCCGAATGAAAAGTCAATCCGAATGAAAAGTCTCCCCGAATGAAAAGTCAATCCGAATGAAAAGTCTATTCGAATGAAGTCTATCCGAATGAAAAGTCTATCCGAAAGAAAAGTCTATCCGAATGAAAAGTCTCCCCGAATGAAAAGTCTATCCGAATGAAAAGTCTATCCGAATGAAAAGTCTCCCCGAATGAAAAGTCTATCCGAATGAAAAGTCTCCCCGAATGAAAAGTCTATCCGAATGAAAAGTCAATCCGAATGAATAGTCTATCCGAATGAAAAGTCTATCCGAATGAAAAGTCTATCCGAATGAAAAGTCTCCCCGAATGAAAAGTATAACCAAATGGAAAGTATAGTCAAAAATTCGCGTATTACCCAGATAAAAACACAAACTGACTCAACAATGTCTGTCAAAAAATGGATTTTGTGTAAAATTAAAAGTTATAATTTTGGCACCGATGGCGCTCCATAGAAAACACCTGTATTTTATTTAAGTACACTTAATTTCGATCTAATCTTTACCAAGAAAGCGAAAGTGCATTAACTGGAGACAAAATTGTGAATGTTTGTGAAAGATTTTAATAGAAAACCGGCGGCCTGTCGAAACCAGTTGTCGATAAGTGAAAATCTAAACTGAACCTGACAAACCGAAGAGCTGCTGCACAAGTATACGCATAAACTTGTAAGTATTAAGCCAATGTTCCTTACTTTATAAGCAAATTCAGTACCAAATGTTAATGCTCAATTTCTGTCTCACAATAAATAAGCCTGTTTTTAAACTGTTGAATGTTTAATACTTGTGTTCAGTCCACTCGTTTCCAAAATTTTCCTTGTACCACGATTTTAGTACCGTTCCGTAGCCGTGCTTTTCGTCCTGTTTTTACCGTTTTCAGTCATTTAGCTTCTCTGTGTGAATATTACATTAATTAAATCAGCAAATCCACGAAGCCCCTGTCCAACTTTTCTGTTCAAAATAACACCTTTTTGCTGCAGTTGTTTTTGTCGATTCCTCGGATTAGCTAGAGTCGCTCTTGTTCAGTCGAGGGCCAAAACATACCATTTCTCGCAAAAAAAAAACGAAATAAAAGATATATAATTTTCATGTTCTTTGACTACTGTTAACTTTGTGAATATCCTGGTTTGTAATTTTAACATGATTTGTGTCTCTGTTCGCGATAATAAAAATAAACAAAATATTTATGCGCGGGCTTCCTGTACATCGTTTAATACAGCTTTTCAAACCGTTGAATTCCACAAAATATTAAACGCTTCGTTAGCCAATCAGCGTGCGATTTTGAGTCGCGCTATGGGATTCTATTTGAAAACTTGTAATAACTCACAGTTCCTCATTCCCGTAATCATTTCAGGACGTTGTCCATCAAGTGTACACTGGAAAATCTAGACCTCTTCCATGGGTTGGAAATTTTAAATGTTGGAAATTTACTGGAAGTTTCAATTTCCAAGGGTTGGAAGTTGCAACTTTCAAGGGTTGGAAATTATGTCTTCCAAAAACAAAACGAAATCACGCGAAATTGTCACACATTTACTTGCAGAATTTTATGAGGATTTATTGCAAACGAAGATTTTTGTTTTGTTTTTACGGTTTCCAGTTCTAAAATTATTGCAAGTAATACTCGACGTCAAGCAGATCGTTATTTCCAACATATTTCCAACATATTTCAGCATATTTCCAACATATTTCCAACATATTTCCAACATATTTCCAACATATTTCCAACATATTTCCAACATATTTCCAACATATTTCCAACCCGTGGAAATGAAATTTCCATCCGTTGGAAGTGTGCAAAACCTTGGAAATTGAACTTCCAACTTATTTCCAACATATTTCCAGCAAACTTCCATCCCATGGAAGAGGTCTAGATTTTCCAGTGGTACTGGTCTGCGTCTCTTTGGTGTGTCGTTGTGCATCGCGCACAATCCTATTGTTCTTCGCGACATTTACTTGCAGTAGAGAAAAGTCTCTGAGGCGGAATGATTACCGTCTAATGAATAAGCAATTCCTTTTAACATTACTAGATTGGCTGTTCATAAAAGGGGATATGGGAACTTCAAATAAGACGCGTGTCAATCACTGCCAGAAACATATCCTGGCTCATGAAGGACACTAGATGTTCTGATTTGTTTCTAATAGACCTCATTCATAATGCCGCCACCTAATTTGCATAAATTAGAAGATTAATGTGTACAGAGAAACTATTGCTACCATAGTAAGAAACACTTCAAATTAGAGATTTCCAATTGAGTGGTGAAAGGTAATCGCTTTCAAACTTGATTGGTTAGTTATTCATGACTGCGTTTACGTTGCCTCGTGATTGCAATTGGTTGAAGTAAAACCAAATGTGAATAGCGCTGCGCACAGTTTCTAAAAATAGATTGTCTGGCACGGGACCCCCCGCAAGGGTCAGACAAACAAACGCTGCTGTTACAGTATTTCAATGACTTTGAGAGTCGTGTTTGGAGATAATTCGTAGTTTTTTGGATCAAAAAAAAGAAATACCTTAAATAAGATTCCCAGTCATATCAGTAATGGTGACTACCAAGCACTGTTGCTGGGGGAGATGTGAAGAGTGACTCTAGATGTGTAATAACTTTCATAAATCGCTCAGAGATATCCTCTCAGAGATGGGAGCATCGATTTGTACACCGCTAGCAGAGTTTCTCATCTTTTCTCAGTGCTTTTCCGTTCCAAAACTCAGTGAGAAATGTCAGCGTTGGATAAATGTTTGTACAGGAGACCTCAAAAGCACAGAATAATAACGAGACAGGTGCAATGAAATGCAAGCGGGAGTTTATCTGAACTACACTACCCGCCAGTAAACCGATAGCGAGAAGGAATTACAGTTCAACCATAGTTTACTTGAATTTATGGATTTCATTGAAATAATGTTTTGAAGCGAACTGACTCATGTACATCTACAATACTTTCATTTATTTTATGAACACAAATGAAGTTTTAAAATTTCTTTCGGAGATGTCGCACGGAATGGCGGACTTTGGAGGTAGCTTGCAGGTAATTTGAAAACTCGACAAATGCAAAACATAATATAATAGCTTGAAAGAGCACACCAAAATATAAAGCAAGACTGCCGAATTTTAGGGTAATATTTTTTTCTTACAAAACTATAAATTTGCAAACAAAAATATTACAGAGAAATGTATGGTGGTGGGCACATTTGTCTGTAAAATTTGTCGAACCGAAAATTATTAGCTTGTATCTTTCCAGCTACAGTCTATATCTAAAATATGTTCAAAACCTTGCACAGTTGGTAATTTTCCAGCCATTACATTGGCTATGGTCTCCGATGAGTTTTAAAGAATTTCAAAATTAAATTACCTGCATGGTGGCTACAATATCCCCCATTCGCCGATGAATCTCTTACGGAAAACCTGACTTTTCAACGTGTAGGTGAAGTCTTACAACGATATTCAATGGGAAAAGATAGGTTTGGGATTCAGTTAGAGATTGACTATATTAGGTAGGCCAGTCCAAGATAATTTCCACCACTTTTTGTAGGAGCCGGGGAAACATGGCGCGAAATACAGTGTTTGAAAACACGATTGCACGCTTCCCAGTACAACTACATCCCTCAAATTTTGATCAGTTAATCTCTTACCTGGTATCTAAAGTTTGCAGGCAGTGAATATCTGAGAAATTCGATTTTACGAAAATTATTTGGCATCGAATTCCCATACAAACACTATTTCGCGCCATCTTTGCACCCCCAGACGCGGATTGCCGTTTGTCGCTTTGTTTCAATCCTCTGTATTTTAGCCAACGTTTAAGCTGTTCGACAGTACAATCATCAGGTTCTCTTTCGGAATATAATGCAGGAAAGCCGTCATTTTTGGTAGAATAATAGTCAGACGACGAACTGAAGTGCTGGTCGGACGGAGTAAAACGCAGGGTGCAGGGCACGCAGGGCACGCAGGGCACGCAGGGCACGCAGGGCACGCAGGGCACGCAGGGCACGCAGGGCACGCAGGGCACGCAGGGCACGCAGGGCACGCAGGGCACGCAGGGCACGCAGGGCACGCAGGGCACGCAGGGTACGCAGGGTACGCAGGGTACGCAGGGCGCGCAGGGCGCGCAGGGTACGCAGGTCACGCAGGGTACGCAGGGTGTTAAAAAAAATAGAGTTACATAATTTAGTGCCTTTGGAATATCAGATTTATTTTTCAAGAATGAAAGTTTTTACATTTATAGCGAGTTTGACTTGTGGCAAGTCTAACATTTTTACTTTGTGTTCTGGTGACACAGACTGTTATCGTAGTTTTGCCTTTACTTGCTGTTGCATTAAACAGTATCTAAAAACCTACGAGGCCTTGACTTACCTTACCTATTCCACTACAAGTAAAGGCAAGGAACTGTTTTCCGAGAACCGGAGCGCCTATAGATATAGGAAGAAAGAAAAACTTCTGTCCCCGAAGCGCATCTTCTCTACATATATTTTATTTCAATGTATTAAATTCAGTCGGTAGGCTAGTTGAATGACCGAGTGGTTAGAGCGTTCGTCTTTCAATCCAGAGGTCCGGAGTTCAATTCTCGGAGCGCACAATTTTTGTCGATTTTTTTCTTCTTCCTCTTTTTAAGTTTTCTTCTTAGCGTTCTACCTTCCACACCAGTAGTATTCTTTAAACCCACCATCAGCCAGCTACAAAATTAATATTCGCCCCTTGCTGAAGTCATTGTTTACCTGATTTCTGCCTCGTTTATAAATAGCGTAAATTAAATTTCAAGCTAAAACAGACAGACTACATCAGTTGAAAGATAATTTTAAACTCAGTAATCACCGAAAATTTGAGATTCATATGTTAAATATTTATGGTGAAATTGACTTTTTCAAAATTGTTAAATGGGCTGGGTGACAGTTATTCTTTATAAATTTTGAGATTTTTAATCGCTCATGCCTCAAATTATTTATTAATCACTCTCAAATTTTCGGTAATTACTGAGTTTAAAATTATCTTTCAACTGATGTAGTCTGTCTGTTTTAGCTTGAAATTTAATTTACGCTATTTATAAACGAGGCAGAAATCAGGTAAACAATGACTTCAGCAAGGAGCGAATATTAATTTTGTAGCTGGCTGATGGTGAGTTTAAAGAATACTACTGGTGTGGAAGGTAGAACGCTAAGAAGAAAACTTAAAAAGAGGAAGAAGAAGAAAATCGACAAAAATTGTGCGCTCCGAGAATTGAACTCCGGACCTCTGGATTGAAAGACGAACACTCTAACCACTCGGTCATTCAACTACCGACTGAATTTAATACATTGAAATAACATATATGTAGAGAAGATGCGCTTCGGGGACAGAAGTTTTTCTTTCTTCCTATATATATATCTAAAGGCGCTCCGGTTCTCGGAAAACAGTTCATTGCCTTTACTTGTAGTGGAATAGGTAAGGTAAGTCAAGGCCTCGTACGTTTTTAGATACTGTTTAATGCAACAGCAAGTAAAGGCAAAACTACGATAACAGTCTGTGTCACCAGAACACAAAGTAAAAATGTTAGACTTGCCACAAGTCAAACTCGCTATAAATGTAAAAACTTTCATTCTTGAAAAATAAATCTGATATTCCAAAGGCACTAAATTATGTAACTCTATTTTTTTTTAACACCCTGCGTACCCTGCGTGCCCTGCGTGCCCTGCACCCTGCGTTTTACTCCGTCCGAGTGCTGGTCGATTCTTGTAAGTTCTAACGCGGACGGAGTAAAACGTAGGGTGCAGGGCACGCAGGGCACGCAGGGTACGCAGGGTACGCAGGGCACGCAGGGTACGCAGGGCACGCAGGGTACGCAGGGTGTTCAAAAAAATAGAGTTACATAATTTAGTGCCTTTGGAATATCAGATTGCAAAGGTCAATTGTTCACATGGCAAATATTATGCTAATTTTAGAGTGAAAGTAAAAGGGTAGCGACAAAACGCTGATCCCCGGTCCATGGACCACCCCATGGACCGGGTCCATGGACCAGGACCATGGACCACCCCCGTGGACCACCCATAAATTTCGTATATTTTTCAAGAATGAAAGTTTTTACACCAGTAGTATTCTTTAAACCCACCATCAGCCAGCTACAAAATTAATATTCGCTCCTTGCTGAAGTCATTGTTTACCTGATTTCTGCCTCGTTTAATAGCGTAAATTAAATTTCAAGTTAAAACAGACAGACTACATCAGTTGAAAGAGAATTGTAAACTCAGTTATCACCGACAATTTGAGATTCATATGTTAAATATTTATGGTGAAATTGACTTTTTCAAAACTGTAAAATGGGCTGGGTGTCAGAGTTATTCTTTATAAATTTTGAGATTTTTATTCGCTCATTCCTCAAAAAATAAACTTAAAAAGAGGAAGAAGAAAAAAATCGACAAACATTGTGCGCTCGAGAATTGAACTCCGGACCTCTGGATTAAAAGACGAACGCTCTAACCACTCGGTCATTCAACTACCGACTGAAATTAGTGCATTGAAATAAAATATATGTAGAGAAGATGCGCTTCGGGGACAGAAGTTTTTCTATCTTCCTATATCTATGGCGCTCCGGTTCTCGGAAAACAGTTCCTTGCCTTTACTTGTAGTGGAATAGGTAAGGTAAGTCAAGGCCTCGTAGGTTTTTAGATACTGTTTAATGCAACAGCAAGTAAAGGCAAAACTACGATAACAGTCTGTGTCACCAGAACAAAAAGTAAAAATGTTAGACTTGCCACAAGTCAAACTCGCTATAAATGTAAAAACTTTCATTCTTGAAAAATATATGAAATTTATGGGTGGTCCACGGGGGTGGTCCATGGTCCTGGTCCATGGGGTGGTCCATGGACCGGGGGTCAGCGTTTTGTCGCTACCCCTTTACTTTCACTCTAAAATTAGCATAATATTTGCCATGTGAACAATTGACCTTTGCAATCTGATATTCCAAAGGCACTAAATTATGTAACTCCATTTTTTTTAACAGCCTGCGTGCCCTGCGTGCCCTGCACCCTGCATTTTACTCCGTCCGGTTCTAACGCGAAAAGTGGTTCGTTTCAATATCGTTTGTCTGAGTCTTGGCGGGGGGTCTACATTTTGTAACGTCATCTGTGCGCAACGCTATTACTTTAGCTCATGATTGGTTTACTGCTATTTTTACTTGCTTATGTTATTGGCTCACTCAACAGATTTGGGTTTCATGACACTCAATTGAAAACCGCTCTATTATAATACTTCTATTTTACCAAGTCCCAATGCATGATATCCTTAATCAGTCCATACTCTAAACGATCGGTGACTCGCAGTATAAGGTGTAACTCATCAATTATGATGTGGTCCATTGCCAAACTGAAGAATGGTTGGCTGTGGCAGCCAAGCTGCTTATCCCAGTCATCACCAATGATTCTAGCCATAGCAGGATCCATAAAGAAAGCACAGGAATAGTCCATATTACACCTGAAAAAAAAAACGTTTTTAAATTACATATATACATGTACCCGAGATCTTTATACAGGGTTTTTAATGTTTCCACATCGCTGGCACATTCTGTGAAGGAATAGCAGGAGAGCAAACCAGTAAAATGGTTACCTTTCTCTCTTATGGATCTTGCACCAGTTGCAACTGTTGTTAGAGGTGGCACCTTTCATCTCCATGGCCAAGAGAAGAAACTGAATTAAGACAATATATCATAAGTTTGTGATATTATGATATGAAATAAGTCCTCCTACATTTAAATATTAGTAATTACCGGTAGAATCGCATAGCCAAAGCTGACTCGCACGGTGCATTTGCGAAATCAGATGCTGATTGGCTGAGACGGAGTGGTGATTCAGAGTGGAATCACCACTGTAAACCGCTATTTATAACTTAGGAAAATATCAACAAAACTACTAAATCTTGAAGTAATTCATAGGACTATGCGATTCAAGGAAATTCCTCGTCGAAGCGACTCGGGCGATATCGGTTTTCTCGTGCAATTTAACGTGGAATTACCTCGTCAGGCATGTGATTTTCCTATATTAACAACCCTAATAGAGTGCAGTCATTGTACCTGTGAATGATTTCTTAACAAATAAGGCAGGACTACTGTAATTAAATAACTGAAAACAAATGATTTAATTAGTGCTGAGCACTATTGCAAAATATGTTTCATGGATATAATGACTGCACTCTAACCATCATGATATTATTATTTGTCAATCAAACTCTCAAGTCAGTCTGTAACCCTATATACTAACATGAAAATAACATGAAGAACCATCTTCTATTCTATTCATTAACTAATATAGTGGATTACCATATAGTCGCCCCCTAAAAAAAACTCGAACTCGACCCAGCCCCATCCACAGTCAAACCGCCCTGATCCATAATGTCTCCCAAATCTTTGATTATATTGGCGAGCGAAACTTTGAGAGAGTTGTGGTCCTCTTTGTTCTTTACCACCGCTAGCGTGTGGTTACCTGTTAAGTAAATAGTTAAAGGGCATAGTTAAGTTCATTGCTTAGAATATTTTGTCAGTTGGGTGACCAAAAAGTTCTACTTTGTGAAGCAGGACAAAATGAGGTGTTCAAGTATTCAATAGCAAAGTCCTGATTTCAACACAACACTGTACAGTATGTATTGTGTTGTTACATGCATTTTAACACCACGTTTACTATATTAATCATCTTCTAACTCCAAGTAGGATAACATACCTGAGCTAGATAACACCCTTTGTCCATCTTCCATCATAGAAAAGGAGAAAACAAATAAATTGGTGGGACATTCTGGCTCCATCTCCACTGAGTTTTACTTTAACTTTGCTGGCACTCTCTGCACTTTTCAACTGAAAAGAAACAAAGTTGTACATTTTTACATATTTTTTTTAATGGAAAGATGCTGTGCTTAGGAAATAACTAGGAAAGTAATCAGAATACAGGGAAATTCTTCTTTAAAATATTAAAAGATTGCACACACATGGAAAAGCTTTTGAAAAATATATATATTGTCCTTTGGAAAGTATACAATCAATCATCATATTTAGCCCCCACACATTTTTTTCAACTTCATCAGGATGGATCCCGATCTTTGTCCAAAACCCTGATCGCACCTTTTGAGCATTGTTACTGTTAGAAGTCTTGCGAACTTTCTTGACCAAAAAAATTCACTCGAGCTTTCATTGCGTTGCCCAGCCGAGAGCGAGCAGATGACTTCAGCTCGTATCCAATGGTGGAAGATGATCTTGCAGAGCCTTAAACATTTGGTGATCATTCATGTTAAGCTTCCTCGGTGCCCAAAGTGCCTCTCCGTTAATCTGGAGGTAGAAAGTGGGGTCGAAAGCACCCAGTAACGGTGCGGACATATGTAGAAAGCAGGGTTGATCGGGGTTTCAAAGAGCTCTGAAGAGAGCTCGCGATCAACACATTGGAAAGCGTGTGAACTCATATTGAACTGTAACGTAAACGTTTGAAGTGAAATTTAAAATATGTCACTAAGAATCCCCGGTTTTATTCAACGCTAGTAGTGTTACCATAACAACAGAGCCGCATGTATTGCGATTGGACGGGTTGACAAAAGGGTCACCAGCAGTTTACAACTTCAACTGTGACTGAAGTGGTAAATTTCGCCACGAAATCCGCACGAACTTTTCTAAGCTAGTATGACGTATGTTGGGCCGTTAGTTTTCGAACTTTAGCAGTTTTCTAATATCGAGAATTTAAGAAAGCAATCTTATAAATATGCATAAATCGCGCCATTCATGACGAATGTCCTGTTTTTATATAAATCAAAAGCGCTTTAATGGAACGAGAATCCTTCAGCGTACTTTTGAATTATAGTATTTATTTAACAAAAGTTTCCGGCAGAATTAAACCCTAAGCGTGTGTAAAAACTTACACCTCTTTGCCCTATTGTGTTGTGCCGACAAGCTATAGTCGTTAATTAGATATATTTCGCATAACTCCCATTCCATATGCAAATGATCCACTATAGCGGAAAACACTAACACAATATGCAAATAACATTACTACGCACGAGTAATATACTAATCGTGTTTATTTAGTCAGTCACGGTACAATAGCGTTTAATCAATTATTTTCTGAAACAAAACATATGAAAAGAAAGCTAATGCAAGTCTCTCTACATTGATTGGCTAATCAGATTCATCGTTACTTCCAAACTTGTCGATAATTTTGTCAATTTTGTCCATCATTCGCATTGCTTTTGAGCACATTTCTGTGTGCGCCTTGTTTGCCTCGGTAGTTGTTAACTTGCCCATTTGTGATCTTTTCTTCTTCTTGGATGAGCTAGTTACTCCGCTTACTCCTGGCTTCTCGACTGAGGTCTCAGTCCTCTCCTGAATTCGTGTAACACTAGCAAGAGGAACGTTGTCGCTGGAGGAACTGCTTACGTCGGGGTTCGCTTCGTGGCTGATATTTCTAGAATCATTTCCCGACGATACCTAAGCGATTTATTCAACAACAAAAAATGAGAAAAGTGAGTTTTAAGCCAATCATCGTATTTTCTCCAGTCATTTTCCCTTTAAAATACCGTAAATCACGGACAAATTTGCTACCAGAGAAATTTAACCGTTGTTTGTTATTGATAGCGCAAATTGGCGGTTAACATCTCTTCTTCAAAAGCCCGACGATATCTAAGTGATATTACTCAACTATATGTTCCATAAGAAGCCTGAAGTTGCTCTACTGAAGCGTTTTTGGGCAATTCCTTTGTAATTTTGCGTGAGCAATCAACCAGAGATTTTGAATTGGGCGCTTTTTGGCTTAAAAATATCCCGGATGTGTCACTCCATTGTACGCGATGGTCTTGGTGTAGCTGAGGCTTGACGTCTGTGTTACTTGTCTTTTAATTACTGGTTTATTTAACCACTAGGCATAACTACTTTTCAATCAATTATTAATTACTTGTATAATTATAAAAATACATATACGCTCGAATGCTTAAAAAAAGGATAAAATTATGCAAATAAACGTTGTTGTTGTTGCTGCTCTTTATCCTGATTCAGTGGAATATCTTCCTGGTGTGGGCTTTTTATGTCCGTCGGTGTATTGCTGTCTATGTCATTCCGCAGTATTTCCTCTCTCCAGAACCCTCGGTGTCGACCTGTTTTGGTATCTGGTATCTTTAATGGGCTTTCATTGTCGTATTCCATTAGTGAATTTGCCAACTTAAATTGACTTGCAACACGGCATACTTCTCGACCATCTTGAATGCGTCTGACTGTAATTGATGAGCCTTTGATCTTAATAATCACATAGAAGGCTGGTTCGATTGGTGTGGACCATTTATTGTTTCCTTTGCTTTATTAGAACATAGTCTCCTATAATGAAACTGTGTTCTTTCACATTGCTCTTTCTGCGTTGCCCCATGTTCTCTTTGTGCTGTTTGTCACGTTCATCAATCATCTGATCTGGTCTGCTCATTACTACTTGGTGCTGTGTAGTCTAGTCTGGTACGGACGTCTTGCACGGCTGTCTGCTTTCCAGGTTTGTCTTTGCCTTGCAGAGCGCCATTCTGTTCGGTCTTGTTAAATAGCTGCATAAATATTTCTGCTTCTCCGTTGGCTGTTGGTGTCCAGGTGTGATGCGGTAGTGTTAAAAATCCTCCATGTTCTGCGAATTGAATGGTTTTGGTATTCCATGGTGTCCAAACATATTCATCTTCTCTTCTGTTGGTTTGAATCCTGTTGAGTATGTGACTTCAACTTCTGGGTACCTTGTTCTTTTATCTACATCAATGAGGTTATAGTAGTCATCAGGGTATCGGGTCCTCCGAAGTCAACTGCGACTTCCTTCCAGGGCTTCTTTGGGATGTCTGATGGTTTGATTGGTGCTTCTCTGTATTGCTTAGTGAGGACTTCACATAACATTCTCCAATGGTTTGGTCTATCATTGTATTCATTGTTTAAAACCAATATTTCGCTCTTAGCATCAGCTTGGTCTTCATAGTACCAAAGTGTCCCAATACATGAGCGATTTTGATTACCTTCCTTTGTAGTTTTTCTGGAAGTACTGTTCGGTCCATTCTAAATATGAGGCCTTGCGCTTCATACAGCTGTGAGGTCTGGATCTAGTCTTGTGATTCTCCTAATCTCCTTTGAGGATGAATTGACTCAGCTTCTGGAGAGTGCTGTCTGCCTTTGCTTCAGCTCTTATCCTGTCAAGAACGACTCCGGGTTCTTCTTCCACTACGGCTTTGATTATTTTCCCCGTGCTGTCATTTCCTGTCTCTGGAAATGGGTGCCTTGCTAGGAGGTCGAGTTGGCCTTTTTCGACTTTACCAGGTTCCTATCTCAGTTCATAGTTTACATGCATTCTGCATGTCCATCGCCCATTTCTCGTTTCGGGGTGGTAGCTTTGCAGTGGCTTTGTTAAAGAGGGGGAGCAATGGTTTGTGTGTAGTGATGATAGTGAACCTTAGTGTTTCCAGCAAGTACTTTCAAGTCTTTCATCCTTTTCTATTTGGCTGTACCTCTTTTCTACGTCTGTTAGCTTGCGACGGATAAAATGGACTGGTTGCCATGCTATCCCTGACTTCTGAAATAGCCCTGCTGACAGGCCTTCATTGTAACTTGCTTCCATTTTCACCATAATTGAAAGTCTTGGGTTGAAGAATGCTATGGATATGCTGTCTTTCAGCTGCTCGAATGAATCTCTTTCCTTTGCGCTCCACTGGAACTTCACTTCCTTTTGTGTTAATTCTCTCAGCGGTTGTGGCAGGGATGCGTATCTGGGTATGAACTTGGCCAGATATCCCACCATGCCGAGGAAGCTGCCCATTCTTTGATCCCTCCTATAAATCTGTAGCCATAGAATTCCAGTTGTCTCTGATCAAACTCACACTTAGTTGGGTTAAGCGTAATACTACAGTCATCTGCCCTCTGAAGAACGTACTGTCTCTAGTGTCTTGTTGTGCTCTGTCAGACTCATCCAATTATAATATAATCTCTTTGGTTCAAGCATCGAGGGATGTCGCCAAAGATCTTTGGATTGCTTCGTCAATTATATCTTGTGAAGCCGTTTACCGACAAATACTCTTCGATCTGAAGTTGCCCAATGGGGTACTAAATGTGGCGGTTCCTCTTGATTTTTGATCGAGCATGATGAGTTGATGGTAGCCTTGTCGTAAGTCTAGTTTGGTCCAGATAGTGCAATCATGGAACTTGTGGATGAGCTATTCAACTACCGGTGCCTGTGTACTCTGAGGACTACGCTAGCTCTAATCGTTTGTGGTTCCAGTTTTTCCTTTGGTATTTGGGCTTCGATTGGACTACCATATCATAGGCGAGCACCACGTCACGGGTTCATCTTCTGGAACTTTTTAAACAATGTTCTCTCCTACTCCTTGTTCCAACCATTTTAATGGGTTCTGCATGTAATAAGGGACCTGACGGGGCTTCTGGCTTCATATGGAACTGTCCATAGAAATCTTAGTTTGTTGTTCTACTTGTCTCCTATCTTACCTATACCTTGGAATACGTAGCTATACTTGTCTATGATGTCTTTCATTTTTTATTCCTTGGATTCCTCTTTGGAAGATTTGATGGTGTGTGTTATGTTGTCATGTGTCCTCATCTAATTTGGCTCTGTTAATTCACCATCTGGTTGGATCTTTATCATTCGAGGTCTGTTAGGGGTCTTTCACTGAGTAGAGGGGGTGAGTGGATTCTCCCATGGTACGATAATGAATTTTGCTGGTTTCCCGCATGTCTTATTCCGGATGATTGTCTGGAATTCTCCTTTTACTATGAGCTTGAGCTGCAGTGTATTGAGCTTGACCTTGCTCGGTTTCGGTGTGGGTTTGTTGTTGGTTCGGTTAGTGAAGTTTTGAACTGATGTTCATCCATTCAATTTACATCTGCCCCTCTCTCTGGTACCACTTGTACGTCCACATCATCTAGTCTTATTGTCACCGTTTTGATTATACTGGGTTTGTTTGTTTCCCAGATTTTCTTGGCTTCGAAAGCACGTTGTACTGCTTGCTCGAAATACTCATCATTAGAACTGGTAGAGTAATCCTCTGTTGTCTTCTTATGTGTAACTGTTTTCTCTGGGTTAGTTTTTCATTTTTCTTGTTTTCTTCTGCTTTGCGCAGAGAAGAAAAATGATTCCACTTGTTGCACTTTCTACATCTTTTCCCAAAGGCTGGGCAGTGGTCTCCTTTATTGTGGTCGTATCTACAGAATTCACATTCTTGCTGCTTTTGGTCACGCATCGTTTCTGGTCTGGCATCCTAGGTTGTTTGCCTTCTGTTCCACCATGGCTCGCGGCTTCTACTCGGTTAATGCTTTTTGTTCCGTCTTGTATGGATTTCATATCTTTCACTTGCCACCCAATATCTTCTATGTGGCTTGCTTCAGTCAGAAATTTAGTCAGATGCCACGCTTTACTGATAGTCTCCTGAATCAATACTTTGCTATCGATTGTTTGACGTGTAATATTTGTCTCCAAATGTCTCCAAATTTGTCTCCTTTGCCTTCTCCCGTAATCTGGCTGCATAAGCTACTACTGTTTCTCCCGAGATTGGCCATACGTTTAAGAATTGCAATCTTGCATGGTGTTTGACCTACTCCGTTAAGCGCTTCGCCTCTCACCTTTGTTTTCCAGGTTAGACCCTGGTCGTGGCGCCATATGTGAGTTGAGTATGTTAGTATCTCGCCCTTGCTCCGAGGGTTTTCCTCCCTCCACAAAAACCAACACGCCAAATTCCAATTTGATCTGAGGATTAGCAGGGTTGTTTCAGGTCTCGTTAGAAATTCAGAGATTTTATCGATATCTCTGAATGAACACCGTAATGCGATACGGGGTCATTGGATATGGTAATGTTGTGCATTAATATCTCGGAACACAATTAATGAGCGTACATCTACCTTCAAAAATCGGGAGTGGTCCCTCTCACGCCGCTAGGAACATTGGTGTTATCTTTGATAGCACAATGAATCTTGAGAGTCTCGTAAATGAAATTTGTAAGACATTTTATCATATCAGAAATATTTCTAAAGTAAGGAAATATTTAAGCTTTGACTCAACAAAGATGCATTTGTCGTCATCTCTAGAATCGACAGTTGTAACGCCCTTCTGTACGGTCTCGCAGGGTATCTTACTCAGCGGTTGCAATACGTGCTTAACTCTGCTGCTAGGCTTGTTTCTTTAACGCGTAGGTGTGATCACATCACGCATCTACTTATGAATTTGCACTGGCAGCGTATTGTGTAGTGGACTGGGTACTATATAGATGGGCCAACATTATCCTCACTCTCTTCAGCAAGATTGCAGGAGTTGGAGAGCAGGAGTTGGAGAGCAAAATGATTGTGTGAATTTCGTCCAAAATCCAGGAAACGTGGCACAACGCGGAGGAGCTTGGAAAGCTAAGCAGAAGTGTTTTGCATGTGGCAAACTGGGACACTTCGCTCGAGATAAAACATGCCCAGCCCGGGGCCAGACTTGTGCCAACTGTGGAAAAAGGAATCATTGGGCAGTATGTTGTAAGAGTGAGAGCGATGGCCATAATGAGGAATTAGCCATATACACAAAAGTAAATCGAGCCCAACAAGGCACCAAGAAAGAAATACAAGGTCGACATGTCCACCAAGTAGAATATGAGAGTGATGACCATTTGCGTTTATTGTCAATCTTGCTGAAGAGAGTGAGGATAATGTTGTACTTGTTAAAGTCAATGGTATTCAGGTCAAGATGCTTGTTGAGTCGGGGGCACAGTCAACAGTGATGGGAGAAAGAGAGTTCAGGGATTTGCAGAAAAGGGGGCTAAAAGCAAAGCTTCAACCGGACAACAGAAAGCTCCGTGTTTATGGTGATGGACATTTGCCAGTAATAGGTAAATTTGAAGCAAGCATTGAATGTTTTGGACGGAAAGATGAAGAAACGTTTCTTGTAACAGACGCAAAGGGTAGGTGTTTGTTGAGTAGTCCAGCAAGTAAGAGATTACATATTCTTCAAGTTCGAAAGGAAGCTCTGGAGAGGTTAGTGTTTGCTCCATAACGAGTTGACATGAGCACCATTACAAGGATGTTCCCAAAGGTGTTCAAGGGTGTTGGAAAACTTTCTGACTACAAGCTGTCATTGCATATCAATCCTGAAGTAGTGCCAGTAGCTCAGAAGCCCAGACGAATTCCATATCCATTGAAAGATAGAGTAATGAAAAAGGACAATGAGCTGCTTGACCTTGATATTGTTGAGAAGGTTGTTGGCCCAACTACAAGGGTGAGTCCAGCGGTATTTGTACCCAAACCACACAAGGATAACATAAGAATTTGTGTTGACATGAGATGTGCTGAGAAAATTTGCCTATTCCAACTGTAGACGAAGTGCTTGAGGAGATGAATGGTAGCACTGTTTTCTCGAAGTTGGACATGAACATGGGATTCCACCAAATTGAACTGGATGAAAACTCTAAGAGATATCACAACTTTCGCAGTAGGTGACTCCCTTTACCGCTACAAGAGGTTAAGCTTTGGTATTAATAGTGCTCCTGAAGAGTATCAACATATTATTAGGCAGGCAATTTCAGGTTGCCCAGGAACAACTAATATAGTAGATGATATTGTGGTTCATGGCAGCAGCATGGAGGAGCACGATAAGAACCCTGTAACACTTCTGAAACGGCTGGAGGAAAGGAATCTAACTCTCAACAAGGACAAATGCAAATGGACAAGAATTCATGGGATTGATTCTAAGTAAACATGGAGTGGGACCAACACAAGAGAAAGTGAGAGCAGTTCGAGAAGCTGTGGTTCCTACAAATGTGGCTGAGTTGCGTAGTTTCCTTGGTTTGATAAATTCTTCCTCAAGGTTCATACCAGATTTTGCGACTACTGCCGAGCCTCTGCGAAAGCTAATGCGCCAAGACACCAAATGGTACTGGGGAACAGACCAAGAAAAAGCATTTAAGGCACTTAAGAATCAGCTGGCAGATGCATCCATGATGGCTTTTTATGAACCTATGCCAGTTCTGTGGGACTTGGGGCCATACTTGTTCAAAAACAAGGGGGAATCAAGAGAGCAGTCTGTTTTGCAAGTCGCAGCCTCAGTGATGTTGAACGTAGGTACAGTCAGACTGAGAAAGAAGCACTTGCGGTCGTATGGGCATGCGAGAGATTTAACCTTTACTTAGCTAGTCTAGAGTCGTTCGAACTGGTCATTGACTGTAAGGCTCTGGAAACCATCTATGGTCCCAGGTCAAAGGTTTCAGCAAGAGTTTAGAGATGGGTTTTGCGGTTGATACCCTACAAGTAGACCGTGCGACATATACCCTCAGAACATTGCTGATTGCCTTAGCCGCTTGACAAGGATACCTTGGCAGTGCATCAGAAGAGTACGTCAGGATGGTAGCGATCAATGCTACTCCACAAGCTCTAACAACCAAAGAGATGGAGAGGGTATCGGCTGAAGATGAAGAGCTCTCTCTCTCGTTCGTCGGTGTTGGAAGACAGGGGATTGGTCCCAAGCTCCAGGCAGCTACAAATTGATACGCGATGAAATTACGATAATTGGAAAACTGGTTCTCCGGGAGTCGCGAATCATTGTACCAGTTAAGCTATGTGATTGAGTATTGGACTTGGCCCATAAGGGTCATCAGGGTGCGGTAAAGACAAAGGAACGGCTGAGGAGCAAAGTGTGGTGGCCTGGCATGAGTGCCATGGTTGAGAGACACTGCAGGAGATGCCTTGGGTGCCAGGCTGTGACCCCAGAAGTCACCATCCTAGCTGTGAAAACAACAACAATGCCGACTAAACCCTGGAGGAATCTCGCAACAGACTTAATGGGCCCCCTACCAAACGGAGAACACTTGCTGGTTACGGTAGACTATTACAGCCGATGGATAGAAGTAGATGTAATAAGAAGTATACCACCAGCAGCACGATCATCAAGTGCCTAGACAAGCACTTTTCGTGTCATGGCCTTCCAGGAACATTGCGCACCGACAATGGGCCCAACCTTGTAAGCAGGGAGATAGAAGAATTTCTGGAAGAGCGAGAAATCAAACATGTGAAGACCATCCCACTGTGGCCAAGAGCAAATGGCGAAGTTGAACGGCAAAATCGGTATTTGCTTAAGGCCATGAGGGCAGCTCAAGCTGAAAGGAAGCCATGGCAGCACGAGCTACAGAAATTTCTACTTGCATACCGATCAACTCCACACAGTACAACTGGTGTTAGCCAAGCGGAACTATTGTATGGTCGAAAGTTGAAAACAAAGTTACCTATGTTTGAAGGAGTCGAGAAAGAGTCAGAAGAGACAGGCTTGGAGGCAAGAGACAAGGATGCAGAGTGTAAACAGCGAGGGGCAGATACAGCAAACAGAAGAGCAACTGAATCAGATTTACAAGAAGGAGATGAAGTCCTTTTGCTGAATAGAAGAGAGAACAAGCTAACTACACTGTACGACACAGAACCGTACACAGTGGTGTTCAGGAGAGGAGACATGCTGGTCATTGAGCGGGGTGATGTCCTAATCAAGAGAAACTTGGCATATGTGAAACGGTTTGTGAGGCCACAATAGCACCAGCCGTAGCTGCACAAGCCAACACTACTGGAGATGCCGACAGTTCATGTACATGTACATGTACAAATTATGCCGGAGGCCAATGTGCAGCCAAATCACGAGCCTTACAATGTGCAGCCAAGCTCTGAGCCATATGTAGAGCAAGTACCTCTGGAGTCACCGAATGAAACACTGGGATTACGACGTTCCACAAGAGAGAGGAAGCAACCCGCCAGGTTCAAAAACTTTACTGAATGAACATTTAGCTAGACATGAACTGTGTGTTTATTGAACACTTGGAAACAAGACTATTGTTAGTTATGGACTTTGGGAACAGAGAACATTATGTATCCTTTAATTACATTAAGTTATTATGTTAAAAAAAGGGGTAGATGTAGTGGACTGGGTACTATATAAATGGGCCGCAGTGCATGATTGGTCGAGGAGTGATCCAAGATGGCGACATAAAGAACGTGGTCCTTTGGTTATTGTAATCTTTGAGAATCACGAGTTATATTCGGCCATCGAAAGTTACATATTGTGTTTAAGATACTAGTACTATTGTATACATATCAGGTAGTTAATGGTATGACACCTGTTTATCTAAGCGAATTATTAATACCTTATGTTCCACGAAGTTCTCTGCGATCTGCAGATAAACTTGCTCCAGCAATCCACCTTTCGTTTGAAATCTTATGGGTCTTATGGTTCTAGGGCCATTTCGGTCTGTGCCTATGGAACGCACTTCCATTGGATGTAAGGAAAAGTCCGTCTATTTCTGATTTTAAACGTACACTTAAAGTTAGCTTTTTACAGGAGCCCATTACTAGGTTTCCAGTTTGTTTCAATTTCCAGCTATTTCTTTTCCTTTTAAGAAGCAGTTTTTTTTATCTTTTATGTACTATGTACATATGTGGACGTTGATTTTTAAACATTAACCTGACATTAATATATGGACATTAATATATTTTTAATCCCTGTAAAGCGCATTTAGACACATGAAAAATGCGCTATATAAATATGGCATTAATATTATTATTATTCAGCAGCGGCTCTACACAGGCTATTACCACTTCTACTTCCGTAGGAATACATATTGATCACTCGTATAACAGCCGTACACACATGAGGAAGATGTATGTGTTGTTTAGAGAGTTTTCGACAAACCCTTTATTGCAAACTACAATCCAAAATAAAACGTGAAAACAATCGGAGCCAGAGCCTTTGTTAATCTATTTACCTCTTGACCTCTTCCAACGCGAATTATCATAATGGAGGAAAGAATTTTCAGTCTGTGTCTTGTGCTCTGACTAGGGCAAAACACAAGATAAACAGCGAGGATAAACAAGAGAACTTGCGTGGTTATATAAATATTAGGTTTTGCGACGTTTTGATCGAAATGTTCCTGCATACATATGAGGTTTGTAGGAGGATGTTTGGATGTAGATTTTTGATAAAATTGCTATAACATTAATGAAAACTTATAATTATATGGTGTCTTAATCTTTTCCTTGGCTGTGTGTACGCAATTTTAGTATATTTACCGAACTTTTCTCGATAAAGAGAACATTGAAACGAAGCTCGAAAACTCGGGCTACAAGCCATACATGTACTCAGATTAGAGTTCGATTTGTTTCATGTCAATATTTTAATCCAAACCACACATGTAGCGATACAATTTCAGTCTATATGTGCCAATCAAATGAACCTGTGTTTCCTACCATTCGCGTAAAAATCCCATACGGTGACGCATTCAAAAGCTAATGTCAATTACCGATCGGGCTTAACTCCACGGGTTTACAAAATAAAATCGCCTTGTGGGCAGTCGGTGACTCGTTCCAGCAATCATACTTTTTTACCTTCTTAATTTGTTTCTTCCTTTGGTTTACCGGTTTTCATATTTGGGTATCATTCTTTCTCATGGTATAGTCATATTTTGCAAAAAATTCTCCCCAGCGTTCGCAAATCTTAGTTAGTAGGGAACTTAACAATCACGATCGCAACGTCTAGGACGACGGCATTAAACGATAACTTAATTACAAAATACAATAACTGCACGTGAAAATGCACCCAGTCGCCTACATTTCAACCATGTCTGAAAAAAAAAAAGGTGAAACTTCCAAAGTGAAACCCCCAAGGAAAACGCGAACATAAGAAAGATAATCAATCTGTTCTTCGTTCGGCGTGAACAGAACTCTATACTCATCATATTTTTCGAAAATCTGGTCGTGAGAAACAAGTAAATTCGAACTAAAAAAAAGAGTAAACACCAAATTTCGGCAGTAAACACTTCTCTACCTCCCGTCGTCACTGCCGTCGCCGTCCTGGCTGCAAGTTCCTGGCTGTAAGTTCCCTATAATTACCGATCAGCGAGTTCACGCAATCGAATCGGCTTCCCAGTGCTCCCAGAGGTTTTCTAATATTTCCTCTCTGTGATTTTTTGCCGGGGAAGAACACGCAGCAGGTCGCAGGTCACAAAGAAAAACACTATTATTAAGGACAGGAAAGGGGAGATATTATTCGTGACTTGCAGAAAAATCCCATTCGGTCATTCATCCAAAAAGTCGCACGATCCGAAGTGAAAGTGAGTGAAAGTGTTGACCAAAAATCAACACGACTAGCAAAAAGGTCTGTTTATAGCAAAGAAAAACAAATCAATGAAACTGTTGAACAAAAAAGACTGGAGAAAAGAAGGTCAGTGGCAAGCAGAAAAGCCAACACACGAGCGGATTTCAGATTTTGTTTTTATTTCGCACTATTTCATTATTTATAATTGCGTACTTAAAACAATAAATAAAAGTGCAACAAAGAAATAGAGTTCTACACTTTTAGAAAAGTGCGTAATGGTCAAAGGAGCCAAGGCTTTCGAGTTGATCACTACCACGAGAAAACTAAATGAGAAAGAGAAAAATAATTACTTTGGATCAAATTACTCAGGTTATAACATAGAATCCACGGAGCGTTCAAACTGAGCGTTACCGTTCAGCTTCGGAGCAACCTAAAGCTCGCCATTCACTCGAGAGCGAAGATAAGCTTACAGAAAAATGAGGGCCAAACAAATAAGTACTTGTCATCAGACAATGAAATATCAAGTATCACTAAACCAACACGCTAAATTCCAATTCGATCCTTGGATTAGCCGGGACCTGGCTTTGATCAGCCCCCATGGTTGTTTCGGGTCTCGTTAGAAATTCAGAGGTTTTTTTTAAGTACCATTAAAGAAACCAATAAGTTATGTACAGATCAGAGAAACATATTAATACATTTCATGCTCTCCTGTCACAAGGACCAATTTACACATGTATTTGTTGTAATAAGATATGGTATATAGACAGTGTGGTATGGTATAAAGACACAATTATGGTATAAAGACACAAATGATGCAGTGCAAAAGTGCGCTGCAGTAGTAAATGGGTGAAGCACTGCACACTCAACAAGTGTTTGCAAGACATGCTACCGAAAGTTTAAAGAACAACAAAATTCCAAAGTTTACTATATTTCAAACAAAATGGCATTTCCAGTTAGAATGGGGCTTGTTTCCCCAAGACTAATTTTTCTAAATTTTAAGATATGGTCTGCTATTTTCGGGGTTTCTATTTGCTACATATTTGACAGAAAGAATAATGGTGAAAACAACTTGCAAAATATTGGCGTTAAAACTTCTTTCTGGTATGAGATGGGAAAGAACAATTTAAGGATGTCTGGTCTGAAAAAGATTAGTTACTTTGTGTCCCACCAGATCACCCCACCAAAATTATGTGACAACCAAGGCCAATGAATGTAACTTTTTTATTTTGGCATGCATATGAATTGCTTCATTTTTAGTGTTTTTATTGTTCTATGTGACTTTATCCCTCATATTTACAAAATTGTATTTGCCCGACCATGTTCGCCACGCGGACCTATTTTTTTAATAACAGGTGTAAAAACAACTATTAAAACATTCCAAAAATGTTGATTTATATGTGCTCTTTAAGATGACAGTAGGTATTTCCATGTTAGAGAGCGCAGTTTGCTGATCTCAAAAATCATAACGCGTGAATAAGCGGTGTATTATGAGACAACAACAGCCCATCTGGGCTTTCACTCGGGCCACTATATACATCAATGTCAGACACTCTTTAAGGTTTTCACACACCAGGAGACGTTTTGCATGTCCCCTAGTATGTCCCACCTTTATGGAGGAAGGGGTACTCCCATAAAGAAATTGTTTTCAGTGTCCAAGGGAAGCACCAGAAATGTGGATGGGGGAGGTAGGACTTCCTCAAGATGCAAATTTTTTGGGCCCCTTGGTTGTGCAAGGCAGGTTTTTTCGTTTATATTTTGCGTTCCAGGATTTTTATTTTTTATTTTGGACTACCCTTCTTCAGATTTCTGATGGTGTGTTCCCAATGAGATTGAAGATGAAATACACTTTCCTTTGAAATCCTCTTAGTAATAACCAAAGGGAAGAATTATTAGCTGAATTTAGCAATCTTTAGGATTGGCCGGTAGCGCGGTGACTTTTATTCTCTGCACCCCTAGTATATATGTAATTTAAGATTTTTGTTTTTCGCGTATGTAAATTAAAGAAGTTGACCTTTTAATGTAAACACTACTTATTCATGTAACACACGTTTACAATTTAGTCTGCAGTTCTGTTATCCAAGTACTAATAGATGATTTTCTCAAATGTATGTTTATATCTGTACCATATTATAAGTTGTATCCTGTCTATCCTGTGATGGAGCTATCACTATATTTCTCTACTGTTCTTTCTATCCTGCGGCTCTTTATCGCAGCTCGCTGATCGCCGCCTCGCGGCTCTTTCTCCGCGGCTATTCTCTCTAGAAAACCTCTGGAAGTCATGTTAATTGTATTCGTGGTCAGTTTGTGTGCCTCTGTGTAACTTTATCTGCTCTTCTTCCTATACATGTTGAGCCATTACGAGTCCATATTGGTATTTGTTGGATTAAAGATTATTAACTGAAATGTTGGTTATCCCTAATTAAAAGCTTTACCCTCATTCCCAAAACTTCAGTCTGCTCATTATATTACAGAACTATGAAGGGAATTATTGGAAGCCTTTAATTTCTCGAACCAAAACCTCGGCCGTGAGAGGTTTCTTGAGAGTTGAATATTGCTTGGCTCATCATAATATTGTGCTGTGTCTGTATTCTGGCTTTCTGTTGGCGAGTGACAGTGTTGCTCTCACAGTTCAGGAGTTCAGATGTCTCCAGACTTCGATAGCGGAGAGTAACCCATACCTGCTCAACCACAGTATATATATTCGTTAGTAAATCGCTATATTTCGCTATAAATCAGCTATTCAGTATACCTGTATAGGTTAACGTACACAGGTCTCGATACGAGATCGGTAAACCAGCCAAAAACACGGTCAAAATGATTTTAGTGTTGGCCTACCGATCACGGTGTTTGCGCTGGTATGTATTATGACCGAGAGTAAATTAAATATGATGAATTGTGGCATGAACCCTACGAAACATACCTCAAACAATAATAGCGTCCGCAAAATCTCAAGATGGCGACTGGACTGGATAGCAATCTATTAGAGCCACGAGGTGCGCGCATACAATTAATGCATAATTTAACGCATGCGCAAACATTTTGCTGCACAGAACAAAAATAAGGGCCTGCAGATTTAGACTCGTGCCTGCCACAGGCAGCCCGAGTAAAAATCAATTATTGGTTGAGCACCATAGCGACTATTATCAAGACAGAGGTTTGTCATTGTTATCTGCCGAAGCCGAAGGTTGAGGCTGATAATACAGACCGAGATCTTGATCATTTTCGCTATCATGCGAATACCGAATTCAATAATAATTTTATTATACATTTTAAGTCAACGTTTTAACAAAAAGAAAACCGCTAGCGAAAACGAAGCACCGTAAATAGGTTTGTTTACGATTGAAATTCAAGATGTTTTGTTTCTATTCGAGCTACAAAGTGTTTTCATTTACAAGTCACTTTAGGGAAAAAGAACGACTCGAAACGTAGATGAGAGCTTGAAATGATTAAATGGCGCAAAAAGCGAAAGCACATCTCTACTTTCTAACGTAAGATGATCGTATTTGCTTATCATCGAGCGCTACCTACAGACAATATCAGTGTGACGTCACAACCCACAGATAATATTGTACGCATGCGCAGTTAATGCTATAGCCAGCTATCGAGAATTAGTTGTGTGTTCTAAACCAATCAGAATTGAGATAGTGAGTAAAATGTATAATAATAAGGCTTAAATGTACCTTGAACAATAGGCAAATACTCCAAAAGGCCTATTTTCAATCTGTTTCAATTTAATTCCAGTGAGCTAGCACTTTGGGCGGATATTACAGTAAGGTGTCTATTTTACGAGAGAACAGCTTGTTTCAGTGTATTAAAATAGGGGTGTTTTTCAAGCAAAATATAACATCCTTTGTACTCTTCACTCTTCACTCTTCACAGAAAGTATCATTCCGACTGCACGATTATCATAGGAAAATGGAAATCTCAGTAGTCGCCATAACGGATATGTATGTCTTATACAGCTTAAGAAAACTCAGCAAATTGAAACTTTTATGCGGAAAAGGGGAGAACAGTCTTCGGCTTTTAGAAACGTTATTCTGTGAAAGTAAGAGTATAAGAAAGTTCAACCAGATGGAGTAATAAAGTTATATGTATCCAAGAATATTTTACTATCTTTATATTTTAAAGTACACGGCAAATATCAAATAACACTAAAGATATGAATACTGATTATGTTTATAATAGGTATAAGAAGGACTTTCCTTTGGACTGCATATTGGCGAACCTAATTAAGAAGGAACCCTTTTTAGAACTTGAGAAGTGAAGATTTTAAACGAAGACTTCCTCTCTTTTTCTTTTTACCAAGGAGCCTGGCCCTTATATAGATCTTCCTTATAAACCGGAATAATGTATTTTATTTTCAAAAGCAATTTCATCTGGCTTTGTTAATGGTTTATTTGTACGACCGAAAGCCGTATTTTATTCCTGCTGAATGCCTGCTGCTTTGAGATTTAAGGTATAGACCTAACAAACAATCGTTATGTCTTTCTGTATATATAATATGGTGATAATGTTCAAAGGAATATTCCCTTCCTTTTTCCTTGTATCCTTTGGCAAAGTTCTCCACAAAGCATTTCTAAACTTCTGCTTTGTGAAAGCATACAACAGGGGCTTTTAATGTACAATTAAAATAGCCTAATATCAGAAATGTAAATTCTAACTTTGCCAAGACAACACTTGGCTTCAGAAAGCACATCACGAAAGTCAATAGCATATAGGGAAACCAGAGGATACACACAGAACATATGATTGCTCCAGTCATTTTCGCGACCCTCCATTCCCTTTGTCGAGAAGTAGATTGGTGTGATCGTTGTAATATGAATACCGCTCGGAACCTGTATTCTGATTGCACCATTATACTGTAGCTCCATACTAGCCTCTCGAAAAAGCTATTACCTCCCCAAAGCTCGCACTAATTACGGAACCTTTAATATTAGATTTGTGGGAGTTAAAGTCTGGAATTCTCTTGACTCTAGCGACAAACAACTAAGGAGAAACGCTTTCAAAAACAAATTGAGAGCTGATTTTCTATTGCAATACTAACTTGCTATTCATCTTGTACCCGCTTACAACTAGAATATAAAACTTCTCGTCGCCACTCTGTTACTTAATATTTATTTTCTCTTTAATGACAGCCTTCCTACGTTCGTTAGTATGTTCGTTTTGTCTGTAACTGCGACGTTCTTGTGCGTGTCGTTTTTACTATTAACTGCGAATTAAGTATATTCACGCAACTCTCCTCTTTCGCACCTTTCTCTGCACATTTATCTTATAAGGGCTCCCTAGCTAGATTAGCTTTTTAGTTATTCTAGGGCGCCCGTACCACACACTTTCTGCTTATTTTCTTATTATTATATAAAACAAAAATGTAAATTGATTGGTACAAATAAATATATTGTTGTTGTTGTTGTTGTTCCATTATTTTTGTACTGCACGTTCTAAAGGTTAGGGTGTTTTGTATTGTTGGGTAAGCCAATACTGTGGCTCGTTTCGAGCGGTACAGGATGGCTCGATCATTGAGAAATAGGTCTTTTGCAGCTAACAGTCACGTGCTGATATAATACTTCGTTAACGAATGAATGAGCTCGTAATCCCCATGGGAAAGACGTTGCCATGGATGCTGGATAGCGAGCCATTTTTAACGCTGTTTTAGAAAGATCGACAATCGCCAGATTAATTTGGAAGTGAAAAATAGCATTTACAAACAGGTTTTGATAATAACAATACCGATCTCGTACAAGACTTCTAAATAAACAAGCTATTTTTTTGCCATCCAGCACATTTCTGTACAATCACGTGAATGCCTAGCTGCAAAAGGCCCATTATAGAAGTTCTTACAAAATCGCTTGTTTTTGGATACGTGATAGCGCTGCCTTCGACATTTTCAGATAACGCGATAGACTAATAACTGGTTGCATTTACATATCTATCAGTTTTGGAGTGTGGAAAACACGTGGAACTTTGATTGGGTGGGTTGCTCGACCTACTTCTCATGTCTTGAGCCTTTTGTGTTTATAATTGTCAGTGTACATTGATGGGCACGCGATCTTGGCCTACGGGTGGAAATCTCATAAGAAGCCGTCTAAAACATGGGCAAATTATCAAACATTGCTGATAATGTTTCTTGGGTGAACAAACGAGCAGGAAGCAAGACAATTGTTGTGTTGCTTCCACGATCAAACGAGGAAACATTTGTTACGGAAGCAAAATATGCTTCTTGGAAACAAAGAAACGCTTTAAAAATGTTTTAGAAATATTTGTTTTGCTTCCGCGAGATATAATTTGTTAATTATGGCGAGAGGAAACGATCAAACATTCATAATAGTTTCCGTACCAATGTTTCCTTGTTTTCCCTGTAGGCTGCCAAACTCAAAGATGCCATTGAAGAATGGAGAATCCTGCTATAATTGTGGATTGGTGTGGTCATTATTATTTCGACAAAGCCTTAAGAAGGGTGTTTAGAATGTGATTATTTAACAAATAAAGAAGTCAAAAGATACGACGCGCATTCAGGTTGTGCTTTCAACATTTTCTCATGATGTTCTCAAATGTTGTAAAAAGCCGTAAATTCCAATTCGACCGAGCAATTAATTCGTGTCCCAGATTAGTACAACGGATAACTAGTTTCTGTAAAAACTGTCTGCTTCGGCTGCGGCGGGGGAGATAAACACTGGTATAATCAACTAACAGTCGATTAAGGTTTGCCAACTGCCGTGGAAAGCGAGTAGCAGCTTACGTTTCGACCGTTAGCCTTCGTCTCACGAAGAGCTATATGGCTTTCAGTATACCGGCATAATCGCTTTTAAGTATATTATGCCACTGTTCCCCGATTTAGATCCCTTGTAGGATCAGAACTAGACACTAAATAAAGATGGTCATGCATTTTATGATCAGAAGAATGACACAGCACGGGTTTGAAATAGAAACTAACTGTTACCTTAAGCAGAAAACTGAATGCATATCATGTATATATACACCTGTTTCAAAAAAGGTTGGCCCGGACAAGCGACGAGCGACATACCCAGACCGAAATGCATTATGGTTGTTGCTAAAAGTCTGGTAAATTCGTTTGTTTTTGGATTCAAAGTCTTTGGGAAGAATATTAATTGTTTCCTTCGAATGGATTATCGAATTGCACCGTATTCCATTTCGCATAGCTGCCGCCAGTTATGATGACAACCTTTGTCGCTTGTCGCTCGTCTGTGACAACCTTTTCTGAAATAGGTGCAAAAACTTTGACCCCCACACCTCAACTATATAACTATATCGGGTGCATTATGGGTAGGAGTAAAGTCATTAAAATGCAACTACAGCCGATATCCGCGCGCGTTTGCAAATCGTCATTAGCGAAGACTTATGCAGTTGATTTAAAGTTCAAGATTTCATCTAGGATGCAACATTTTTACTCGGGACAGGCAGGACAGCTTAAATAAACCTGAGTATTTAAATGCACTCTATATATTTACTGTTAGATCGAATATTTGCAAAACAGAACATATCACTGGTCGGCGGAAAGAGAACGGGAAATGATCATGCCGAAGTTTCAGATTCCGAAGCGTGAATTCAGAGCTATTTGTGAAGCTGTTAGGATATCTTCTGATGACCTAAAATATCGAGATAATCCATGAAGAGGAGACATAATTACACCTGATATGTGGGTTCAGAGCCAATATCAATTCGTTTGAAACTTTGACATTCTACATTTGTTGTCATTGATATTAAACCTAAACTGAGAGCGATGAAAAAATTCAGCTCGATATCAGCGCAGTTATTCCGTTCTCTGTCTTCTACTTCTGTGAAGACTGAACTGATCAGTGTTATTAGACTGATAAAACGTTTCAAAGAGCAGAATGAAAGGATTCATATTTACTGACCGGAGCTGACCGGATGCACAGACTGCACAAGAGCCTGGCTTATAGTTGGAAAACGTATCGACAAAGCAAAATAAACACTTTATAGTGTAACGTAAGGAAACCTCTTACAGTTTGAACATCGAATCGTTTTCTTTAACTGTTGTGTAATGTTTATTTTTAGCTGATCCCGATGAGACGAAATTCACAATCTGATAAAAAACTGATGTTGTTTGGAGCTGCAATATATTACAAAATAAAACTTCGAAAATTAAATATTTAAAAGTTTGTCCGTTATCTACGAAATTAGGAAACTAGGATTCACAATAAAGTGATGTTGTTAAATGGGTCCATAGCTGCTAACGTTTTTGGTTTAATGACGAAGCTAAATAAACAGTTTCGTCACAATTATGGGCTTTAACTGAATAGCATACAAAATACATTTTAAGAATGAAAGAAAACTGTGCAACAATAATAAGAACATTCAGCGATGCGAATCCAAGAATTATCGAACGTACCTTTCATAAAAGCTTTTACTAAAAAAATTATACCATAAAAACAGGATCCCTCCGAACCTTGAATAAAACTGGATAAGAGAATTTCAAGAGGAATAACTCAGACTTTATTAGAATTTTTAGAATCGTTTATACCATAAAATATGGCAATGATATGGGATACATTAATTTCTATCCGTTTCTTAAACAAAATAATTAAATGTTTTATGAATTTGTTGTCAATAAATTTATGAAATTGTGTAAACCTTTAAGCTATTTTAATCTCTTCAATTTTCCGCGAAACAGTTTCAAAAATAGCGTTGAATTCTTGCTTCGCAGATGAAATTCGGCATGATAGTTCCGTCCGCGTTACGTTCTGCTAACGTAAACATTAATTTATAATATAAAATCAGGACAAATATTTGTCCAAACAGAAAATAGAGAGTGCATTTACTTTACTTTAAACTTTCCTGCCTGTTCCGAGTAAAAGTGTTGTATTCTAGATAAATTCTTGAAATTTAAATCAACTACACAAGTCTTCGCTGTGATGATTTGCAAACGCGCGCGGATATTTGGCTGTAGTTGCATTTTAATGAACTTACTCCTACCCATAATGCACCCGATATATTGATATAGTTGAGGAGCGGGGGGTCAAAGTTTTTGCACTTCGCTGTATATATATACGATTGAACAAGCTGAATTAAAAGAGAGAAATTAGAGGTATATATCGCCGGATTGATGAAATAAATAGCAGACTGATATAAAATGAAAAGAGAGACATCGACCCATTGCAAAATCCACTGCAGGTTCCTCAGGGGTGGAATAATGAAAGAGAGATCCGTCGGTCTAGCTGTATAAATCTTCGCCAAAATATATAATATCGGAATTTTTGACATACGTCCCCATTTACTACTTGTTTTAAGAAATGTTTCTCAACTTTGAGATGTCGGAAATAGCACAAACACAGGTGAATTACCACCTGCACCGGCCACCTCACTTTTATGATTCGACGTCATGATCCAGCATGTGGTCTGTACAGAGTATTTACGGTAATCATAACTTGACATAGTGTTCCGATTAATCCATGATACGAATGAAATAACGTGAGGTTTGCATTGCTTTATCATTTATTTGTCAAGAAATGTATTGCGTCTATTACTATAAGTGCGTAACGCTAGCTAGAAATCTTGAAATCAAGAGTGACTGAGATAACTATTTTCAACTATGATTATTCAACGCGACTTCCAACGGATACATCTACATTGTTCAGATCAATGTCCAGTTGAAAAAAAACTCTCCTCACACCAATTTCAAAAACGTTTGTCCCAAATGTATTTCCAAATGGCCTATTTTCAAGATACAATAATACAGAACATTACCTCCAATTTATATAATAACTGTACTATGTGTATTACCATTAATTGTAGGCCAAACTGTACTAGGAGGTAGGTCATGATGTTTTTCAGCTGCATGTGTAATTCTGCACTAGTCCAGGGGTGGGCCACATAAAATCCAGCCTTTGAAAAATCGAATTTTATAACCCACCCACCCCCTACCCCATGTACTTTATGACCAGTCCCTAACAGTCTTGAAATGCGAGCTGTATTTGGAAACGATTTCTATCAGTGATTTCTATTGTATTCCCCTCATGAATTATTAATGAGTTTGAGAAGCAATATAAACACCATTGTAATCAGGCTTCACTGAAAAGGAAGAAGAAGGTTTCATTGCTTTGCACTGCTTTTAATATATTGTACACACCTTGGAATACATAAAAAGTAAAAATAAAAGCAAAACAGCGTATTGAGACATCAGAACAACCTTTTGTTTCAGCTGATTTAAGATTTCTACGGTTTTATGCTCCAACGGTCTCAAAGTCAGCTGCAGTGAACAGCGACTTACGCATTTGAAATAAACTTACAAACTTTAATACAAATTAAACAATTGCAGATTTTAGTAATTCTAGGTCATAAAGGGAGGACTCAATTATCTATTTTTATGAGAACACGTCCGCACGGAAACGGTGTTATGAAAATAAACAAACACTTTTGCAATAAGATCGTTCAGCTTATTCCGATTTCCCCCTAAAATACAATATATATTCTTTGATGTAAGATAAGATAATAATCCTTGTAACTATGCTGCTTTTTCCCCACTTAACCAAAACAAGTAGATGTGTCGGAAAATGTTACGAGAACAAATTAATATCAAAGAAGCTTGCATTTTAATAAAGGTTGTGCAAATCGGTCCCCAGGACTTCCTCAAGTTTAGCTCTGTACTAGTGGACATATATCGCTAAACATGTTCTAGTGGCTGTCGTAAGACAACAAGCAGTGTTATCTTCATTAATAAACGAAGTGAGAACGGTATTACTAGGAAAAACACATATTTACATTTTACATTCTTATCTCGTTAATCTATATCTGAGTCCATAGCATATTTTGTCGCCATAACGGATATGTATATCTTATACAGCTTAAGAAAACTCAGAAAATTGAAACTGAGCAACTTTTGTTCGGTAAAAGGGATTAGAATCTTCGTGTTTAAAAACGTTATTCTGTGAAAGTAAGAGTACAAGATAGTTCAACCAGATATTCGAGTAATAAAGCTATAGTATCAAGAATATTTATACTACACGGCAAATATCAAATAACACTAAAGATATGAATACTGATTATGTTTATAATAGGTATAAGAAGGACTTTCCTTTGGACTGCATATTGGCGAAGAAGGAACCCTTTTTAGAACTTGAGAAGTGAAGATTTTAAACGAAGACTTTCTCTCTTTTCCTTTTTACCAAGGAGGCCCTTAAATAGGTCTTCCTTTATAGAAATCGGAATAATATATTTGAATTTCAAAAGCAATTTCATCTGCTTTGTTTATTTCAGTGTACGACTGAAAGCTGTAATTTTATTGTCAAATACCTGCTGCTTTCAGCTTTAAGGTAGACCTAACAAATAATGGTTATGTCTTCTGTATATAACATATGGTGATAATGTTCCAAGGAACATGATCAATTCCCTTCCTTTTTTCTTGTACACTGCGGCAAAGCTCTCCAAAAAGCATTTCTAAACTTCTGCTTTGTGAACGCATACAACAGGGGGTTTAATGTGCAATTAAAATAGCCTAATATCAGAAATGTAAATTCTAACTTTGCCAAGACAACACTTGGCTTCAGAAAGCACATCACGAAAGTCAATAGCATATAGGGAAACCAGAGGATACACACAGAACACATGATTGCTCCAGTCATTTTCGCGACCCTCCATTCCCTTTGTCGAGAGGTAGATTGGTGTGACCGTTGAGCAAACGCTGGACTAGTGACAAGCATAGACGTTCTTACAACAATCCCTTGTATGTGGATACGTGAGAGCGCTGCCTTCGAAATTTTCCAGTAACATGGGAGACTAATTACTGTTGCTGCTAGGAAGCCAGGAAAATAGTAAATCCGTAACTTGTAACCTTCTAGATTGGAGAAAAGGAACGCACAAGGTTGTTCAAAGAAGTTTTCATTCTTTAGTCCGCCATGTTCAACGAAAGGAATTGTGAAGCTGATCCCGGCGAAAATCCAAAGCATAATTAAACCTTTCCTCGTTTTTCTGAAGTTGAGGCGACGACGAAAAGGGTTTCTTATCGACTCGTAGCGGTCAAAACAGATGAGTAGAAGAGTTATTATCGAAGCATTGCGTAAACCAGAAGTAATACCTTCATGAGCACAGCAAAATAACTGCGAATGACTTGGAAAATGTGCCAGTCTTGCCATAGTTATTGGAATACCAAAACAACACATTACGGCATCAACGGCCGCTAAATTGGTGATCAGCATATTCGCTACACTTCGGATGTGTCTCTTTTTCCAGTAAATCCAGATAACACTAAAGCACGACAACACTCCAAGCACGAACTCCAGTGCTAGAGTACAAAATATTGGTATTCTGAATTCATTTTCAATGACTATAGACTCTAAATTCCCTCCGGTAGGTCTTGAGGTATTTTCCATGTAGTACACGCTCGAGTTATCAACTTATTTGAACTTCAGTAGTTCTACAAAATCGTGTGCTATATATATCAGTCCCAGGTTATTTAGAAGGTTCGAGGTAAGATCAAATTACACAAGCTCAAACCATGACTACATCAGGATTAAATGCAGTGTTACAAAAACATATCCCGCTCCTTGGCGAATGTTGATTGGATACCGTAAATCAATAGTTTGTTTGCAAGGGTAGCTGACTCTGATTGGTTAGTTAGCTTATAACTGACAGCATGAGATTGAGTAGAGAACTTTCGGTTGAATATCTTTCCCTTTCTTTTTTAAATTCATTTTTGGGAGCTGAGCCCAAGTTCAGTTTAAATGAAACTTTAACTTGTTACTCAAGTAACTATTTTGTTTAAATACCGAGAACTTCATACCACTTCAGAGTTAAAAGATTTATTGTAAAGCTAAGGAAAATTGTTGTTAGTTCACCTTGTTTATCGGTAAAAGTTCACGGATTTTACTTCAATTTAAGATAACAATTTTAAGTATGATTCTAACACCTAAATTTGTATAACTGATATACCAAAATGATTGTGTTAGCTTCAAGCGAAATAGAACCACATAAATCAGTCGGGAAAGAGTCAGATAGAAAGTTTGAAGTACAACTTCAAAATGTCACCCATAAAGACAAAAAATTTTACATCATGTCTAGGCCTAGAGGATTTGGCCAAGAGATTTATTCCACGCATATTTCTTTCAATTTGAATATGTCCTACTAGATCCTCAATTAAGTTATACAGACAGTTTTCTTAGAAACATATAAATATATTTTCGAGGAATTACTAACGAAATCAAGGCTTAACTTCAGGGAAAGTATTCTCAGCTGGAAAGAGAATTCCTTTTGTATGTAATGTCTGATATTTATCAGCTCCTTGTCTTTTGACGGCGATAGATGGACGTTTTCTAAGCTGTGCAAATACATCAAAGGTGTTTATCCATATAAGTATATGAATGTATAATAATATAATAAAATTATATAACCTTCGAACACACATTTCTAGTAGACAGCCCACGCTTTCGTCGACTGGCATATTATATTCTATGAATTATTTTCTATTCTATTATATTCTATGAATTTTGAATTTTACTTTGCGTGGATATCAGTAAAATGGTCTGAGCTTTGGAAAATAGTATATTTACTTCTCGGTCTAAGGTGCTGGAAGATCAAACAAAGTTTGTTGATTCTTCGGAATTCAATTTAATTTCTAGAAACCAATAGGCTTGGCTTGATAGCGAATTCAGACCTTTCTTTGCTTGTAAACCATACATTTTCTACTTCCAAAAATCGATTGCGTATACATCAATTTTGACGACAAGCTGAAAGTAGGAATTAAGCTGTAAATTTTGAAAGTCCAATTTGGTACTTGCTATTTTGAATGTAGAATTCGGTTATGTGCATAAAATATAATGTAACATTAGAAATGTTGAAATGAATATTTTGTAATATGGGATTCCGTTTACATATGTTGACCACACTTTAGCGTTCTTCATAAATTTTTAATCACCCCACACTTAATGTCATTTTAAGGAAAACAATTTATGAAGGCGAATGTTATGCAGTAGTAAAACGTTACTCGGATTACTTTTTTGCTGTTCTGTTTGAAGTGCAAACCTATAAACCTACTTCTATTCAAAGAAAGCAATATTTTAAAATATGTTACAAGTTCCGTTGGTCAAGCAAAATACACCATTTAATGTAATGTAATTTACTTCGTTTGGGTTCAAGGCCAATACACTATTCTACTCAAAGGACCGGTTTACTCTAACACATAAAATTCAACAGTTATATATGTATTAAACGGAAAAGATGCTATAATTTACATAATTTTAAAAATGCGTAAACTGAGGCAGTCTTTATTTTGACAAGCACATCTTTCACGAAAAGCTTCACAGTTATAAGGTGATAATAATACGCAAATTTTAGTTTTTTTGGTATAAGATCCTATTGAATTGATGGACATATCCTATAACAATACAACCTGGTTCCCCTAATCGACTCTTCTCACATGACGAGTAGCACGGAACCTCTCGAGACTGTATTCTTATTGCACCCATAATACTATAGTATATATACTTCTATTGTTTTTGTACTGCACTTTCTAAAGGTTAGGGTGTTTTCTATTGTTGGGTAGGCTAATACTGTCGCTCGTTTCGAGAAGTTACACCCGATCCCACATGATGGGCCATGTTGATTCCCAGGACGATAAAAACCTTTGTTTTGCCCGTCTATACACTCGTCCTAAAACTGCTCAGTTCTAGGCTGACCTTACAAAACCTGTTATTACTACCCAACATGGCCGACATGCGAGAAGTAGTTTTCCGATTTACTGGTAATTTCCAAAATACGTCTATGCCCTTATATGTGCTAGTACTCGCCAATTTGCCAAAGAGGAACATGTTCTAATAATATCATAATTAAGCCTTTGTAATATCCAACAACTAAATTATATAACTAACTTTTACCACAAAATCACTTCAAGGGTGCATTAAGTATGGCACGCGCGCTCTTATGGGCTTTGGATAGTGGAGCTCCGAATTACTCAAAATATTGGCTAGCACTTAGTCTCATAAATTATACAAGAACAATAAAGAGGGCGCTATTGAGGACCGAGTATATCACTGGATGCGAACGTGCGCTATATATCGAACGCAAACAGCGGGTTTTGTAGCGATAATATATATTTTTCGTGCAGAACTTTCTTAGCAGTTTATTTTTAATGAATCTTTATTGTAATAATGAGCCGAATTTTTACATCTGAAGCCTGACGTTTTAGTAATTACGCACAGTTTGTTCTCTTATTAAATTGTGCACCTTTGGCTACAGCAGTCCGCTATGCCTTTATTGTTATGACCATCAGGCGGGCGTCGTCGATTTGTCGTTGTGCCAAGCTCAATATGTGCATGCCATTCATGGTGAAAACACTGTTCAGACAAACAACTCGGATTTTAGCAAGAACGTCACAATACCATCATGTGCCAAATTATCAACTTTTAAATCTAACACGCTACGACAGATACAAATTACTAATCACTCATTCGTCTTGATCACCCATCATAATTTTCCCAGGATTATTGTTATGCAGTGAATGCCTAATAGACTACGTGTTATCGTGCTAATGGGTGATAGACTACTCTCGTAAAATTGGAAGACAGCAGAATATTGCTCTGGCTACAGCGTAGGTTTTTCTACATTCGTGACGTTGGTCGGTCAGAACCTTGCAGATCGTTTCAGGGTAAAGATAGCGATTTTGTTCATGCGGCTAAATCTTCTCTTAAACAAGAAATTCCGGTAGAAAAGGGTTTAGCGAGCATATCAATCATCTCCTGTTAGAATGCTAAATTTGTAAGGTTTAAAATTCAACAAGCCAAACCAAACGAACAGAGGGAAGATATAGTTTTAATGCCGACTGATAATGTTTATGACTGCTAACGAACTGTGTAGCCCTTACTTTGACGTTAAACATTTGGATCATTCTGAGCTCAGTCGCTGCGCTCCGCCGCACAGCAAACGTTTATATTGTATCATTCTCCATCAAACAACACAGTATAGGAGAGACGCGAACCAGTTATGTTTATTGGAGACAAGTGTACTAATATAACGTTGTATATTCCTATAATTGTGCTAGTTATTGAGCAAGGAAACATTAATGTGGAAAAAGCGAAGAAGCATATGATGCGTACTAACAACACAACGGAAAAATAAGCTCACGGAAAACGAGCTGCAAAAACTGGTTGCGTCAAATGAAACGAGTAAAAAAACGAGTAAACAAGGTTATATACCGACGCTAGCAATTTCTTAGGGAAGGCGCTAATTACGAATTCCCAATATATACACATCTCAGTTCACGCCATTTGGGAATCACGACGAGACTCAACTTTATAAACGAGCCTCGTTTTCTACAAATCGAAGCTCAACGTTTGTAAACGAGACTCGTCAACATCTGAAAAGGAGCTCTTTGAATTTTGCGCGATAAGCAATCGGTAGAGCACTTAAGCGGAGCAACACGTAGATGTTCACCCCGGCTGTTGTCTCGGTTCGCCTGTTTGGAGTGCCGTGCTCAAGTTAGGAGTACCGTGCTCAAGTTAGGAGTGCCGTGCCCAAGTTAGGAGTGTCGTGCCCAAGTTAGGAGTGTCGTGTCCAAAACGTCAGTCGTGTAAACGGCCAGGAGTCACTTAGCCCCAAATCCCTGCTTTGTCATATTGTCAATACCACGTTTCCCATATGTCGTACACTGTGCTTTTAAATGCTAGCCTGAGTCATTGCTTGGTTTTCGATTACGTATCCAGGCAGTTACACTGCTTTTAAACCGGAAGTTCCGGTATAAAGGTACAATGGCAGGCCATGTTTTCACTCAGTCTTTGCACTCCTACATTTTTGGTACGCGTGGCAAAACATTTCTGCACGGCTCCTCTTAGTTTTGTCATGTAAATGATGGAAGTCTAGTGGTGCTGACCCTGAGAAAACGTAGTCTCGGCCCGCCTGTTTTAATTGTGAGTGCCACGCCCAAAACGTTTTTCGTATTTCGCCGTCTCAACCAGTGTCCTTTGCGTACCTCACAAGCTATCAGTTTTCTTTCCTGTAATCTAATTCTGAATTAAACAAATTAAGGTATTGGAGCCGAGGAGCTCAAACTATAAAACTGATAATTGGCTTGGCAGCCATTTTCGATGGCATCAAAAATGGAGGCTGAGACGGCTCCTTTAATCAATATCCCCATGTTTTCGCACTCTTAGTCCGTTTCAAACGTCTAACGTTTCGTTTGCCGAATGTTGTTGAGTAAATAAAGCTCAGCTCAGCATTGTATAGGGTGGTTTTCGATAGACCCTTTCAGCTTGCCTGTTTGTTGCCCCATTTCAGACCGCGTGACTTTCCCTTGATTATGCTTTTTTGTTTCTCTGCATCCCAAGAGAAAATGTTTCATTTTCTATAGTTGGTAAACAAAGCACTGAATTCTCTAGAGAGCTATCACGTGGTCTGAAATGGTCAACAAACAGGCAATCTGAAAGGGTCAATTGAGTGTCGAAAAGTAATGATTAGGTAATTGCTTTTGAATTTGATTGGTTAGTTATCCATGATTGCGTTTACTTTGCCTCGTGATTGGTCGAAGTAAAACCAATCATGAATTACTTCAGTTCGTGATTGGTTCATTGTGTTTTTACTTGCTCCTGTGATTAGCTCACTCAATCGAAATCTCCTCTAACATGACATTCCTCATTGCAATTACGTTGCTCTTGAATGTACCTAACTCAGTCGCTCTCAATATATTTTTGATATAGATCCTTATTGTTTCTCAACAAGACCGAACGCGGGTTCGTGTTAATTCAACTTGTTTATTCATCATGGCTGATCACATGACCAGGTCTTCCAAATATGTAAGACCGGAAGTAACATTGCAACATCTCCCTTTCTTTCAAAAGTAAAAACAATTGTTACAAAGATTCACTATAAAATATCAAAATTGCTAAAACTAGCATTGCAACCAAGTCTTGCTAATATCTTCTGGTTGACTAGTAAAATGTTCAACAATAACATAAATTGTTCAAAGTCTTGCCGACTAATGTAAATATACTTGATCAAACAGTTTATAGTCCATCATATGTAAACTCTAATATGACATGATAAAGTCTTTGTACTGAGTTGGAAGTCTAATGTTCCTAGTCCTTGTCCTAGTTGTTGGTGGAGTTGCAGAACTCGTCTGGGGAATGCTGTCTCCATGTGTTGAGGTCTCTGTAGTACTTTCTGCCGAAGCTTGGGTTACTGGTTTAGCTACTGCCTCTTTGAACTTGACTGATGTACTCGCTGATGAGGGTGTAGGCAGTTGTTGTACCTTCTCTTCTGTTTGTTTCTGCTGTGGTCTGTGTGATGGTGTTGCTGCAGGTTTCAGTGATTGCCTGTTCCTTCTTATCGTCTCACCTCCTGCTTCTACTAAGTATGACCTGTCTGAGAGCTTTTCAACACAAGTGCCTTGTTTCCATGATTGGTTCTTCCTTAATGGTGCTACTCGTACCTCTTGTCCTATTTCTAGTTCTGGTAGCTTCTTCGCAGTCTGGTCATAATAGTACTTAGCTTTCTCTCTCTTCTGCTTCATCTTATCTACTGTTCCGTGGACTGTTTCTGGTTGTAACAGACTTGATGCTGTTGGCAACAGTGTTCTGGTTCTACGCGACATTAGCCTTTGTGCTGGACTGCTGTCGATACCTTCTGTAGGGGTATTTCTATAGTCTAATAAAGCTAACCAAGGGTCTTTCCTTTCTCGATCAGCTTTCTGTAACAACTGTTTGACTATCTTCACCGATGATTCTGCTTTCCCATTTGACTTTGGGTAGTGTGGTGAAGATGACACATGATTGAATTCCCAACTCAGTGAGAACTCATGAAATTCTTGGCTAGTAAACTGGGGACCATTATCTGACACAACTGTGTCTGGTATTCCATGTCTACTAAATTGTTCCTTGAGTGTCTGGATTACTGTAGCAGAAGTTGTGTCCTCAAGTTCATTTACTTCAATAAAGTCTGAGTAGTAATCAACAACAGTAATGTAACTCTTACCCTTCAGTGAGAACAGGTCTGTTCCTAGCTTACTCCATGGTCTATCCGGTAGTTGATGTGTTTGCATTGGTTGCTTAGCATTCTTTGCTTGGAATTCTGCACAAACAGAACATTGGGAAACCCTCTCTTTGATTTCAGAACTCATTCCCGGCCAGAAAACTACATCTTTAGCTTTTCGCATGCATGAGGCTATTCCTTGGTGACTTGAGTGAATTCTTGAGAGAATTTCAGATCTCATGGTTTTCGGGATGATCACACGTTGACTCTTAAAGAGAACGCCGTTGTGCAGTGAGATCTCTTCTCTGTAAGTCCAGTAGTCTCGGATTTGTACAGGAACGTCTTCTCTTCTTTCCGGCCATCCAGCTAGGACTGTGGTCTTCAAAGTTTCCAATACAAGATCCTGCGCTGTACATTTCTGAATTTGCTTCAGTCGGTCTGGTGCTACCTTAATGGCATCTAAGGGATTCATGGTCTCAAGTTCTAAAGCAAAAACTTGAAAATTGTCAAGCATCTTCCCTTGGGTGGCTAGTGATGCTCTCGATAGATGATCTGCGACATACATCTGTGAGCCTGGCTTGTACCTCACATCTAGATTATATCTTTGTAGCCTTAGTAGCATTCGCTGCAATCTGCATGGTGCGGAGAGTACTGACTTCTGAAATATGGTCTGCAAAGGCTTATGGTCAGATTCTACAGTGATTTTCTCTCTACCTGCTAGGTACTGACTGAACCTTTCACAAGAAAACACTATGGCGAGACATTCTTTCTCGATTTGTGCATATTGTCTCTCTGTCTGTGAAAGAGACCTAGAAGCAAATGCAACAGGTTGACCATTTTGCATTAATGCTGCTCCTAGTCCATACTCGCTGGCGTCGCATTGCACTGTAACTTCTTCATTCAGATCATAGCATTTGAGAACTGGATGACTTACTACAAGTTCTCGAACTTCTTTGAATGCTGAGTCATGCTGCTTAGACCAAACAAACTTCATGTCTTTAGCTGTCAGATTTCTCAAAGGCTGCGCTACTTCTGATAGCCTTGGCAACAACTTAGACAGATAGTTCACAAAGCCTAGAAGGCTCGACAGCTCTTTCTTGGATGTTGGCTTAGGCATATTTTGCACGGCCTTTACTTTCTCAGGGTCTGGCTTTAATCCATCTTTGGTGATCAAATGACCCATGAACTGCACTTCTGTCTTCCTGAGGTTCATCTTGCTGCTATTTAGGCGTAAATTAGCTTTCCGTGCTTCCTCTAATAACCTAACCAGGTTTTCGTCATGGTTCTCCTGAGCTTCTTCTTGGGTATCTCCATAGCCCATTACTAGAATGTCATCTCTTAGGATCTCGATGCCTGGGAGACCATCCAATTTCTCATGGAGCTTTCGCTCGAACTCTTCAGGTGCTAGGTTTATTCCGAAAGGCATTCGAAGATATCGGTATCTTCCGAATGGCGTCCAGAATGTTGTCTTTAGACTACTTTCTTCGTCTAAGCCAATTTGATAAAAGCCATCTTTCGCATCAAGGGTACTGAAAACCTTGGCTTGGCTTAGTTTTGGCAATACCTCTTCTAAAGTAGGCATTTGGTACTTTGGGCGGAGTACTGCTCGGTTTAAAACTTTGGGATCTAGACAGATTCTAATTTTCTTCGGAGTGGAGACTATTACCATGCTACTGATCCACTCGGTTGGTTTAGTGACTTTTTTCACTATACCCTTCTTCTCCAAATCTTCTAGTTTGGATCTGACTTTGTCTTGCAGGGCTACTGGTACCCTGCGAGGAGTGTGCTGTACTGGTTTCACCCCTGGATCTACAACGATTGTTGTGTCACCAATATGACCTAACCCTTCAAAAACATCATTGTACTCTGTCAGTATCTGCTCTCTGCTGAGGTAGCTACTCTCTTTGTTTTCAAGGCCAAACACGGACTCTGTTGAGTCTAACTCAACTTTGAGTAGTTCTAACTGTTCACATGTCTCTGCTGAGATCAGTGGCTTGTTCGAGATATTGACAACTTGAAACTTAAGGTCTGAGAGCTTCCCTTTCCTTTCTACTACTAAAGTGGTTTCTCCCATTGGCTGCATTATTGTGCCATCAAACAACTTAAGCTTGGCTTTTGACTTAGTCAGCGGTGGATCACCATTCTGTAAGAGCTGTGCAAGATCTCTGTAACCTATCACATTGCAAGTCGCTCCTGTGTCCAGCTGACACACAATTTTCTCTCTGTGATTTGTTTCTGTGCAAAATGTTAGGTTAGCTAGTAACTGCTTTCCATTTCCCTTCAGTGCAGTTATTTTCTCTATTTTCAGCAATGACTCATCCGAATCATACTCTTCTTGTTGCTGAATTGCATGGATTTTTTCTTTGTCTGCCAAACACATGCTTGCGAAGTGATTTTTTCTTTTGCACTTATGACATTGCTGGCCAAAGGCGGGACAATCCTCTTTCTTATTGTGCTTACTTTTTCTTCCACAATATTTGCATTTGTCACCTACATTAGGGTTTGCCTTGTGGCTTGGATTACGGTTAGTGTGAGATTGCTTGCCTTTCGTTTTGGAACGTGACCGACGTTGGTCGTTTCTCATGTAATGGAGATCTTCGCTCGATTTGCCGTCTTCGGATTTCATACTTTTCAGCTGTTTGTTTGTTATTTCACTTGATTTGCACATTTCAACAGCTTTGTTAAGAGAAAGTGCCGTCGCTCTTAGCATTCTGCCTTTTGTTATGTGATCACTTGTGCCTATAACCAATCGATCTCGAATCATTTCATCGGAAAGCGTGCCAAATTCACACGAAGGGGCAAGTTTTCTCAGTCTGTTAACATAGTTATCAACAGTTTCATCATTTCCTTGAACGCATGAATTAAACACATACCTCTCATACACCACGTTTCTCTTGGGTAAGAAATATCCCTCCAGCGCTTCTAAAGCTGTTTTAATCGTGACTTCGTCTGGACCACAATTGAGGTTAAGGAAAATTTGCAAACACTCCCTTCCCATGACAGAACGGAGAGTCGCCAGTCGCACTGATTCGGGTCGCTGAATTAGCCCTGTGGCGATCTCGTAGTCGCTCCATTGCTGTTTAAAGAATTCCCAATTGCTTGTTAAATCTCCTCTACATACCATCTGGCTCGGTATCGGGAAATTTGACGGGTAGCTGCTGCTGATGGGAGCCTGTGTCGATGCCCCTGCTGATGGTTGAGTTGAAGTTGACGGCGTGTTTTCCTCTGAGTCAGACATTTTGTGCCATGTGCTCGTGCACGATTCGCTAGAAATTTCGCCGTTTCAGCCGAATTCCTCCGGGTTTTTTTTCTTTGAAATCTTCTCTGAAATCTTAACTGGCTTTTTTAACTTATTTGAGCGTAGCTAGCTCATCTAAACTAAGTTAAAATCCACTTTTCTGACACCATGTTTCTCAACAAGACCGAACGCGGGTTCGTGTTAATTCAACTTGTTTATTCATCATGGCTGATCACATGACCAGGTCTTCCAAATATGTAAGACCGGAAGTAACATTGCAACACTTATTAGTACTGTTTTAATTAGCTCGATTAGCGTTAGCTAACATTTACTTCTAAAAAGCCCAAGCCAATACTTTAAGCTTTGTTTTAAGAGACATGTTACTGTTGTGATGATCTATATTGTAAATACAAATAAATGTGTTGTCTTGTTATGAAGTTTTGTTGTCTTAACACTGAGTTTGGTAGAAAACCACAGCCAAGGCAGCGGAAGATAAGAATGAGCATAAACATAAGGAATAATTCTCGAGCCTATTGTGCATAGTCGAAGATAGTCATTTCCTCGGGGGACCGTTTGTATTTAAATATAAAATTGTTATTCTCTTGACAAATTTGTCCTAGTTGCTACTGTAATGGCAGATCAGAGATTCATCGTTGAAAAGAGAGTACGTTCAAACACATCCAGTTTGGTGATTCTTAGCTTGTTAAGAATCAAGCATTCTTAAGGTTAGAAGTCATGTCGTGTCGAACAGAATAAGGGATGTACATGTGCAACCATAAACCAGAACTGACGATCACTGATAAACTGTCTGTCTGTCGTTTAGCTATCAATGTGGGAACGTAAGTTGGGAGAACGTACATTCAAATCAGTGAATTCCACGGCTTATTGTTACTTTGGCTCTGTTTCCTTTGTTCTACTAAGACCAATTAATATATCCCATATCCCCTCACTTTCGTTGTCCTATTTACTCTCCTTGTATATTAGCAATGCTTTAACACGTATTCCCCTTGCATATTATCAATGCTTTAACACATATTCCTTGCATTTTAATGTGTATTCCCCTGGACTTATTCCCTCACGCATCTCCTAGTAATGGATTTTCACTGGGAACTAAGGTTGCACCTCCATAGCATGCTCTGCATGAGTAAGTTAAGAATGGAGCTAGGAGCTAACTTCGTGCCAGCGCGAAGCCAATATCGGTGCAAACTTACCAGTGGAAATAGTAACTTAGAACTACTGACTTACTTTTTACCTACAGAGAAGTAACATGAAAGAAGAAGATGGAAAATTTTGTTATCTATCTTCCTATACTCGTCTCCATCTCTAAGATGATTCTTACGATTCTTAAGAGTTGTTACTGCCGGAATCGAACTCGAACCCTCGCGCTTTTGATTTCTAGTCCTCTATCCTATCCACTATACAAGCTACGTTGTTTGAAAGAGTTGAGACCACAGGAAGCCCAAGCTCTGTTTATGTAAATTTAATTTTATAAGGGTTTGTATGGGAATTTTTAAATCTGGTTTTTCGATAAATATACTGTAATAAAGTGAATAAAACTTACCTGGTGTCTATGATCTGTGTCTTGGCTGTGTCTGTACGTAGTTTCAGCGAATTTGGGCGAATTTTGAATCCCTTACTCTTCATACTATAGAAGAAATGAAAGGTAGGAGACGAACTTCAAATCTCGGGTTCAAAGCCACTCACGTTTGGGTCGATTTTTTCACGAAAATTGCATCGATTTTACATTCTATCCCCATCAGCATACGCAGTGATAAATTTCCAGTCTATCTGTGCCAACCAAATGAAGATATCTGTATTTGCCGAGCTACAATCCACTATTGAGTCCGCCAAAATCTCGCCAGAAGCAGCCATCTATGCCCGTGACTCGCCAATGTGGTGCCAAAGCCGTTAACACAGGAAGCCCAAGCTGTGGAATTTTTAAATCTAGCTTTCGTTAGTTGCAGAGTAAAGGATTTAAAAGTCGCCTAAATTCGCTGCAACTGTATACAAACATAGTCAAGACACGTGCAATAAACACCAAGTAAGTTTTATTCATGTTATTACAATATATTTATCGAAAAGCTAGATTTTAAAATTCCCAACGGACCTTATCAGAGCTTGGATTTCCTGTATTGTTCAAATTTCGTGCATTGTACAAAATCCAAGCATGTGATTGGCTAATGAGCGTGCATTATTGGTGACCACAGCACTCGACCCAGACCCTCTCTTACCTATAGGGAAAGGGAGACCTAGTCCTTCGCTTAGTTACGTGTTTGGACGGCTTGGAAGACCTCATCGCATATTAAACAGTGAAAATGCAGACAATTACTAGAAAGGTAACGGCAGGATTGAACTCTGTTGCCTGTGTGACAGAAGATATATATTTTGAGGCGAACATTTGCATAATCTCTCGTTGGAAATGGCTGATTTGCGAGTGCTGGAAGTACAACTTTACAAGTCAACATGTGTCCGAGTGAACAAAGGTTTCTACAACACTCTAGTAGTCTTACTTAAGAAATGGATTGTATTTCAGAGACCTTACTCTGTCAATAAGAGGAGAAAATTAAGCGAGAATTCAGTGGATGGTTCGTAAACCCAGGATATTTGATTTGGAAAATGTTTGCATCGGAGCCGAGCACATGGCCGGAGGCCGGTTTCGAGTCAAGATTTCAATTCACTGCCCCACTGGAATCTGCAGGTTAGTTATTTTCGAATGAAAGAAACTATTAAAGAAAGTAGACTATCTAGGAGTTAAGCCGGCTAAATACTCGATATTTTAATACATGGCACGTTTTCGAGTTAAATGTACAAACATGTACTCGCAAGGCGTCAACTAAACTGATCGAACGCCAAAGTAAATTATTCTTTGCAAAGTTATCTACTTCGTTTTTATTCATTGTCTATTGAAATGGCTTTTCTTTGTGGAGATATTTACCGTAAAATGATTTAATTCATGCGAAATATTTGACTTCTTTATGAAATTGTTATTGACAACTGATTTAAATTGAAATTCACGGCTGACAGTGCACTCAGTTTGAATATTAAGGGTTAGAGACTTTATGTTTGTGCTTTATCGGCAAAATACAGTCACTTGCTGACTGTACGATGAACTCAAAATTTCTTCATACTGCATTCGGCCTTCGGCCTCATGCAGTATTCATAATTTTTCGTTCATCGTACAGTCAGCGCGTGCCTGTATTTGTCGATAAAGAACTCACAAGCAGTCTCTAACCTTACATATTTATCGAAAAACCAGATTTAAAAATTCCCATACAAACCCTTATAAAATTAAATTTACATAAACAGAGCTTGGGCTTCCTGTGTTGAGACAAAAACAATACGAAGCCTTGTGAAAAGTAATGTTATGCAAGTATGCACTAGGCAAACAACGATCCTAATGATTTATGAAAAGAGATAGTGTTATTGCGTAGCACGAGAAAACCTCACCATTGTGGAAATAAGCATTATATTGGACTGGAGCGATTATGGGATTTATTCATCTCGGCTGCGCCCTCGTGCGGAACCCTCGGTGAATAAATTCCATATCTCCTCGCTCCAGGCCAATACCCTTACATATTTCGGTGCCTGATTGATCATATATGCGAATATAACGTATCCATCTGAAACTTCACACGATAACGTAGAATAACATGGTCATTAAAAAGTGGCGGAAAAGAAAGTCAAAATTGCAGAAATGACTTGAACGCCACTCGTATGAAGTTGAATATGTTAACTGAAATTCCTGTCGAGGAGGCTATTGGACATTTAATTTGCAAAGAGACTATATTAAATGTTATATAGTAGATACTTACAAATATGCGCTGTGATTGGTCGAATTAGCTATGCCTTTGATAAAGTGTAGATCATGGAAATAACGTCATATCTCACTTACACAAAGCCGCTACGCATCTCTTGATTCCTGTACTCTTTTTTCATGTTCTACAGCTCCAGTCGTGTTTTTGTCAGACAGCAAACCGTGTTCTATTTGTTAAGATTATTGGAGGGCAATCTTCCAATACTTAATTCGTCTGTCTGTCTGAACTTCCTGAACTCTGGCATTATTGTCCTAAAAAGTTAACCTTAAGGCGGCATACATGCAACGACTTCACTTTCGAAGGTTACGAGTACAAAATGATTCACTTGAAACAGGATATTTAACAATTATTCACCGAAGTGGAGGTGAATAGTGGTGGATTCCCCGACACTGAGGTAACTAATTGTTTTAGTATATACCACACTGCTGGTGAATAGCTAGCACCAAATAGTTATTTTATTTTCTGTCAAATGGACAAACACTTGCGCGAGGTGATCGCTGCTGCGCTCGGAGGTGAATATCAAATCATATTCAGTTTGAGTAGCCAATCAGAGCACGCGAAAAGTGATATTCACTGTTGTGGTATAAACTAAGTCCTTTTATTCCTACATACTCATAGCGATTGATAGGAAAAAAAATCCGTATTTTCGTCCGTCCATCCGACCACCCTTAACCCTACTATTTGTAGCACTTTTCATCCAAACGAAGTTGACTGATTTGTGCCACAATAGATCAGCCGTATAGTGCGCGCTCTCGATGGGCTATTACTACAGTTCGGCCATCTTGGATAAAACAACAGTTTTGGCCCCGGTAACCGCGCACTGGTGGGTTTCAGAACGAGTTTAGCGGACGAAAACGAAGGTTTTTATTCTCCTGGGACTCAACATGGCCGCCGTGTGATAAAAAGCCCATTTATGATGGTTCCCAGTTCGCAAGGTCTGGGTTCGATCCCACGGCGAATTTTTTATTCCCGGATATCATTTTATTTTATTTTTGAATTTTATCAAGAAAGAAAAAAGTAACACATTTTGAACTACAACTGGTCTCGGACTCAGGTCACGTGCTCTTCTAATCCACTGATTTAGTATTTGCCATCACTACCAGATGACATTTCAATGTAACAAAAAGAGTTTGTTTGTTTTTCTCTAATTTTAACCTCTATTATATCCCTTTTCAGTAGCCGTGATAATATATAACAGGAGCTCCACCCAAAGGATTGCCTAAGTATCTGTATATATATTACGTTGGTGGTAATCATGTGGAAAAGCCAATTTTCCAGGATTTAATTAATTTGGTGTAATATATAAAGCACCCTCGCAACCTGATGTAGCGAAGACGGTTCCGGAATATTATTCTGATGTGATTCATTTACGCAAGTGGAGTACCAAGATGGCAGATGCCAAAGTAGACATCCTACGTCACTTGCCGACGATCAATATGTTTAAACCCTCTACTGTCTTGCTAGCGCCTAAGTATGGTTACTGTATGTCTCTTCCATTATCACTGACACTCTTCTGACATACAGGATTGACGTCGGCTCCAAAGGTAATCACTTGAATGAATGACGTTTGGGTGAGTTTGCATCTCATCCATTTTGTTCGAGAACTCAGATAGTCAAGTTGGCAAACAATACAATAGAATAGACTTTATTTTCAGAGGGTAACACTTAACAGTAACCAAAGGTACTGATGACCCCGTGGCCCTCTATTTACAATAATACATACATCTATCTACAAAAAGTCTACGATTCTACGATTGAAATGCTAAAATTCTTATCAGACTATAAAAAGATTGTAAAACTATTAAATACAATAACATAGAATAATTAAAAATACCCAAATTCATAAAATCACTAAAAATATTTGTATAAAGGGTGGTAGCTATGGATCTGCAAATCTAAGTAATGTTTCTGTTTTTAAATATGTTCTTTAAAGAGATACTTTTTAAGACATTTGATTGATATGGTAGTTTTCAGAGTAGTGGATAATTGATTCCAGTCGCGAATGGAACGTACAGTGAAGCTTCGACCTCCCTCAGTTTTGTTTTTATATAACGGGCAACAAAGGTTTAGCTGAGCATATCTTGTGTTCCTTTGGTGTCTTTCAGAGTTTCTTGTTAGGAGGCTATTTAGATATTCAGGCCGCGTTCTATCATTAATCCTATCCAATATAATGGCACAACGGTTTATATATGCCTGAACATAGAATTGGAGCCAACCCAGATTATTAAAAAGCGTCACAGAGGGGGCTCTGCGTTCTGCGCCTGAGATGACACGGGCAACTCTTTTCTGAAGCTTCAGTACAGAGTTTAGATTTTCTTTACTACAAGATGACCATACAGTACTGCCGTATAGAAAAATGGCTTTAATTACTGCATTATAATGTGTTTCTTTTTTACTTTGCTTCAGAAACGTGCTTATGTGACCCAGGAGTCCGATTCGTTTGGCTAATTTCTCGCAAAGTTCCTCTGTATGATTAGTAAAACTGAGGTCATCATCGAGAACCACGCCCAGTACCTTGTGGCTATTGACGCACTCGATGGGAGATCCATTCAACCGGATATCAAGATGGATATTTTCGTTGCACATACAACTGATTGATCATGCACATCGTAGATCGCGAAAGACTAATACACGGCCCTGAACAGTGCATGTACACTGCATGTCGCGTTTTGTTTCTGCGTACGTAAAACGAGCTTAAAAATGGAAGGAACATTATTTTTACACGAGTAAACCCCATTTTAAAAAGGTTAGTAAAATAAATCACGGAGTTTTAAATTACGAACTTTAAACGCGACAGTGGAATTATTTACGGGCGTTTTCTTGACAAACGTTTTACGAACGTAAAAATTACGCGACAAGGGAAATCCACCTCAATTCCTTTGGTATTGTGTTTATTTTTACTCGGCCCAGTAAGCTAGGCCCGAGTAGAAAGGGTTTACTTTTATTATTTTCCGTATCACGAATTGTCGCCGCCAACCAATCAGATTGCACTGTCCACGTGAACACGGCGTGATTGTAATTGTACATGCATGCCATGGTACACTATTTATCTCTCGCGGGTCGAAAATCTACTGCGAAGCGGGAAGGCTTGTTCAATAATCTGCTACAATAATCCACGAAAACGGAAGGAAAAGTCTTTATTGCTGCATCTGACGGAATGCTATCAGACTCTAAATGAAAACACCTTTGTGTTACCAGAAAAAAAGACTATTGACACAACTTACTCGCTTGGTGACGTTGTGATCAATAAATCTGTATACTGAGAGAAGGATCTTGGAGTGGTTATAAAATGTAAACTGACTTGGCATGACCACATCATTAGTAAAGTTAGTACAGCCAACAAAGGCTTACGTTTGATAAGGGAATGTGGGAAATATAAGAATGCTGAAGTTATTAGAAAACTCTATATTCACCAATGCTACCCGCCTTGACTATACACCGCGGCAAAACGTCACGCGCATGCGCTTGTGATGAGCCGGTCGCGCGCGCGTCCCCCCAGTTTCCCGCCGAAACTAAAAGAAAACAGAGGCAATCACCCCTGTTTCTAATTTTAAGTTCGTATGCATATTTACGTGAACTGTTTCGCGAAAAAAACTACATTAAAGCTAAGCCTAAGACTTTCACAGGTTGAAGGTTTCGTAATTTGCAATTCACTGTGAGTTTATTAAGTTATAAAATTATTGACTAAAAACGTTTAAGACCTCGGAAACGTGTATTTGAACTCCAGAGCCTTCGTTCTTTCGGCCAGCGGAGTGTAACGTTTTGCCGCTGTGTACCCTGACTCTGCCCACACCGCGGCAAAACGTTACGCGCATGCGTATTTGCTATTTCTTGTCCGCGCGCGGCCGCCCCCAGTTTCCCGCGAAAACTGAAATGAAACAACAGGCACATACCCGTGATTTTAAAATTTCTGCGTAAAAGTATCCATTTGTGAACTGTTTGTCAAAAAATAAGAAAACTACTGAAAAGCTAAGGTTAAGACTTTCACTTGCTAAAGATTGTTGGAATATTGATATATTTTGAGTTTACTAAGTGTTAAATTTGTTTACTAAAAAAGTTCTCTGCCTTTGTGTGGCGGCCGGCGCCGAAGCTATGCGGACGTGGATGTTTTGTTGTTTCTTGCAACTACTGATTGTTTTCGAATGCGTATGTGTACCGGTAAAACGCTGTGTGAAGGAGGCTAAAACAAGACAAGGAAAATTATGTTGCAAACAACTACGACTGGTCGACAGAGAGCTAGCCAGGGCTGGAAATATCCCGTTTGGCTCTTGGATTTGCCTACGGCACCGAAATGAAGTGATACGGCAAGATAGTCGTTGCTCCTGTCCGTCATCTTGGGGACATGGTGATAGTTTGGCTAGTGCCCCTATCCCCAAGCGTTTATATGCCGTGTTTGACAGCATTGGTTCCGAAATGGTATCCTACAGGCCTGGCACTAAATGGTGCAACAAATGTAAAACATTGGCCGATGAGAAGTTTGCCGGGTTTGTTCAAGAGAGTAAAGCCAAGGTAATTTATTTACTATACAATGAAAAATACTTTTGAAATTCAAACTCTTTTATATTTAATTATTATATCTGAAAGTCCTTAGTAAATCTTTCTATTACTTAGGTTAGAGTGAGGGCGCCACAATATTCCACAGTCGAGCGCAGATCGATTTGTAACAGCCCAAATAGAGCCGTTCAAAAGGTAATCAAATTAATCAGGCCGTACTTTTAAAATATTCTAGAATGTAGACTCTCGAATTATATTCAACCAAATTTGCTGAATTTGTGGTATAAAAGTGAACCCTAATTCCTTTAGATTGTACAAGTAACCCGATCTCCGATTATCCGCCTGTCTCAGACGATGGAGATGTGCTCTAAAGAAAACATCACTAGAAAACCTCTGGCCAGTTATAACCAGCTTGTTCAAGACGCTCTTCACACGCCTACATTTTCTGGCTTACAATAACCAACTCCCTTTCATGACCCAAGAACCATGTACGATCATATGGAATAATGTCGACACACCTTTTGGCGAAATTGCGATGAATACCGATGGCGATGTGTTCATCAATGCTACCGTATGGGATAAAATATCTGTCAAACAGATTCAAGGTAAATAGTACTTCTGAAAAAAAAAAAACGCCGATCATTAAGGTAACTTCAATTTCTCACCGCATGCTCTTCGACGCGGTGTTTTTGCGCACGGTTTTTTGTGTGAGGGGGCTGATTCCCTGCTAATCAACCACGTTGGGACAGGAACCCAGAGAGCAATCAAATGGATGAAGCAAATATTAATTAATTAAATAGCTTCTCTAAATCTCATACTATCCCACAACGCCCTCAGAAAATGTAAACAGATTTAGGGTGCGTTTGATTGACCGTATTCCAGAATAGGAAAAGATTGAAGTCTCTGTACTGTAAGCTATATAAAATGCTTGCTGATATGATATTCAGGATACAATTAGTATTTCAGTGGCTAAAAAATCCCGATATAAGTGATTTGTAGTGATCATTCTGTTTATTACGGTCAATCGAACGCACCCTTAAACGTCAAGGACAAATAAAACGTTTCGGGTTTCTATTATATATTTTAATGATTTCATTGTAATAGCTATATTTAAGCCTTATATAACAAAAATAAAATTTCTAACTTGCATTCTTTTAACAGAAGAGTCATCATTTGCTAGTCTTACAGAGAAATTCCATCTCGCACTTCATCGACACTATGACAGTGGAGGAGCACCCCTGTATTTACCGTCATCGATGAAAGATTTCGCAGAGGAACATGCTCCAGGGCTATTCCAAATGCTACTTGGCTCCATCGTAAGAAATGACAGCAGGCTATCAACTGAAAGAATACAGGACCAGGAAAAAAGAACCGTTGCCCTACTGCACATTATAGTATACTTTAGGTAAGTGTGGTCAAAAGAGGCTAGTCCATTGACAAAAAATAATATTAGGCCATCCCAATGAAATGTTTCGTTTGCCATTGCCCTCTCTCTCGTGATGGTGGGTGGGTGGGTCGGTCAAAAAAAAGTTAGTAGATCTTGGACCAAGTCGGCTTGAAGTTTTCATGTATTACTCTTCTATTTATTCCTCTACTAGTTCTCGATTGACAATTTGCACGGGAAAGGCAAGAAACAAATACTTAGGGAGCTTGGAAGAGGTGTAGTTTAAAAAAAGTGTTCTTAAATCTTTTTTTTTAAAACTTTCCCCCTAAAAATGGGTCGGTGTCAAGCTTTGTATTTTTTAACTTTTCCAAAAAATTGGGTCAGTCGGGCAATGGCAAACAAAACATTTTATTGGCCTAACATTTATTAACCTTTGCAAAGCTCGCTAAACTTTCCAAAATGATGTGAATAAATTACAGCAATACTAAATTGCATGTTGAGATACTGTAGTGTTATCAACTGATTTCAGATCACAGAAAACATGTGCACTGCAAAAAGACCTTGGACTCTACCTCCATCAGCATGGACTGTCGAGGTCTGCCCTGAATAGTGGTCCTGTGTTTGGCTTCAGCTGTGCACCAAGAACAATTGACTTACATGGCAACACAATGCAGAAAAACTATCCAGATGTTCTAAATGCAAGGATAAAAGGGGCTATAGAGGTATATCAAATTGGTATATTTCATTAATAGTAGAGGCAAAATGCACTGGGTGTCTTGGTCAATTTTCTATTTACAAATATTTACTCCTCTACTGTTTAATAGCAGTAATACTGTAGCATATAATTATCACAAAACATGTTTAGAGTAACTAACATGTATGCAAAAATTGTAACATAATTAAAATAAAGGGCTTTAAATGTGTAAATCTGAGCTTCGAGAGAAACATTACATGTATAATAATAATAATATAATATAATTTATTTATATAGCGTCATTTCCGTTAAGACCAATAACGCTTTACATCCATACAAATATTTAAATGAATCTAATAATACAAACTATGCTAAAAATTAAAAGCTATATTATAAAAAATTATATACATGGGATATAACAAGGATAATCTATAAATTAAAGGCTTGTTTAAAAAGCCAGGTCTTAAGTCTATTCTGTGCTTTCACTATTTGTAATGTTACTGTATTGCCAGTTAACATAAATTATAAGTTCTTTGTTAGTGAAATATGCTTGAACTGGTTTTCAATTTCAGTTTCATGTGCACACCTCTTAGGTGAGGAGACAGGTCATTTGTATGCATGAGAACAGGAGGAAACTCTCTTTTACACAACTGAAATATCCATGATTAGTATATACCACACCAGTGAATATCACTTTTCGCTCACTCTGATTGGCTCCGAACGAAGCAGCGATCACCTCGCACGAGTTTTTGTCCATTTTACAGAAAATAAAATAACTATTTGGTGCTGGCTATTCACCTGCAGTGTGGTATAATTTATACTAAAACAATAATATTCACCACATGTCAGTGAATAATGGTGGATATTTACCTCGCTGAAGCAGCTTGTTAAATATCCACCACTATTAACCTCCACTTCGGTGAATAATTGTTAAATAGTATATTAATTTTGTTCCTGTTGTTTTTGTTAACAGGACAAATATTGCATGGTGTATCTCCTGGATGACTTTCACAGCATACATACCATCCGTCTGCCAACCAATATTAAGCTATCTGTAGCAACTCACATGGCCTCTGCCATGTTGGACATCCACCCCGAGATACAGCCCGTTGAGATCCCAGGTAGAGGGCAGATCCACAGTTCCCCAAAGGTAACCATTAATGGCCAACTAAAGGTGTGTAGAGGTGGGATTGTCAAAGACTACATTGAGATGCTACTTTTGGATGGACAACAAAAACAACACCAGTCATTCTTAAGTTCACTGCCAAGGGAATGCCAGCTGCTCAAAGCATATGAACTACAAAAGCAGATGAGAGAATTCAGGTGAATTTTTAAAAATCCTCAAATTAATATAATTATAACATACATGTACACAGGAGCATTTTGACCTTAGAAACTCCCTGCAGTTCAATGACAGGAATTATTGTCAGACCTAACAAGTGGTTTATATAATGTTTTGGCATACATGTATTTAATTACTCTATATCACATAGGTATTAAATTTGAAAATTAGATCATCTGTACATTTTCTATATCTATGCGAGCTTTGAGCAGGGACAAAAAATACTCGATTGCAATTATAACAATACCCTAATCTCACTTGTCACCATTTGATTACCTACATGTATACTAATATTATATGCAATATATTACCGGTATATCATGAATTCCCAAACTGACTAAATACATGCATGTTGTTATAATGTTTCATTTTGTGGAGTATAATTACATTCTGTATATGTAAAGGGTTATTTTCTTTTAGGAAAAGGTAAGAAGTCCAATTATAATAATGCATTACATGTATGTCAAAACTGAAGATGTATCAGTGACATTAATTACAAATGAAAAGCATATTTTTATGTGATGTATCATTTTGGTGGATTACAACGATTTAACTGACTATAGTATAAAATTAATATTCAATTGTATAACTTAATTAGCTTAGCTTCTTTTTTGTCACTGTGCTATTTCTATCCTGATAATATTGAACAAAATAACTGCCATCCTATATTATGCTTTGTACAACAACATAAATGGACAATATTTCTATACCTGTGCAGTCATTTTACTTTTATTACATATTCACAAAAACAAGTGACTAAAACAAATATTATCTATAACTGAATTATCCAGTCTCTCATCAAATAGGAATACTTTATAATTCAAAGAACCTAATGTACATGCATTCAAACTAAGTATTCTGCTTTTACCTTATTATCTAGAGTCTACAGTGGTCTGGCCCATGATGAGCTCAGCAAATTGGATAGCTGTACTCTGGTGGATGAGTTTGAGAGAACACTGAAAAGCATGGAGGACTACAAGATGGCAATTAATCATACATTTGCTTGTTCCAACTTGCTCCCCAACTTCACTTCCAAATATGTGCTACCAATGCCTGGTGACTGGCCAACATGGTTTTATACTAAAAAGATAATAGCACAAGAAGTTCTTTCTGCAACAAGTGTGTACACATCTATAATCCCAGAACAGGGGCCATTTCATGTCAGCCTTAATATAAGAGAAGATATCATGAAAATTTACCATTTTCTTTTTGCAAGAATTTACAGAGATGTTTTTGGATCCGAGCTCCCGCTAAAACCAAAACCATTCAGGGCAACCCTCATTCTTACAGCAACTCTGTGTGGATGGCTTCTTATAAGGTCTAAAATTATTGCCAAATTTAGGCTTTGCAAGGATATTGAATACATCTTTCTACTTAATCTTCTAGATGAGGTACTTCCATTAGCTTTTTACCACTACGACTGCATTTTTCGTTCAGGAGATCTTGAAAAATACACTGACACCATGGTGAGACTTGCAGTACTATTCATCATCTGGGAGAGACACCACTATGACAGATCTACCCTTTCCATGCTCAGTGACTTATTGCACCAGAAGATTAACTTCTCCACATACTATAACTTTAAGAAAAAGTGGTTTTCAGTAATCAGTGAGAAAAAGATTGAAATTTGGCACTCCTTATTGAGATACAACATTTGCTCACATTATAGTGCGGAGGAAATTCATAACATTGCAGTTTCATTGGCTGCATCCTCGACTGTTAAGGAATTCTACAGCGTCTTTGTAAGGCCATACTCAAGAGGCAGTTCTGAGAGAAACATTAAGCAAGTGGCTGGTAAATTTGCTGAAGCCTTGTTGACACTCTTCCAGAAAATTGCACAGAATCTAGGGAAATCACAGCAGGCAAGTTACAATGCAATGTCTGGTTGGAATTAAGACAATTTACTTGCTTTAGGAATTCATAACATATAGTCAGTACATTTTACAAAAAAAAATACTGCAACACATACAGGTATTGTAACACCATGAAAAATATTGCATTTGCTAGATTCATGGCATTAGACCAATCGAACATTGATCCTTTTAGGTACCTGTTTGTATAGCCTACGGGTAGCCGTTACCCACTGAAAAATCAGAGGGAACGTTCCCTCTGATTTTCAGTGGGTAACGGCTACCCGTAGGCTATGTTTGTACAGAAAGCTTAGTAACATGTAAGTGCATATACCACAAATACATGTGTATAGGCTGCACTTTTTTAGAGAAAAACAAGGGTCAAAGTTGGGGATGGGCTTATACATGGGTACAAGCTTTTATCACATGCAGCTTCCAAAGAAAACATGGATGCAGCCTATACACCAGTATTTATAGATGGAACAAGCTAGCCCAGTACTCACATCAAACACTTATGGTTGCCAAAATGATTTTTGAAAATGATTTTGAAAAGAAAACAGTTGTATGATAAAACAGGATATTAATAATGAATATAAATCTTCTCATCTTTATACAGCTGCCAAGAGACCTTACAAGCAAAGGAAAGCCAAAAGGGCAACCAAAATTTTGTCTCTTCACTTTTGATGAAATTATAGATACTAAGGCACTTCCACTATCGTACAAAGATTTCAGAGAACCCATCCCACCTCATCTGCCAGATGCAATGCTAAAATGTGACTCTATTGACTGTTCCACAACAAATGATGATGCTGAAGTCTTGCGGCTGACCTGTTGTCACACTTTTCACCGAGTATGCTTTCACAACAATGACAGTCGTTGTCCAATTTGTACAAAACCACTCTTAAAAAAAATGATGGCACTTGCCGATGCCTTTAACTATAGCATCATTACTCCAACCAGAACATCAGAAACAAGTGCTACAAATACAAATAGTGCACAGGATGCCAGTGATAACAATGATGAAATCAATCCTGCTAATCCCAGAGAGCCTGAATACTATGATTCTGATGAATGGAATAGACATATTGACACTGTCCTATCTAGTTTCACAGTCTCACAGCCTTCTGCAAGCACAGCAGCACAGCAGCCTAATGTCCAGAATCCTTCTCACCCAGCCCCACTTCCCAGTGTATGTCCACTAATGTTGAACATGACTGTTCTGACAAACATGGGTTGTAAGTTTTGGCTGTTCCCTTCCTCAATTTCGCAATCTACACTAAATGGAAGGAATGGTTCAAATGCATGTACATTCACTGCTCTCTCGCTTGGTAAAGCATTCTATACTAATGCTCAACATATCTTAAGTCCCATTGAATTATCTCCACTTTTGGCCATCATCATGGTGTCATCAATAACAACAGGTAATCAGCTTCACGATGCAGTCACTGGGAACCGTGCATTAAATTTCTCTGTTCTAGAAGCAGTAATGTACATGCAAGTACAGCTTGGAAATACTCATATTGAAGAACTCTTGGATGTCACATTCACAAATGAAAATACCCAAGTTCCTCAGTCATCTGTGTCCTTCTACCTTCAACGGCTTGTGCATGATCCCAAGCTAGCTGCAGTGGTGATCATGAATGGTATGTCAATCTGCTTTGTTGCACACAACAATGAACTCATAGTCATGGACAGTCATCTACATGGCAACTATGGAGCCCTCATTGGCAGAACCACTTTAGATGATGTAGATCATTTTGTCTCTAATATTCAGCAGCTCATCAGTCCATCCGTTAACATGTGTACGTTAACTTTCATTACCTTTAGGTAACAAGAATAAGTGTCATGCATCATTATTGTATTTGATTAAGTAATGATTTGCCAAAGCAGGAGCAAAACAATAGGCTGCAGCAATGAGCAGATTCCCACACACGATTTGCTTGAATGCCTTAAGTGCTGTCTGAGATGCCTACAGTCAAAGTTTATAAACAGAAAAGAAAGGAATCTATGCTGTTGGCCATTAATTGTTACTGTAATAAAGCACAATACAGCCAATGAGAAAGGGGAACATAATCAAACCATTAAGCTAGCAAAGTTCTCCCGAAGCACCAGCGACTGGCTATTTTCTTTGTGTACTCAATTTGAACATGCTGGCTACAAGATTCCTACAATATCCTTTCTACTTACCATAGAAGCCTGGATTTGAAATCAATGCCCCCTTCTCATTTTTTCTACCCAAACTATGCCTGACTGTTGGGAGAACCCTGAGCTAGTTTAATCAAAACGAAATTGAAACTTTAAAAGTTATCTAATGAAAATATATCACCTTGCTGGTTTTCTTTTGAATGTACATTAAGTACAAGTATCAACCAATGATAATGACTAGAAAGAACAGAAATTAACACCTCTTATATTCTGCTGCCATTTGGTGCTCCCATTCTTAGGCAAATCATTACATGTACTTAATTGTAAAATCGTGTACATTCAGTAAATTACAGGTTTCATTAGAAGCTGGCAGGGGTTGGAAATCCTGGCACTAGTTCATGTACATGTAAGCACCAACATTTTCCAACCCATTTGTCAATAAATAATGAAACCCCTGCTCATGGTACATTGTAAATGCAATAGCTGTTATTATGGGTGAGCCAAATGGTCAGCGATTTCACCCATCAGCCCTGATGAAAACTAAGCTTTTGGGTCAACCATTTCAAAATAGTACAGAGATGGAGTCATGTTGAACAGAATTCCCCCCGAGAAGATGATCCCCAAAATGATTATTAAATATTTTCTAAGTAAAACGAGGATATTTCAAATAACATTTCACTCAAACAAGCTCAAAGCTGAAACAGCCTCAAACGAGTGGATGACCCGATCATTTGGCTCAGCCGTAATAACAGCTACATGTATTAATATATTAGTCATTTAGAATGAGCAAATGACAACAGAGATATTTTTCGTTGTTAATATATTTGCAGTTGTGTGCAGCTTCATGTACCAGAAGAGGGTTTAGGGAATAAGAATTAAGTACATGTTATCATATGACGGCCTCACATGCACTTTACATTCAAAACCATTTACAAAAGTCATGTGATGGGGGCCGTACATGTTTGAGGTGAGCAGGCTGGAAAAAGCTGTCTGGCCCTACTTGATTTGTTGTTTTGCCATTATTACAAGAAACTAAGGGAGCGGTCATTAATTACTGGGGGGGGAGGACGGTAAATTTAGGGGGAGGGCTAAGATTTTTTGGGCTTCGATTTGGGGAGGGTCACAAATTTGTGGGCGCCTGTTTTAACAATGAAACTTTTACAATATTTTTAGGCTACTTCAATCGACCATTCAGCTCCACCTTGGAAATGTCCCTTAACCAGCAATCAGCGCATGCTGGATGCTGCTAATGGCAACGTTCGAGACCTCAAACATTCTGCTTGATAGCGAGGTTTTTAGGAGTAAAACAAAATAAATGCTTTCCTCTTTTGTTAAAAAAAAAGACGTCTTTTTTTATGTTTTGGGGAGGGCCAAAATTCTTTGGGCCGATGTTTTGGGGAGGGCCAACATTTTTGGGTCCTCGTTTTAGATATTTTACCCCCCCCCCCCCCCCCCCCACCCCCCCCCCCCCCCCCCCCCACCCCCCCCCCCCCCCCAGTAATTAATGACTGCTCCCTAAGTGAACATATGGAAAATAACTTATTGACTGAATTAATTAAGTAGGGCCAAATGGGAAAATATTTGGCTCTTGGTCATTTTGTTGCAATTTGCATGGTATAAATAAATAAATATTATTTTGTACAGTCATGACCTCAAGTCACATAAAAATCTATGGTCTATTGTGCCGGTAAACACATAGAAATCGGCACGCCTGCTTGCGTTGTGTCGTAGTTATATCATAAAAGATATAGACTACACATCTCAATGCGTTTACAGGCGAAATAAAGCACTTGGGATGTTGGGAGAACACTTGAAATGCTTGGAAATCAGGCGCCATTTCTTGTGTTCTCCCAACATCCCGCGTGCTTTATTTCGCCAGTAAACACATTGAAATGTGTGGTCTTTGCTTAATTATATAATAGATAATTACTAACGCGCTCACTGATTGGTCAAAAACTATGTGTTTGTGAGAGTATAGACACGTAGAAAGTATGAACAAACCAATCAGAGCGCGCGTTACTTGGGACGTGACGTCATTTCATCCGGATATCCATTTTGTCGACTATACGAAAATTGAAAATCAAAATGGCAGAGTGACACATTAGCAACTGGACTTTGGCGGTTTATTTTGAAGCTGAAAATTGGAAGAGAACTAAAACTACATTTCCGAAAAGGATAACCTAGAGGTCAAGACAATTTTTGTCATAAAGTTAAGCCAAAGGATAAGGCATTCAAGGAAGAGTATTTTGTCTTCGGCCTTCGGTGGGTTACAATGCACACATGATTTGGCGACCCCCAGAATGAAGATTTTGTTAGCTTTCAGTAAAGGAACTCTTATTTATAAGAAAATGAAGCACGCTGGGCATCCAATCAAATCGCACGTTCTTAGGAAGATCCCATAATTATAATGCCTGATAAGGCATTCTGTGCGCATGCACATAGAATTTAAGATTTTCTTAATAACCTTCAAAATTCTACAGGGTTTAGCACCGTAGTACCTTCAGGATTTAGTTTCTGTTTTACCATCATCACATTACAGTTTACGCTGCCACGATAGTGGTGTCATTTTATCTAGATCACAGGTCAACGCTAAGAAAACCATGGGTGACCAAGCGTTCATGGTTGCGGCTCCAATCTTATGGAACAACTTACCCGCGTCTGCTAGGTCAACGAACAATATAGACACTTTTAAGCGTGTAATTATGACATCTTTATTCCGAACGGCATTTAGTTAGTTATTTTAAGTCGCCCTTGGTCATTAGGTTTTAATTAATAATTAGGAATTGTATTTTTATTTAGGATTTTTTGTATGAATTATTGGAATTATTATTTTGTCTTTTTGTTATATATATAACATTTGTAACTTTGTCTAGTATCTATAGATTTCTATTATTTATATTTATACGATGAATGTAAAGATTGTAATGCGCATTTGACTATTTTATAGGAAATGCGCAATATAAGTGATAAATAATATTATTATAAGGCTAATAAATATTATTATTATAAGGCACATAAAATTATCGTATTTTTATGTGTGTTTAGAGAAGGATATTTCTCAGTGCAGTCTGTGGTGAAAATCCCTGTAAAATACTGTAACTTATAGAATAATTAAGAATAGAAGATAAGAACTCTTTGTATGGTCTATTAAAATGCCCAATATACTTGTGGACGGGTCAAAGACACAACTGAACGTTCAACTTAAATCCTAAAACAAGAAAAGGATTGATCTTATTTGTAAATTTGTGCGATTTTCCATGCCGATCCTAGTGACATCGATTTGGCATAATTAGTCATGTCGTATCCAATTACATGATGAAGTATCTACCATAATTTTTTTTTTTTTCGAATTTTAAAACTAGTGAGAATACCAAGCCCATGATCTACATTAGAGTAACGACTGAATTAAGATTCTGGTAGTATCGGTATAATACGTCATCATGCAAAGAGGAACCATCAACCATTAGCTCGTACATTTTCTTAATTTCTCTTGTCAAACTTTCTTGAATTAGTCGTTTTGCTACAACAACAAGAAGAGCAAAAAACCACATCAAAAGAATAAATAAACGTGTCAGAAGTGGGATTCGAACTCGCGCCTCCATTTGAAGACCAAAAACCTCTGTCCCATGCATCATGGGACTATATTGCACCTTGAGTCTGGCGCCTTAGACCGCTCGGCCATCCTGACATGAGATACCTTCAAGTGGTAAGATTAGCTTACTGGCCATGACCAATAAACGCCATCTATATCCGATGGTGTCTCCAAAAATTGCACTCAGTTAAAGTTTAAACTAAACGTTTGAACCTTACCCGCTACTGATAACATTAATTATCAATAGAAGATAGATGTTAACCAACTGAGTTTGAATACTTGAAAAACACAATGTTCAACTTAAGTCCTAAAACAAGAAAATGAATTATCTTATTTCCAAATTTGTGCAATTTTCCACACCGACCCAGTCACATCAGTTTGGCATAAGTAGTCATGTCTTATCGAATTACAAAATAATGAAGCTTGACATTTCCGTTCCCATCATCCTTTACATCGTAGATTTTCATGTCAAACTTTCTTGAATTAGTTTCCTAGTGACAAGAACAAATAAAAACGCGTCAGAAGTGGGATTCGAACCCCGCCTCCATTCGGAAGAACAGAACGCTCTGATCCCATGCATCATGGGAAGGTACTGCACCTTAAGCCTGGCGCCTTAGACCGCTCGGTCATCCTGACGATGCTGACGAGGGTGTAGTTACCTTATCATATCTCATGCACGCGCGGAAAGACGTCTGGTAACAATGGTACCAGAGCGAGGCCATGCAAGTTCACCCAAAGAACGCAAAATTGGAGTCAGTCAGAAATGTCTTAGTTTCTGTCTTAGTTGCTACAATACAATTCCAAGAGAAAGGAAGAAATGTAATTTTATACTACTCAGTCTCTACTATGGAATTGTATTTATCTTAGTTCTCTATCACGTCCGCTCATCACTTGTAATTTTATCTCCTAGTCTCACATTCATGTTTTCAAAATTTAAAATTTCTAACTAACGGTTTCTTGCCATATATATACTTGTGTACCCTGAGGAAGGTTGGCCGTGCCAACCGAAATATCGGTAGTAATTATATATATTCCCAGTACCGTACAATCAGCCTTTCATCTTGCCTTGATATTCGTATATATTTGCTGATAAGATCCCATCCAAGGTGATCCGGTTCCTGCACTTCGTCCGAATTGGTCCATATTATTAGTTGCTATCGTATACTCAAGCCCTGTAAAGTTGGGTTAAAATCTAAGGCCTATAGCCTCAGCTTGAGTATGCCTCAGCTATACGGAACCTTTATAATGAGAATGCTATTAACAAACTTGAGCAAGTTCAAACAAATGCAGCTCGCTTCGTTACGGGCAATTACCGACGTCCTACCAGCTCTTCTGGGCTAGTTAATTCACTATTACTCTTGAACAGAGACGTCTGCTATCACAGGCGTCTCTATTTTATAAGATCCATAAGGGCTTAGTCGGCATCCAGATGCCACCCGATTTTGTTCTTTCGACAAGACCAAGTAGATTCCATAGTCATACTTATCGGCAGGTTCAGTCTAATGTGCTTATATAGTCTTTCTTTCCTAGAGTTACTAGAGTGTGGAATATTTTGCCGCCAGAGACAGTGAATGCTACGTCACTGCCTATCTTTAAAGCCGATGCCGCACAGGCTATTGCGCGCTCAGTCACTCAAACACATCTTAAGCGCCTGTAAAGACTTTTTGGTCCAATATTTATTTACTTATTTATTATTGTTGTTGTTATTACTTATTGTTATATGTATTTCACGTATCTTAAAGTGCCTATGAAGCTTATTATTTTATTTTAGATATCAATTCTACATCAAGTGAATAGTAGAATGGTACAATATATCTTGCTTTGAATGCTGTGCCGCTGTGTTAAGGAGGTTTTAATATCCAAAATGCTAATTACATGACGTCAGGGGAGGCATCTGCAATCACTTCTTAGTGGTTGTGAATGGGCGTTTCTACTGATATAGGAAAACAAATTTTTAAAATCATTTTATTTCAACTATGGGTATAACACTGATAATTTAAAAAAATTGTTTAATTGTAACAAAAAAGAATGTATAATAATTGAGGCCTCCCCTGACGTCATGTAATTAGCATTTTGGATATTAAAACCTCCTTAACTCAGCGGCACAGCATTGAAAACAAGATATATTGTACCATTCTACTATTCACTTGATGTAGAATTGATATCTAAAATAAAAAAATAAGCTTCATAGGCACTTTAAGGACCTTCTAGGATTAGCGTAAGCTATTTAGAAGTGTACTAAACTAAGAACTAAGAATTAAGAACCGCTGTCGTACCGTTCTTTTGTATCATAAGGAAATTAGCGTTATTTTCCGCCACCGACTGGAGATTTTTCTCTTCCTGTGACAAGCTGGGACACCTCGCCCTGCTTCGTAAAATATCTCGGAGAGGTTCTTTGAAACCAAAGGCTAGTGAGAGATAAAGTTGATCAATTTTACCAAAAATGAATCTTTGTTATCTGGAAAAGAATCCGAAGTGGGTAACCGGGTTTGAACCGGTGACCTCTCGATCTGCAGTCGAATGCTCTACCGCTGAGCTATACCCCCCAACAACTGACTCAGCAAACATATCTCAGGAATTTGTAACGAAGTCAACAAACACATAGCTGTACTTTCAAGATTTAAGAAACTCATATCTCCTGATGTACGATTGAAACTATACAAAGCCGGCCTTTATCCTTCCCTGTTTTACGTACTGCTCATAGGTATGGCACTTTTGTAGTGTGCATAATAGTATCCAATTCTCATCGGTCTCACCCGCACTCAATGAGTTACGGATATCCGGCGGCCACAGTGATCTTAGAATGCCAACGATCATAACATGGTTATATAACCTAAACCCCGCGAAGACAACCCAACACTCAAACCTCAAACCTCCGAGACCCACAGAGGCCCAGAACTGAAAACGACTAACGCTTTCGACCCTGTTGAGAACTTCCGGTGACAAAACTGTTGGGATCCCTGAAGGCCAGCATAGACACATCGTGGCCACCAAGCATAGAACTGAGGAAATCTAGAGATATATGGGTGTTACCAGCTGCCAACCCCTGGTCTGCGCGTGCGTAAAGGAGTTGCCGGCATGCCGAATCCAGGCGAAAAACGGTCGGTAACGCGAGTCGGGTCGAACCCCTGCGTTAGTTCCCCGTAATGAAAGAGCGAGCTTGGCTTGAAACGCTTAGATGATCGCTGGGAAAAGAAACAAGCGAGTAAAACCTTAAAGCCTTAAACCTCAGTAATCCGAAAGGGAATTAGACTCCCCTTTTAAAGTTGTCACCCTAGAGCGAGAAAATAAAAAAGGCGTGGCGAAAGCAAATGAGGTAACCCCAAAATTGAGGAATGCGGAGTAGTATTACCAAAAAAGACAGGAGAAATAATATAAGATGAAACACAGCTGAAACAATGGTAATAAACGGTAATTAACAAATAAATGCCAGGCCAGGGCACAACAGGAACCAGTGAAGATAATTGCAATGGAAAGCAAGATAATACCCAATTAGCGAGAGGTACTTGACCAATGCACAATAATTGAAACTGTTGTTATGAACAAGCTAAATAAACTAAGTGTGTATCACGACGTACACCGAAAGGAGCAACGAACTGCCAAATGAAAAAACAACGAGTCAAATAGATATACGATCTGCACGGAAAGAGCGTAGTAGAAAAATATTTCGCAAAAAACGCTCACATAACACATGCACTAAAATACAGTATGCCAATAACAGTAATGAAGGAACAAATAGCCCAACACATCTAATGATTTATACGAGAAGAGCGGCGTAGAAAACTGTCGCCGAGACCGCTCACATATGAACACATGCGCTAAAATAAAGCATGCCAAAAACAGTAATAAGGGAACAAATAGCCCAACACATCTAGAGATTTATACGAGAAGAGCGCCTTAGAAAAATTTTCGCCGAGACCGCTCAAATATAAACACATGCGCTAAAAGAAAGCATGCCAAAAACTATAATAAGGGAACAAATAGCCCAACACATCTCATGATATATACGAGAAAAAGTTTCGCCAAGACCGCTCACATAACACATGCATTACAATACGCATGCAAATAACAGCCATGAAGGAACAAATAGCCAAACACATCCCATGACTTAACGAGAAGAGCGGCTTAGAAAAACTTTCGCCGAGACCGCTCACATAACACATGCATTACAATAAGCATGCCAATAACAGCCATGAGGGAACAAATAGCCAAACACATCCCGTTACTTATACGAGAAGAGCGGCTTAGAAATTTTTTCGCCGAGACCGCTCACATAACACATGCATTACAATAAGCATGACAATAACAGCCATGAGGGAACAAATAGCCAAACACATCCCATGACTTTATACAGACAAGAAGCCGGTAAACGCGAGGACGGCGACAAAATAAAGAAACACGAACGGAAATAGTTTAACACCTGGGTCAGCTTGAGCCGGTGGAGGGTCTTCGGTTTGTACTTGGGGAGCCAAGACATTCATAAATGGACGCTATGGTGCATGGGTGGAGAACTTGCTCGGCCATAATACCACAGACGAAAGGACGACTAGATGTCGAAGGTTTGGCGACCTCGCTCAAATGGTGAGGTGATTCTGTAGGTTGTGCCTCTTATTCGTACTTGGGTAAGACCGCTGAGAATAGGATCTACATCCTTAAGACATATATAAGCGTATTCAAGATATGGTAATAGTTGTCTTTATGGCCATTAATGGCAGTTGCCCCCCATAAATATTTAAAGTATATTTTTCAATTGAGGTCTGCTGCGTTTGGGCTACGTGGGTCAAAACAAATAGGCATTCCTAGGGTTAACTCTACAACTTATGTCGGGCCCACATTATTTTAGATACACGACAGCCAGGACCTGGAACAACGGGAACAACTTAGAACCACTATAAATCTGAAAGATTTTAAGAAAGTTATTCGTACCACGTCTTTTGATGATAGTTGTTGTACATTTTGTATCGAAATATTCAAATAACTTTTATTAGTGCTGATACTTACAAGTAAGTGTATTTTTTATAGTTATTTATTTCAATTATCTTCGGAGATATTAGCATCTAATGCTGCTCTGTAAATTCGAAGTTAAATAAAGTTTATGCCTGTATGTATGTATGTAACAAAACGCGACCAAAATGTGCCCACCTGGAACATTTTCTCAGGTTTCTCAAATTGCATGCGTGATGATCTCTATGGCTTATCGAAACAACTCCGGCTGCAAATTATGATCATATTCAAAAATATCTTCTTAGATTTTGCAAAACAAAAATTGACGTCACTTCTTATTAACTACATGTTATTCCAATAACTAAACACTAACGAAGGCCGGAAATAATGACCATATTAAAACATATTTTTAAAAGAGAAGGTCCCACCGGGACTTGAACTCGGATCGCTGGATTCAGAGTCCAGAGTGCTAACCATTACACTATGGGGCCATTGTTGTTATTACTTTGCTTTTCATTACTAACTGAAGAAAACATGAAGATTCGCATTAAGGATAGTGTCCCCTATTGCTAGTGCGCATATGTTCTGCGCATAAGCCTCAGTGCGGTTGTCCCGCGAGTTGACCCGTAGTCGCGTAAGCTTGATTGTGGAAATATAATAAAAAAAATTGTCAGTGGCTTGGAAATTGTGTTGACCTCTTTTTTTTTAAGCACGTGGCATGGCACCACCCAACACACACTATGACGTAGCTAGCGACCCGCGTGTTTTTTTCACATAATCTTCACGAGGAATTTGACTCGTTTTTACAGACAATGTATGGAAAACTGAAATGTATATAGGGTCTAAATATAAGTGACTGCGTTTGGAAATGAACCATATACCACAGATAGATTATCGTACGTAGAGCCATTTGTTTTACCATGAATAACACTTCAAATGAAATGAAACTATTTTAAACATTTAATTATTTTAAATGGTGTTCAGTGGTTGGATTTGGTACAGAACGTTATTGAGCTGACCAGCTCTTAAAATATTGTGTAAAATGTTGATAACCATATAGAATTCGTACCATTAACTTGGTAAAATCAATTCGGTGAAGACGAATTTTACCGTAAAACATACTTCAGAATATCTGACTTTAAAAAATTACGTATTGCAAGTTTCGAAGCAGTAAATATAGGAAAAGTCATTCAGTTTCCTCTTACTTCTAGCGGCGCTTCCATTCATGGTCCTTCGAGCCGGATATTCAGGCAGTCAGTGCAAGAGTTTACTCGAAATTGTGCTTCTAATAGGAGATTATTCTCGACATGCCCGCTAGAGAGCAACGAGCTTCACTACTTCACAAGTAGGAGTTTGATCAAACGTCGGATTACAAACTTGGTCAAGAAAATCGATTAACTACTCGAGAAGCCTGGAAAAATGCCTACGGTAGAATTTGTGTGTGCAGAGCAATATCTCGACGAGTTACGTGCACTCGATCGAAAATATCAAGATTACCACGAGGCTGCCAGCGAATTGGTGGATCCCGACGACAATGAATCGACTGGAAAGGACGACGATGAAATCGAAAACTACGATGATCGTAATATACCAAATCTCACTAGTAAGTTAATCTAATTTTTTGAATTCGAGTGGCAACAAAACCCAACAATCTCTGGATCGTATATGGAAACGACTCAACACTGATGTGAGTGAACTTGTCAACAAAGTCGAAAAAGCGTGTGCAGATTCTGTGAAAATGACAACGCGTTACCATTGTAACTCGTATATTTTGGTAAAGAGTATTACGCAGTGTTTGTGCAGGGAGATACCAAGACTCTTTCTTCTTGTAAGGATGGATATTATTTGTTTGTCTTCTACTCTCTACTGCAAGTTCTTCTTCTATTCTCTAATTTACAGGCTAAATCGTACTTGCATTTATAGTTAGGCAAGGCTACAATCTCGTGAGAATATCACACTGGAATTTAGTATGATGTTCTATCATTGGTTGGTTAGCTATATTTTAAATTTATAAGTGTTTTTAACTCACTTGAGCCCCGATAATTTTGATAGGAAATCTTGATATAGGAAATCTTGAAACTTGTTTCGATAACATATATTTTTATTAATACGATATTGCTGCCTTACCTCTTGCTGAGCGTGGGAGCATTTGCGCTTTAAATTGTAATCTGCGCCATAGCTAGTGTCTGTTTGGATCAGGTATATATGACCAAGCTACACTCTTTTAGAGTGACTACAAAATCTAAAATCAATCATTACTAAGTTCTTTTAGTTGAAACAAGAGCTCAACGCTACAAAATCTTTATTCTATTTTATGCAAATCTAATGGTATATGTTGTAAACTGATGGTAGTGTTATTTCGAGACGTTCGAGGCAGATAATATTACATGGAAAATGGTATATCGTTAGAGGTGTAATATTCAATGTTCCAGTATTTAAATTAAGAATGCCTGTAGTTGTCGATAGGAAGTATCTACCACCAAGATGGATGAACGGGTGTAGGTTTTCACAAGTTGATTCTTGATGATGTCGTGGGAGTGAAAGTTTCAATTTAGGATTCCAAGGAAAACCCAATCATTGTACATTAACAATTGTGTCTAAAACATTAGTGGGACATAACATCCCTTTGCATCTCTGAAACATTTTTCTAACACATCAGTGGTTACAATTTTCTTTGAATTTGCACATGTAATTAAAGCAAGATTATTTTGTTTTACTGGATCGGTGTAGCAAATACTTGATATATTAAACTTACCTGGTGTCAAGTATTCCATTGCGCAAAAAGAATTTTCATCGGATATCTCCGGTGCTATAGTAGCCAGATGTTTATGTTTAAATTTCTGCCGTCATGTTCAACATCCACCATGGGATTTACAAGTACAGATAAACCATGTAAAAGTGCCTTAATGGTTGAAGCCATTGATGGGTTTTGCCCTAATCTAGATGATAAGTGCGAAGTAACAAAAATTGGTAAATCTGCGTATCCAATTGTTACTTTCTGATTCAAACGCGATACTTGACTCATAGTGTCCTGAATTTCGAAAAGTCTCAGTATTGACGTCATGGCTCGGTTCACTTTAGTTGAGTATTTTGATAAAAACTCCATCATTAAGCTTTCGTTACAATCAACACAGTGTTCGCGAACCTATTCAACTTAATGTCCCAAATAGAAAACATATTGTCTATGATACTAACACCTGCCATGAGACCTGACAATTTTGATGCTATCATATCTGTTATTTTAAAAAGGTAAACAATCTTGCCATTGAGAACGCGAGTAATAATTTGTGACATCATCATTCCTTTAGTCATTGCCGGTTTTGAGCGCTTTCTTCAAATTATTCACATGATTAGACTCACAACTATGACCTGTGGCTTTGTATATTGCTCTAAACTGAGACCAAAAACTCCTGCGTGACACATCCAACTCGATCGTCGAGTTCTGACTTTTATTTGTAACCGTTGTAAGAAAATAACAGTTATGTAAGGCCCAAATTTTGCATTCTTTAATGGATGCTCGATAGGCTCTCGGGCACGACATTCTAGAAGGTTGGCCTACTAAAAATTGATAATATCTCGGAAGATACGTATCACATTCAATCAAGGTTGAAAATCCTGGGAGGGATAGAAGTCGGCGTGACACTTTTTGGATTTGTTGGACTGAAACGAGAGGTTTGTCAGAAAAATGTTCTCTGAAAACTGAACAGGAATGATTGACATGAATAATCGCGGCCCGAATTTATTAAATTTAATGTCGTATCAATATTTAGTATTTTGGTATTATCGTAGAAAGTTAACGGTTGCGAGCTGTGGCTAATCATCAACGAAGCAGGGTAAAAAGTCAAGCGTTGAGTCACTGAATCAAATTGAGGATTATCATTTGTCTTCAAAAGAAAATGTACCGGTGAAAGTTGTTCTATCATTCCATATGGTCCATGCCAACAGTGTAACAACTTCTTTGATAGGCCCTTTTTTGTTTTAGGGGTATACACCCACAAGTGGTAACCCACTTCGAATGTGGTATCCTTTGCCTTCCTATCATAATAAGTTTTCATTTTCTGTTGAACTCTCTGTATGTTTTCACAAGCAAGGTTTTGAGCTACATTGTAGTTCAACCTTTTCTATTATTCGTTTGCGATGTTCTGAAATTGAGGTTGACTTATCAGTCGGCGGTAGTAATTTAGTATCAATTGGCAAACGAGGCTCTCGTCCATATAACATATAGAACGGTGTGTCTCCGATAGATTCAGAAATTGAAGTTCTATAGCTAAATAAAATTAGTGGAATGAAATCGTCCCAATCCTTTTGATTCTTTGCTACATACATGGAAATGGTTTGGCATAAGGTAGAATTGAATCGTTCAACTAAACCAATTACGTTTGAGGATGATAACTTGAAGTATTGACTTTGTGGATTTTGAAAACTTGACACACTTCCTTAATTAGTAGAGAGAAAAAATTAGTCCCTCTATCAGACAACAAAGTTCTGGGAGCTCCATGTCTCGCAATGACTTCGTCCAATAAGAGACGTGCACTTACTTATACTGCTTCTATATTAGGTACGGCAAAAGCTTCTGGCCATCGAGTTAGATAATCACTGAAGACTACTAAATATCGATTCCCTTTATGTGACGGCGGAAATGGACCAAGACAATCGACTTCTAATCGATCGAAAGGTCCTTCAACTGGCATGGGTAAAAGCGGAGCTTTCTTTTAATTTCTAGGTGTTTTTCTCATACTACAATCAACGCACGACTTACACCAATGTTCGATGTCTTTGAACATACCTTTCCACCAGTACTTGTTTTTCACTTTCTCGAAAGTTTTATGTACTCCAAAATGTCCTCCTACTATATGATCATGAGCATTGGATAAAATTTCGAATTTCATTGAAGATGGTATGACTAATTGTGGAAAAGAACTTTGTGAACTCCGTCTTCGGTTTTCATTCAAATGATAAAGAATATTGTCTTCTAAATAAAATGAATCCCCCGATAATAAAAGTTTTCGTGCCTCTTTATCATTTTGGGGTAAAATATAATTTTCCAAAAAGTCAATAATTTCTGCTAGTTCGGGATCTCGTCTTTGATGTTGTTGAATTTCCTCTGTTTGGACTCCGTTATTTATTTAAAGAGAACTTAACCCACAAGTGTCACAAGGACGTCTAGATAAACTGTCAGCATTTCCGTTGTTTTTCCCAGAACGAAAAATTATGTCAAAATCAAATTGCTGTATTATCGTGCTAAACGGCCAGTAGGATCTTTTATATTCATCAACCAGCGAAGAGAATTGTGATCGGTATAAACGGTAAATTTTCTACCATGTAAGTATAGCTGAAATTTCTTCATTCCTGCTATAAGAGCTAACGCTTCTCTTTCTGTGGTGCTGTAGTTTTTTTCTCAGCTGGGTTGAGTCCCCTTCCATCATAAGCGATAACTACTTCTTGTCTGTTTTGAATCTGACCTAACGTCATGCCAATCCCAGCATCAACAGCATCAACAAAAAGTAGAAACTTCTCCTTAAAATTTGGATAAGCCAGTATTGGAGCCGAGACCAAAGCTCGCTTCAGCTTGTCAAATGCTTCTGCGCATGATTCTGACCAAACAAACTTAACACTTTTTCTCGTTAACTCATTTAAGGGAGTAGCTATTTGTGCAAAACCTTTGACGAAACGCCGGTAGTAAAGGCCAAGCCTAGAAAACTACACAGCTGTTTTACATTCGTTGGTGTTGGAAATTCCTTCACTGCCCGAATCTTTGCTGGATTTGGTTTTATTCCCTCGGGTGTAACTACATGACCCAAGTACTCCACTTGTTGCTTAGCAAAATGACATTTGTTTGGATTTAATTTAGCATTGGCGTCACGTAATCTTTTGAAAACATCCTCTAGATGACTCAAGTGCTTCTCAATCGTGTTTGAAAAAATATTAATATCGTCAATGTATATGAGAGCAAACTTGTATTCTAAACCTCGTAGAACGTGACCCATTAATCGCTGAGACGAAGCCGGTGCGTTAGTCAGTCCGAATGGTAAAACTAAGAACTCGTACACGCCATTATATGTAACAAAGGCTGTTTACTCACGAGCTAAAGGATGAAGTTCTATTTGCCAATAGCCTGATCTTAAGTCTAGTGTAATGAAATAATTCGTTCCACTCAAACAATCTAGAGTCTGTGTAATAAGGGGTAATGGAAAACTATCTTTTCGCGTAACACTATTCAGTTTTCGAAAATCAATACAGAACCTAAAAGAATTGTCCTTTTTGGTCACTAAAACAAGTGGAGATGCCCACGGGCTTACTGGAGGTTGTATAATATCATGCTCAAGCATATATTCTACTTGACGATCAATTTCTTGCCGATTTTCCGGAGTCGTACGGTATGGCCTCTGTTTTATTGGTGGGCTACCTTGAGTATCAATTGTATGTTGCACTAGTGAAGTACGTCCTAGTTCAAACTTTGTAGTAGCCAAAATATCACGGTATTCATACAATAAATTCCTGAACTGAACTTTTTGCTCTTCGTTAAGTCAGTGCGCTGTCTGACAAATTAGAATAATCTGGAGGTGGCTCTTTCAAGTCTGGTCCAGGCTGGTTTTGTTTGACATTTTCTAACTTAAATGTTGCTATATTCGAATCCACTTAAATCTGGTCATGCGATATATTTTGACCGGTTGATTTGTAGGATTAATAATTATAATAGGAACTGTACCATCTTCAGCAATGCAAACTAGTTCATGGGCCCCAAAAATTGAATATCTTTCAGAGAGATTCTGTCTAGGAATCACTAATCCACTGGTATTAAAGGGTGGTGCATTGTCTATTGTTGCGAAAACAATTGATTCCGATTCTGGAGGTAAAATAAATGTTGCGTTAGCATGCACGGAATAAATTTTCTCCTCAATATCAATTTCTTCAGTTATTTCATCATTGTCAGTTGGACTGTTAGCTGTGAAAGGTAGAATTGGATCCTCAGGAATACAATCTATTGTGTCATCTCTAAAGTTTATACACGAATCAAATTTATGTAAAAAGTTCCTTCCTAGGATGGTGTCATACGTTAAATTTTCGATTACATATGTTTCGAAAGGAAAGACATTGTCTCCAATGGTAAAATTTACTACTGCACTTCCCTACACTTTTTACACTAGGTATCGCAGAGCATTTTAAATCAGGGTAATCCTGTTGTAAGAACGTGTTCCACAATGAGGCACTTATTGCTGTAAGCGGCCCCAGTATTTATTAACAGGGCAAGTTCGAGATTGTAAATTTTCCCAGGAATAGTTGAACTCCTAGTCGTACTTGGAAAACATATACTATTTGAATTTGCAGCTTCCACTGTAGTCTCTTCATTACTCATCATTCAAAATCCTTCAAAATCAAAATAGGGCATTATTAAAATCATTCAAAATCCTCATCATTCAAAATAGGGCATTATTCTGTTTAGCTGCTGAAACGATGATTTTATCTAGAACGCTGTCATTATTTGCGAAGTATAAATTGTTGTCACATTCTTTCTGTACCAATTTCTAATTCTTGACATAAAATGTTATCACTTTTTGCGATTTCTTCAAAGAAAATACATGTTTCGCTTACATGTTTTGTATCCTCAAACTCTTGATATATAATGTTATCGCTATTTGCGATTTCTTCATAGAATATATATGTTTCATGTTCTTGATTTATTTATGTCTTCGTTATCTTCGTAAAATATTTATTCGACAGGCATTACAATGTCTTGTAAATCTGGGTGAACTCTTAACATATATGCTTCTTTGTTGTGACAGTAATTTTCCGTAACATCGCTTGAACAGGTCAAAACACTCAATTTCTGGATTTGAATTTGTAATAATTCCTTCAGAAAAGTCTATGAGATCGAAAGAGACATCGCTTTGATTATTACTTTTGGTGAGGTCATAAACTGGCTGATTTAATGCGCTATTTTCATCAAGTATTGACATTGGAAACTCAGTGCCATAATTTAGTGTTATTCCTGGAACTGCATGGAAGTTTGAATCTTCTGAAAAATGTGTGGTATATGCTTCTTCAGCTATAACGTTTTCATATTCGAATTGTGGTTCTCTATATTCAAATTGTGGTTCTCTACATTCGAACTGTGGTTCTTGAAAGTTTGTGTAATAGGCCCCTACCACGTTTTCATTTTGCCTCGAGATAGGGGCAGAACTAGTTTCCCTGCTGTTAAAACAGATTCGCCCGTCCCTGATTAAATTCACCCGCGTCCTGTCGAGAATAAAATTGATTTGGGCGGCGCTGCCCAGGTTGACTTGGGATCCTAGGATCTTGTCTCATTGGTCTGTCTCGACAATTGTAATACGTATGACCCCTTCTTCCGCAGTTATGACAAATAGGAACTCCCGAAGTTGTTCGTCTACCCCGATCTTGGAAAGAAGACTGTTGATTTCTATAGAAATTTTGTTGGGGCGTAAATTTCTTTTCGCGAACTTTAAGTTCTTTGTTCATACTGTTGTTGACGAAACTGATGCGCGCCGGTGGAATGAAAAGCTCCCACTGTGGGCTGATTGCTGGGCGTGACAATCTTTTTTAGTTGTTCGGCAACAATCTCACCTATTTCTTTAGACCTGACAGCTGGGGGCGCTTCTGTGGCAGAAATCGATTCTTCCAATTTAGCGAAATTTTCGGCCGCTTCAAAATTATCAGGCTGTATCTCGTATGCCTTAAGTTGTGGTTTTAGGCCTTGAGTATTATTAGTATCATTAGAATTATTAGCATTCTATGTAAATCCATACGGCTATTTTATTTTATCTTTTGACTTTATATTGTTATTATACATTACATTATTATATATAGTTATACCTAAAGGACACACCGTGTATAAATAAAGTTTTATCCTATAGATATGGATGTCAAACCTAAGACGAACAAGAAAAATCCAAGCAAGTTTACAAATTCAAATCAGCAAACTGGAAAAGTATGAGTGAGGATCTCCAGATGTCCCGGGATAGATTTCTCCGGGGGGGGGGGGGGTGTTTAGTAGTAAGGTAGGGGTAGTTGGGTGCAGGGGTACTTTTATGCAAATGAAGCAAAGAACAGTTGACCCCGATGATGTCAGCCTAGGTAATTTTACTTCCGGTAAAAAAATGACCTTTGACCTTTGATGTCATCAGCGGTTTTTGCAGCGTGGGCTCAAGAAATGACGTCATTCCGGAAATACGTCATAGGCAAAACGGGGGAAAGGTCTTGAAAGCGCAAGGGACGGTGGGGGTGGATCAAAAAGCGCGGAAACGCGTCAGAGGCGCGCGGCGCGGTTTTTGGGGCGGTATAACAAAGCGTGCCAAGGCCTAGGGCGGCCCCGGCATTATTGATGGTGACGATAGAGACACGTCATAGAGCGTTAGTCTTTCAGGGTTTTACGAACGCTAAATTATTGCATGACTATATTGTCTTAAAAATTGGCCCAAAGAAGAGAATCGGTGAATGTAGCGCCTTTGCATTCCGTATCACTAAACTAGGACGGTGCAACAAAACTATAAGTCTGAGCTTCCCCCCAGACATACAATTCAAGAGTAAAGAGATGGATTCTACTCTAGACTACCACGATGGAATTAAAGTGGTCCCGCAGGCCGACGTGATGGATGAGATTCTTGATTTGTGTCAGATGCAAGTACCGGAATGGGATCCTGCTATCGAGAGGGGCCCACGACAGTCAAACCCTCCGCAGGATACGAAAGCATGATTCGAATCATGACGCATTTCCGGTTTTGTTTTGCAAAAAGGTATATAATCTGACTGTAGTCTGAAAAACAATCTTTTATTTGTCACGATTGTTGTAACCGATAACGCCCTGGGCTGGCGTCCCGCTTGTTACCAGTCCATTCTTTTTAAGCCTAATCGCCGAGGAAAGTGGATTGTGAACGATCCTTCGAAAGGTTTAAATAAGAAATTTTGGCAAAAAAGGTTGCGTGAGGAGTACAAGTTCTTAAACGATAGGGATCACTGGAATGTGCAAGAGATTATCCGTCGCATGCAAATAGAGTACAAGGTGTTGACTAGGTACGAGTGGGCCTCCTATGTTTACGTATCAAACCGCGAGGACGAGACACGTGGCCAGTACTGGGGTACGGTATGGGCATTGTTGGACGAGCCACTTGGAGATTATCATAATCCTAGATATTAGGATGAAGACTGGTGTCGGATCCGGAAGAGGTGGGTGAGCATGAAAGAAGAAAGGCGGCTCAAACGTTTAAACCGGAAACACGTCATGAACACCAGTCCAGCACCTTGTAACAATGACGTACTTCCTACACATAAGTGTTGCCTATCATAAATAGAACTGTACAAACGTAGTGAAATTACTTCTGATCAGTTTTGAAACATGGAAGGTGTGCCGTCAAATGTTCATTGTTTTTGTTGGATGGTTACTATGGGTGGGACAGGCTTGGTAGAGGCAAAGTCTGTGAATGTGAATGCGCGCGATGGCAGTACGACAATCGTTTACCGATGTGGAAAGGACACAAAAGATAAATACCAATGCGCCTTTTATGCCAACCGCCACGAAGATGCAAAACGCCTAGAGCGCTGGTGGTTAAGTCTGATCCAGATGGTCAAACTTAACTGCAAGCCGGATCTGGTGGTAAGAGACGTGATGAAGAAATGTAGCAAACACAACCTGGTATTGAAGACAGGCATATCGCATTCCGAGAAAAATCCTAACCGCATGTACCAAAGTTGTACTGCCCCACCCCCTAATGAGACATGTGACTTCATTTGGTTGGACGAGGAGTCGGCAGGAGGTCCACAATCGACTGTGACCGAGTACCAGTATCACGTGGAAGGTTCCCAACCTAATTATGTTCCCGAACGCCCTGTGACAGTTCCCTCGATGGCCCCTTATACCTTGGCACCCCCATCCTACTATTCCCCGCAGCAGCCTACACTCCCCCAGGCTACAACTACCTACGCCCCTATGGGGCAGTGAACAGTGACTTGAGACATTCTAGTATATTGACTTGATCCATGCTTTTTATTAGCCTATATTACATTGACTCGATCTTTGTTTTATATTTACATATTGTGAACACACCACTTAGAGAAAAATCACAAAAGGAAAATTACACAAGCCAGCCAGTCAGTCAGCCAGCACACCACTCAGCTTAGTGCCATTATTATTATTGGACATTAGTTGTCACTGGAAATAGTTGTCACTTGTATAAATGTGCAAGTAATAATACTAGACAATAGTTGTCACTCGAAATAGTTGTCACTTGAAATGTACAAGTAATATTATTAGACAATAGTTGTCACTAGAAATAGTTGTCACTTGAAATGTATAAGTAATTTTTTTTAAATGATTTGTAGTTATAATAATAATAAAAAAATGAAATTTTATGAAATGGCAAAACTATTTGTAAGAAAATACCGGAGTCTCCCATAGAATTCATAAATGCCATCGCTGGTGTCTTTGAAATAATAGAACATAGCCGTAGGGGCACTAAAATAAGACCAAGGGTCAAACAGGGGTGGCTCAAAATGGCGAAGTTCGGCCGGAAAAGAAAACCCATAAAAAATGGTAAGGTAGGTTTCTAATTCATCATGCGGTGTGACACGAATAATGAAACGCGAAGAAGAAGAAAAACCAGAGTGGGTTGGGGTATGCTTACAGACTTCCCAATGTGTCACAAAACGCGATAAGACATTTATGATTCTTGGGAAACTCGAGAAAAACTGATTCTGATAGGCCCAATATTCACAGAAATGACATGAGCAAAGATTTTTAGATAGGGTGGTAGAAAGAGAGGTGCTATAACATTTTACATTCCAGGCTCCGCAATCACGGCACCATTGAGATGTCGCGGTTCCTCTGTAGGATAGAAAAATAAAATAAATAAATAAATTTAAAAAGGCACGAATTAATAACTTACCGCATGCGCTGACGAATGCGATGACGAATTAAAAAATACGTAATACTCGCCTGGGTCGTTCTAGCTTTCACAATACTAGCAATAAATCTGCTCATGTAATTTCTATCGTGAAAATTAAAATGCCTCCAGAAATTAACATCCATATGATCCGGTCTAATTTTTGGCATGGGTACAATGACAAGAGAAAAAGATTGAAAGAATAGAGGATTATCGTCGTGTGGGGTTATGATAATTACATTTTGATCTGGGCTAAAATATTCTTGCCATCGTAGGAGGCAGAAATTACACCGACAGCTTGCATTATAAATATTTCTCATCAGGTCTATCCTAAAGAAATAAAATACAAAACAAGTTGTTTTTAATTACAGGGTTGTGTAATGAGAGACGACAAGTTCATCCCCCAATAGTTCACGAGTATTAAATCTTAGGCAATGTTTACATAGTGAGAGATGTCGCATAATAGCATACAATTTCTGTTGACCTTGAAGACGACGATTCGATCTTAAATCAGGAAAAGAATTGATTGATGGAATAAAGCTAGCATAGGCTAATAAAGTTTCTCGGCTGGTTAAGCTAGGATAAATGTATTGATAAGAACACTTACTATTGAAACACAGAACCAACATTGTAAACTATGGAAGGTATTTTAACCGAGATTTTTGCTACAGAGTGCGATCTACAAAGTTGACAGGGACAGTTTGTGTTTATACAAAGTTCTTGTAATGTAGTCACATAGTATGGCACATGCATTAACTGTCCGGCAAGCGGGCGTTCGTTTATATGGGCAAAACACCCAAAGTTTGAATTTACGTCTTGAAACAATAGGAGTGTTGGCAGAAACGCTGTTTCGTAATATGGGATGTGATATAATCAGTCATAATACTTCTGCCAATTGCTTCTCGAAGTTCTATCGGGCGAAGAATGTTTCTGATCATTAGCGAGAGATTCATAAATCTGTGAAAGTCATTCCAGAAATTGCACGAGGACATAGCTTTTAACGATATCCTGTACGATTATTTTTTTGCTGTTCCAATAACTCATGGTCCGGTTCGAGTGGACGATGAATTCTCACCATTGCGTTCAACACACGGCAGAGTTCTTCATTGTAAGGTGTATTCTCTGTGATTTTGAGCGATTCACTCAAGGTGGTCTTGAAACGTTTCGGTTGAGATGCAGCTACCATAGTCTAAGAACAGAATAGAATTAGTTTAGATTCCAATAAAGTCCAGTGGACGAACTTTAGCAATGATGTGAGTGTGGGGAGAGGGAAAAATCGCATCATAATTATAATAGATATGGACACGAAGCTGTGGCGGCGTGACCGATAGTTCTGAATTCAACGCTATAATATTAACACTCTGTTGACGGCAGTCAATGGAAGGATTCAAATAGGGTTGGTGTGTTTTATCCCAACTGTCGACGCTATACCGTAGTGAAGGTTGAATTATCCACCCAGTCCCCAGTCGTGAAGAACGCGAAGGGATCGGTGAACGAAATATTAATATAGGGAGTGGGCAACTCTGGTTTTCCTAAAGCCCATGCAATGTCCTGACATACATCAGCATAAGTGGCTTTTGGTTCCATAAATAAGAGCCGAAGGTGTTCACGGGTTTGAAAAAGAACTTGCATGATGAAACTTACTTGAACTTGGTGTGAAGTTCCTTTCTTGATTTTTCTCTAAGCGGTGTAGCGACTCGATGTGTGGTGTGAGGTTGAGGTGCTGCTTCCTTTCTTGATTTTTCTCTAAGAGGTGTAGCGACTCGATTTGTGGTGTGAGGTTGGGGTGCTGCTTCCTTTCTTGATTTTTCTCTAAGCGGTGTAGCGACTCGATTTGTGGTGTGAGGTTGGGGTGCTGCTTCCTTTCTTGATTTTTCTCTAAGCGGTGTAGCGACTCGATTTGTGGTGTGAGGTTGGGGTGCTGCTTCCTTTCTTGATTTTTCTCTAAGCGGTGTAGCGACTTGATTTGTGGTGTAAATCATAAATTATCTACATAAATTAAGCTGAAATACAAAAATTGGGGGGTGGGGGGACCCCCTCCCTATTGTTTTAAATCATGACCTAGGGGGACCCCCCCCCCCCCCACCCCCACCCCTAGATTATATTTTTAGGGTTTCATTGTTTATTAATGACATCATATTTAATTTGTAACGATCACCTCATACGATTGGGGCGGTTTTCCTGCCATTTCAGGGTTCCCGCCTTTTACGGTTTGATTTTGTAACGGTCACCTCATACGATTGGGGCGGCTTCCCGACATTTCAGGGTTCCCGCCTTTTAGGATTTGATTTCTGCTGAGTCATGTATGATATCATATTTAATTTGTAACGATCCCCCCATACGATTGATGGGAATCTCGAGGCTTATTATTTCGGATCAGATTGTGACGAATTTGCTGTCGCGTGTCCGGTTGGTTTTCAAATGGGGGAATGCCGATCCGCCGTGGACGTTCTGATGGAGAGTATCTACACTCCTTCGCCTTGTCCAAACCAGCCGGGGCGTGGTAGAAAAAAAATAAAAAAAATAAAAATAAGAAGAAGAAGATGACGAGGGCGATATTTTTGAAGTCTTTAAAGTGGATGGCAAGCGGAGTAAATTATTTCGTACCAGTAAGAGGTTTTACAAAGCCAACATTCATATGAAACCCACGATGGATGCGGCTCAAGCTATAAAAAAACGCACAAAGTATTAGAAAAAAATATCGATCATGTGAAAAGAAGATGGTGGTGTGGAAGAAGAGGATCGCATTCAATTGTCTGTCAATGGGACCGGTTTAAATAATAATATCACCATACCCTACCTGTACGTTTATGAAGTGAGCGCCGAACGTATGATGGATCAAATAGCCACGGTTATGCAATCCACCAATGAATTTTTATTGGATGGTCAACTAGATGTGACTCTGAGTCATGTGAAGAACCATAAAGGAGGTGGGGAAAATGGACGATTGGCTCGGAAGCAGTTCAATGCAGCCAAACAAAGTGATATCTCCACATGGCTCGGTAAGCTGCATAAAAAACAATCTATGACTTTAAGTAGAATATATACGGATGAGTTTAGTTTGTACGAAGCTGTTGTACAAGGGAGAAGAATGATGCAGACAGGGAACCCTTTTAAGGAGTCGGACGATCGTGAAATGATACCTCAAATCGTGGGTTTTGAAAGCGTTGTGTCGAGACGCTATGCGGATACAGGTTCCGAAGTGGTGGAGGGTTGGTGTAGAAAAGTGAGTCACTTAAACATTTATATGATGCGTGAATGGGGTGTGAGACTGGTGATTTTAAGTAATGAGAACCACAATGATCTTTCTTTCATAGGTTTAGGAGTGACCGGGGACGAGCCTGTGATGTATTTATATCATTGTCAAGGTGTATTTCACTTATTGCGTATACCACAACATCTGAAACATTATGAAGATCCTTATGAATTTTGTGTCTTGCGTGTTTTTTTTCGAAGCACGCACGTCGAATGGTGGGGCACCGATGTAAGGTAGACCGCGGCATCGTAAAGACTTTAGTGAGTGGTAAGAATCACAGTACTATCCGATGTTACGCTATTCAAGAACAGGATTTTATAGAAGTGAAGAAATCGATAATACGTGTAGGGGAAGATGATGATGAACTGTGTTGTGAACGAGCCCTGGTGGTGGCTAAAGAATGGCGACGTCGTAGTAACATGTGTGGACCTGCGGGTGAGAACAGAAAAGCCTTAGCCCTGTATCACGAAGCCGGTGTAAAACCAGGGCCTTGCGGGATTCCTGAATTGATGAAGTTTCAACAAGTCTTGGCAAAGGATAGGATTCGAATTAAAGTGTTTGATCGCGAAGTGAATGCTCTTACATTTGTAGGGGTCATGAATGAAGAAGAAGAACACTTAGAAGAAGAAGTGAACGATATTTATCTTTATCTGCGGTCAGGACATTACGATGTGATACGGTCCATGACTGGATTTTTAGCCAAGTCGTATTTCTCTAGACGGTGTAATTCAGACCCTGCCAATCACAATACCTGCTTGAATATGTGTCGTTATTGCAAAACACTGGATTGTATGGAGACGGAAACAAAGGATTGGAGGGTGTGTGACGTATGTCATCGATCCTGGAGACAATTACAAGACCACCGTTGTGGGGAGCATGAGTGTCGTTGCTGCGGATGTTTGGTCAAGGCAGACCATTTGTGCTACATACAACGGTATGTGGAAAAGGCTCCACCCCAGGATGCCGAGATGCTCGAAGCCTTAGAAAATATGAACGACTTGAATGAAATAGCTATTCTTGAAAATTTACCGACGCAAGGGCCTAAAGACCGATTTCGTTACCTGTTTTTTGACTATGAGTTCATGCCTTTCGAAGAGCATCATGTTGTCAATTTGTTTGTCTCTATCATGAAAGTGTGTGAACTCTGTCCAGACGATCCTGTGGATGTCCCTTGTTCCCAGTGCGGCGTGCGTCAACGTGTGGGACACAGCATTCGAGAATTTTGCGAGTATGCATTGGTTCCTAACCATTCCGGTTACATCATGATGGCGCATAATTTCAAGGGTTATGACTCCTACCCAATTCTACAGTACCTGATCGACAACAGATGTCGTCCAACAGTAAGCTATCAAGGAGCCAAGACAATCTATCTTCATTTAAAAGACTTGAACATTTGTTTCAAAGACAGCGTTTGTGTTCTTCCTTTCCCTTTAAGTGCCTTTGGAAAAACCTTTGATTTACCACAATCGAAGACGCTTTTTCCCATTTTCTTCAACCGTACCGGTGTGGACCCCGACACCGGTCAACCGTACCAAGAGTACGTAGGACCCTTGCCAGATTTGAAACATTATGGTATTGCCACCCTGGATAAGAAGAAAGCTGCTGAATTGACCGGGTCGCATACTCAAAAACGACGCGAAGGCTATGTATTTGCCTTTCAGAAGGACATGCGCGAATATTGCATCCAAGATACGGTGGTTTTGATGCTGGGGTGTTTGTCCTTTCGAAATACATTTGTGAAATAATTTGAAGTCGATCCTTTCACCGACTGCTGCACCATTGTATCCACCTGTTTACGTACCTACTTAAAATACTTTCTTCCAGAACGTTCTATTGGTATTATTCCACCTTTAGGCTACCGCGGTAACGATATGCAATCGGTGATGGCTCTAAAACAATTACATCTCATGGAGCAAGAGTTCGGAAAGTATTATCACAAAGCATCATCTTGGAATGGGGAGGCTGTTTCGCTAGGAGCTAAGGTTGACGGTTACCATGCCGAGTCAAACGAGGTAGTTCAAGTCCATGGCTGCCTATTTCATGGGTGCGAAAAGCATTATTCGCCCGACACCTACAACCCTTTAACACGCTGCCGTATGCAAACATTTAAGAACGCGCACCGAGGAACGAACTCAGGCTTTGAGAAAGGCGGGGTTCACGGTCACCGAGATTTGGGAGCATGATGTGATTCCAAAGTTGGTACAGTTGAAAAAAAACGTTACACATTTCCCACTTGGATCACACGATTTGAGCGCTTGAAAGAACGAGAGGCTTTGTTTGGGGGTCGTGTGGAGGCACTCTGTTTGTTGTACTCCATCAAGCCTGGAGAGAAGATTCACTACTATGATTTTACGTCACTCTATCCTGATGTGATGATGTTGAAGCATGATCATAACTACGCTCACCCTGTAGGGCACCCTCAAGTGATCACAACGGCGTACTACGGTCTCAATAAAGTGAAAGTGTTACCCCCTAGAAACCTAAAGTTGCCGGTGCTGCCGGCTAAGATCCGTGGTAAGTTGATGTTTGTGTTATGTGCGACCTGTGCGGAACAAGGACAGAAGCAACGCACCCGGTGTCACCACTCCTGCGAGGAGCGTACCTTGAGAGGGGTGTGGATGACTCCAGAGCTAAAGAAAGCTGTCGAGAAGGGTTATCGGATTTCGGAAATCTATGAAATCTACCACTTTCCTGAAACACGACGGGACTTGTTCTCCGAATACATCCGACGTAACTTGAAAAAGAAACAAGAAGCCTCAGGATGGCCACCGGGCTGTGACACAGAAGAGCAGAAACGTCAATTTATTCAAGACTATTTGGATCAAGAGGGAATTCAACTGGATGCGGACGTCATCTTAAAGAATCCCGGATTGCGATTCGTTTTCAAAGCTGTTGTTGAATAGTTTGTGGGGCAAACTAGGCCAGAATCCGGACATGATGACCACAGAATACGTATCCGATCCCGCACGCTTCTTCGCCCTGATTTTTGATGAGAGCATGGTGGTGTCTAACGTGGTCCTGCTGAACGATCCGCTCGCCCAAGTACAGTATTCTGCGCAAGAAGCCTTTCAACGCGAAAATGTTCAAGTGAACTGCATCACAGCCTCCTTTTGACCTCCTTGGCACGTCTCACGCTGTACAACGTGATGGATTTTCTGGGGGATCGACTTTTGTACGTCAATACCGACTCTGCCATTTTTTGTTACGAGACATGGGGAAGACAACCCTCCTCTTGGTAACGGGCTTGGAGATTTGACTTCTGAATTACCAGTGGAGAATCACATTGTTCAATTTGTGTCCACAGGTCCAAAGTCGTACGCTTACAAAACATGGCAAGGGAAAGTTGTAAAGGAATTCGCTTGAATGTGTCTTCTTCCCAACTCGTTAATTTTGAAACGATGTTGGAGTTGGTGACGGGGGTCTGCGAGAAAAAGATTGTCACCAAGATTCGTCGTGACACGCATCGGCGCACGCTTCACGCTACCCACCTACACCATGCACAAACCGGTGAGACGTCGTTTCCCCACGGGAAAGACGATCGTTCAAGGCATGGACGACCAGTGGCAATCTGATCTTGTCGAAATGCAGCCTTTGGATCACGACAACAAGGGATACAAACACATGATGTGTTGTATCGATATCTTATCCAAATTTGCATGGGTCATCCCTATCAAGAATAAAACCGAAGTGAAAAGAACTTTTGAAACTATTTTTGCCACAAGACGTAAACCCACAAAAATGCAGACCGACCAAGGAAAATACTTTTTAAATAGTATTGTACAAGTTTATTTCGACCAAGAGGGCGTTCATTTCTTTACCAGAAATTCACCCTACAAGGCCGCGGTCGTAGAACGTTTCAATAGAACCTTGAAAATGATGATGTGGCGGTACTTTTACAAACACCACACAGCCACGTGGTGGCATGTCTTACCCTCATTGGTTAACGCGTACAATCACAAATGGCATCGAACGATAGGCATGCGTCCCGTGGATGTAGATACCACCAACGATCAACAGGTGTGGCATCGAATGTACGACAAAGCTCTAAAACGTCCCTCATTGCTACAATACAAATTCAAACCTGACAATGCGGTACGTCTCAACAAAGTTGCGCATGTTTTCCAGAAGGGTTACAAGCCTAACTGGACTGAAGAAATCTTCACCATCCTGGCCTGTTTGCCTGGACGTCCTCCAGTGTACCGTTTACAAGATACGGCCGGGGAGTTACTCCAGGGTCGTTTCTACGAACAGGAAATGCAGCGGGTGGTCAGTAGAAAAGATCAAGCATTCAAAATCGATAAAGTGATAAAAAGGCAAGGTCCTAAAGGTCCCAATCAGTTGCTGTACGTGAAGTGGTACGGGTGGCCTGACAAATTCAACAGCTGGGTCAAAAAAAAAGATATCGTCTGAAATCATGTCCGTTTCTTTGCATGATGATGATCACATGACCGTGTGGTTGCCTAGCGACTCCAACTTAGAGTCGCATCCTAACAATCATGATGGAGAGTACGTTGTGGATGTGACCGACCCTATCGTCTTGAAAGAACCTGAGCTCTGGTACGCCCGACTGGCTTGTATGATGACGCCTGCCTTTCGATTTCCCAAGACGTACCCTCTCATCGAAAACGATATTCATTATTTCATCGGTTATGAAACACAAGACATTTGGGTGTTGCATCTGATACCTTTATTACGATTCTCTACGATGAGAGAGCTTGTGGACTACATTCAGAATGGTCCCTTGAAAACAATTAATGAACGTCGCTCCACAGAACGTTACTTGAATTTGACGTTTGATGAAAATACACACCAAGTAACACTGCATTGGGACACGCATCGACAGTACATGGACGATGCAGTAGTGATTCTAAAGACTTAACTAAAGTCTTAGGATTGGAGCAGGTTCTACATTTACGCCTTACCGAACTGGCTGGCAAAATTAGTAAAGATTTGTGGACCACGTATTCGTTTATCAAAGACAATGAGATCGACTTTAATGTCACAGGGGGTAATCCTTTGAATTTACCGGCGTATGCCACCAACCATACTGTAAATAAGCACCGTCGACCTAAAAATAACCCCCTCTACATAGGTCATAGAGTGAACGGGCATATCACAGCGCCTCGATTAAAAGCCGACTCCGGACCGCACACAATTGCCGTGTATGCCGACATGGTTCAACCCTCGCTCATTCATGGAAAGTTAGAACCTCTGATCGGCTATGTGCCCGCTAGTAAAGAAGAAAACCCGCCACACTCTACGGTATAGGGTACCGCGAAGGCATTGTTTATAAAGAGCCTCTCCATGGTGTGTACCACCCTTTAACCACAGGATATCTGAAGAAAATACATATTACTCTCAAAGATCAAAGCGGGCTTTCCTTTAACATTCGACGCTGGACGTACTGTGGTCGCTATACACTTACAGCGTCGTACAGGCATGTCTTCTCCAGGAAAGGTAATCGTCATCTCCAACAAGGACAGTTGCCATGCACATCCCAACAATACAGCGTATGCATTCAAGAGGGAGTTGCCTTCCGAATACGATGTGGAAGTCGGCAGTGTAGAAATGGCGGCCCAAGTCATCAGCCTACCCACTCTGCATCACAAATTAGCATATGATTCTCCTCTAGGAGAATTTGACATTGTCGAATGGAAACCGACCGTCGCCTCCATAGCTTTGCACAACCCTTATAGCGCAAACAATCTGTCCACCACAAACAGCACGGGGTGTAACACTTATGAGTGGATCCTTAAAGACTACCAACGTTACAGTTGGGCCATGGTACACAAGCAGAATGTGTTCGACAACCGTCTCGCGTTACCCCAAGAAACATACCGCGACCCTGACGAATTGATCGCCGACATCCAGAAAAAATCGATACAGTCATCCCCTACAATGTAACCAAGTCCAATAACCAGTTGAAATATCAAACCGATGCCATAGACGTTGCGGGGCAATGGACTGTGGCCTACATGCCTCCTGGAGTCTACATGTTGTGGGAGATAGGCGCCTTGTTGAATGGGTTCGGGTATAATTTTAACTTTCGTATGAACCAAGTGTTACCAGCGGCCGGACAAAAAATGTGCCCTTTTACCATCAAGAAAGGACATGCCATCGACATTAATTCCTTCAGCATCTTAAAACTGTTGGGGTTCAACGAAGATCTTTACGGGCCCGATCGTAATGACAACAACGTGGTGGCTCAAAGGGAAATCGATGGGAACATTTCAAAGGCTATGTGCGTGTCTCGCGCAACATGCACCACCAGTTCTTAATACAGCAGGCGGGTAATTACATGATGTACGTCTCCGAGGAAATGCGTCGAGCCCTGGGCATGGAAACAGCCGTTTGGAGTTGGAGAAAGACGGATGACGGGTGGATGACGGACGGGTCAAACCTCAACCTAGCGCGTTGGTTTAAAGTGGTTTTACGTCCGGTTGGTAAATACCCCAGGTTTGTGGGATGGATGCTCCCTAACAAGAACTATGAGCTCGAACAATTTGACAGTCCACCCGCGCCATATGCGATGGTGACACAAGTAGGGCGGTTAGGGTATGGAAAAACCACCATGCAGTCGGTGGCTGGGACCGTCAAGTTCAACAAGTCCTTCCACGAGTGGTACACACCCGCTTACGACGATCTGTACACCTATTGCCCTCAAGTCCAGAGTTCCCCTATCGGCAACATTCTTGGGCCTGCCTGGATGTCGTGCCGGCCGTGCTGTCGTACGATAAGCAAACGGCCATGGAGTTTGTTCATCCTCGTTACCATTCACTAGCCCTCAGCAGCTTCAACGCCTTCGAAACCTATATAATCGATGGAAAAGGGCGCTACGCTCAGTTCGAAGACCACGGCGAAGTCAACATCAAGCTGCACTTGAGAAAGCGTTCACGTCGGCGATGATAATGATGAGACCTTTACCACGATTTCCTATCAACCGAGGGGGTGTGCCTGGCCGAAAAATGGGGGCGGGGTTTGTAGCTGTGGTGGTGCGTGGCCTAATCCATAGGCTAAGCAGATGTTGCCTGCGGTGGCAGGGACGTTGATGCAGAAAGCCTCTGCGGTGGGAAAGTCCATACTTCAAGGGAAAGAGATGAGCGAGACCGTGAGGGACGGTAGCCTGGATGCGGTGTGCGATTTGAAGAGGAAGGCCATTGCCAGCCTTAGTGACGGTCCTCTCAGCAAGAAAGCAAAGAAAAAGAATAAGAATAAGAAATGTACCAAGTTTAAAAAGAACAAGAAGAAGAACAACAAAAACATATTAATAATAAAGTGGTTATGAAAGACCACCCACCCGTCTCCACAAAAAGAGACGGTCTAAGAATGAAACCCGAAAAAAAGCCTCCTCCTTCTCTACCTCTCGACATATTTGACGACAGCGATGATGAGTAATGTATAAATAGCACCCACGCACAACCGTCACCCTCACTTTTGATTACACCTTCTTTGCGATGGTCAAATCATTTACGTCGTGTTTCAACCCGCCTTGGACATATTTTCCTCTCAGCGTCTTCTCCCCCCTGGAGTTCCCATCGACATCATCATCCGATTCAATTCTGACGACTTCAGTCTGATGGTGGGGGAAACAACAGATGTCGAAGGCAATCCTAAGATCGTTCGCACCAAGGCCCAATTCTGGATTCGTGAAGTAGAACTCACTGAAAAACTCCACACCGATATTGAAGCCAAACAATACCAAGGTATGAAAGCAGTCAAGTTTCCACTACGAGATGAGTTAACGTAATACCCTGCTGCGTTCATCGTTAATAATGAACGCAATGACCAACCCGGTGAACATTGGTTAGCTCTGGTGATCTGGGGTCCGGGCCAATCGTCCGACTTCTTTGATAGTTTTTGGGAACCGCCTAAGCACTATGGAATAGAATTTCCAGAAAGCCTCGAAGACCTGGGAAATGGAAACACCACGTACGCCCAAGGACGTCTGCAAGCCAATACGTCGGCCGTGTGTGGTCATCATTGTTTGTATTTTCTGTACCATCGGCTCGTGCAAGGGTTGTCGAGTCAGAAAGTGGTCGACTCTTACCCTAACTCCACATTTAAAAACAATGACTTTAAAGCCTGTTCGTTTGTCTGTCGTCGTATGATTCAAGATAAAATGAAAACAAAGAGACTGCGTAACCAGCCTCTAGGGAAAGTGTGTCAAAGTCGCGTGTGTGCCAAAAATCGATGTCGTTTTTAATGTAGTAGTTGTTTAAATTTTTTTAAGAAAAACGTCTGACGTCGTGAATGATCACAGTGTCCTGCAGAAACTCATTCTCGTCCATGTACTGTACTTGGATCCATCCATCCATCCTGTGGTAACATCACAATTCCGTCTTGGTTCAGCCACTTAAAAAAGAGGAAGAAGAAGTGTGCTAGATCAGTCACGTATTCTGTCTTAGTCATCTTGGTAAAAGAACAAAAAATGAAATAAATAAGGTGAACCACTGCACTTACGGTGTCAGTCATCACTGTCTCCCCTCATGGCCTATCCCAGGTTTGATCCACGTCTGCGCGTCCCGTCCAACATCACTATTGTTGGGCCTACCATGTGTGGTAAAACAACCCTGACCTTAGACCTCATACACCAACGTCACGATGCTTTTCAAAAACCCATTCACCATGTTCTCTACTGCTATGGTGCATGGCAACCGAATTTCGATGCCTTGAAACAGAAGGGCATTCAAATGGTCGAAGGCCTGCCTGATAACATTTATGATTATATCCAAGCCGGAAAACCGACCCTCGTCGTGTTAGATGACCTCATGCAAGAAAGAAGTGGGAGTGGGGACATTGAAAAATTGTTCACCCGGGGAACACATCATCATAATATCACCACTCTCTACCTGACTCAAAATATGTTCCCAAAAGGTAAACATGCGCGCACCATGTCGGTAAACTCGCATTATGTGATCATGTTCAACAAACCCCGAGACCGCCTTCAATTCACCAATTTAGTCAAGCAAGCTTTTCCAGGTCAACAAGCCCGATTGCAGGAAGTTTTTGAAGATGCCACAGGCCAACAAAACACAGAGTATAAGTACATGCTGTTTGACTTAACACAACAAACGCCTGAAGCCTACAGGCTCCGTGCACACGTACTCCCTAGCGATAAACAGAAACAAGTGATTTGGATGTCCAAAAACATCCGACGACCATGAGTTTTGGATATTATCCTATCCAAGATGTCTGGAATCCCATGGCTATACTGCCCGACACATGGGATCCCACTGTGAACTTCATCCAGGAAAGTAGAGAACAGTTGGCTGGGGCTTCGGAAGCGCTCGCGGTCGGGAATGTGGAAGCTGCTTCAGAACTCGTCGACAGCGCCCGTGCCAATCGAGAAACGTTATCGAATGCTTCGCAATCACCCTCCCTCTCACCGCCGCCAAAACCGATCGTCAATGAGGGAGAAGAAGATGAGATCTCACCACGACCTGCCCACATTTCCCCAGCCACCGCACGTGTGTACGATGCTCTGGATGGTTATCGTGCCCACAGAACGTTACTCTCCACATCATCATCACAATCACCACCACCACCACCATCACAGATACCGACTGCACCACCGATCTCCCAGCAGCAGCAGGCTCCAACACCACAGGCTCCTTTCCGACGTGTCGTCAGGTCAAATGTTCCCACCACCACCCACACCACTAAGGAAAACCCACCACCACCACCATTCGCCACTCGTCTCAATACCGCCATGAACTCCTACCTGAACACCGATATCCCACCCTCACAGTCTTCACCTGTAGGTACTACTCCCACCGCCGCTGCGGCCGAAGAAGGGTCGAACAACCAAACATTAAATGATCTGATGGAACAATCGAACATGCTGTTTAACATGATCCGTGAAACCAACCCACGTCTGTCTGACCCCGAACGGCGACGATTGCAAGACCGTATCGACCGCATCGAACAACGTACCGTGGACTGGTTGACCCATCACCGTAACCGCGGAAGTCACTACACCAGTCGCCAAGGTCACAACACCCACACCATGGCCAGTGGCTCAGAACGGACAGATCTCGGAGAAGGGGACCATTGCACCACAACCACCACGAGAACCAGCACCACTGTGAGAAAAGGAGGACCACAAACGGTAGAACGCGATTCGAAAAGCGTGACCATGACTGAGAATCGTCGTCGTCGCCTCCACCGCCGTCCGTCCAGGGTCTCAGGACTTCGTCTAGGGAACCTTCCCACGCCTCGACACCTTCCTCCTCCTCCTCCTCCTCCTCCTCCAGTCAAACAGGGTATGGTCGGTGGTGGGTGGAAAACGTGATCCAACACATGTTAAAGAAGAAGAAGAAGAAAACTATAAAAAGCAGTTCTTGAAAGCACCACCACATCATTGTTTCGCCATGGCACATGGCAGACGTCATACAAGGGTAATCAAGAAAAGTAAACGTTGTACTATGGGAGGTAGACGACGACGCTGTCGCCGTCGACGCGATAGAGGTTTGGCCAGTAAACTGGCCGGCATCAAAGACTACCTAAAAAGCGAAGCCATCACTTATGCGGGGGACAGTGCAGGGCATACCCTCAAAACCATGCTGGCCGGAACTAAGCATGGGAAAGACGCGATCCAATTTGCAAAGGAATTGGTAAAAAAGCTATAAAAACGCAACTCTTACTGGTGACTGTCCCATATTCCTCACACGATGGCGAAGCCAAAAGGAGTCCCGTTTCTCAAGAAGAAAGAGTCGGGTGAAACGTCATATTGGAGCACGACGTCGACGACGACGAAGAGGAAGAAAGGGAAAAGGATTGCTACTTGGACCACATTCTCCATTTAGAAACGTTACCATCCTAGGCGCGATTTTATAATCCTATAAAAGGTGTGAGTTCTCCCTATAGGGAATCTCTTTTTTTTTTAACATCCTCATCCTCCACAACATCATTATGGCTAGACGCGGACGTAAGAAAAAATCGTCAAACACATCTCCAAAACTACAGCGAGCTCGTAATCTATTCACCAAACATGGCCCTCCACGCTACGATGGGTATAAAGCAGTGTTTCCACCTCGCACCGGGGGTAGTAACAATCAACACAGCCCACCGACCTTCATCACTGTGGCTGGAAGACCTGTCTACTTGACGAAACTTAAAGGCCGACGTTAGATAAAAAAGTCATCATGTCTTGTAGACTCTACCGAAATCGTAAATTTCTGACCGCATTAGGTCATGGGAACAAGCATCAGTGCCATAAATTGGCTTTAATGGCCTCCCCGGAACAAGTCAATGCTTGTAGCGAGGTGGCTCACAACTTCCTCCAGAGGAGAACACCGACATTACATCCAGGACTTCTACGATCCATTCGAGACAAGCCCGACATCGTGAAAGCTATACGTGTCTTGGGGGATCCCCGACAGCCTTTGGCCAAACGTCAATGTGCTTTGCGACAATGTGGCGGTAGTGTGAGTCCTATCCTTGGGATGATTGCCTCCTCCGTCTTGCCTTTAATTCTTAAACCGCTTTTCAAAACCCTCAAAACTAAATTACCAAACAATAGGACTGTGGAGGCCCATAAATACAGGTGATACCATTCATTCCAAATCAGTTGAAGTATGAAGTACAACGAGCGGGCTTACGTCGTCCCCGAAAAAGACATGGGTAATCTACAATCGGTCACGGATGCTGAAGAGGCACCTCAAATAGGCGGGGCTCATGACACAGATCGTATGGCCAAAATTACTGCCATTCAACAACAAGAACGTATGACACCTTATACCGAGAATTTGGTCGACGTCAATGACAATATCTTACGTATCATGAAGGGTAAGCTTACCTCGGAAACCAAAATCGACCTTTATGAAAATATGTTGAAACGGTACAGACGTCTCTTAACCGATTCACGCGATTGGCAGAAGAAACAACGTGACCCTACAGACGGTCTACCACCACCACTACCATCCCCATTGGCCCCATCGTCGACGTCACCACAGCCTGTCAGACCAGTTCCAGCACCCCGACATAAAACAAAAACCGTCCCGACACCCCTTGATTCCCAGGAGACCCCTAAAACCTCAAGATCCAAAGCCAACGTGAATGTCAGGCTTAATCCACTACAAAATAGATTACCGACGCCTGCTCCTGGAACACCCTACAGACAGAAGCTTCGTATTCAGTTACCTCACTACCTAGGATTACCCCCACTCAGCGAAGATCCGTCTACGATTCGTCAACAAGCCAAGACATCAATGACTGAGAAAGAATTGAACGCCCTCTCCCTTCGATTAAAGAAGCATGAAAAAAAGATTAGAAAGAAGAAGAAAAATAACACTAGTATGGAAGGACAAGGACATGTCCCAGTTCCATCCTGGTTGAGTGTAACATTTAAAATAAAATAAAAACACATTCATTCTTAATTCATGTGTCACACCCATGTTTTATTTCTGACACTTAGTTTTGTTTTACATTGAGATGGTTGGTTCCCCAACCCATTCTCTCTCTCTCTAACTTGTACTAGGACCTCCTCCTCCTTCCGTAAGGCAGGACCCTGCTTGAATGTCCGCCAACAGCTTTTGCAGATCTTTCTCTACGTCCTCCTCTAGTTTCATAGACTCCTGCAGTGGCTGTGGTTGTGGTGGTGGTAGCTGAAATTATAGTTTATCTGAGGCTAAAGGGTACGGCAAAGGATTACCACCATGGTAAGGTTGTTTAGAAAGGAAGTCGAAAGGATTTTCGAAATGTTCCACGCACGGTGTCGGGGGTGGCTGTGGGTAGCGCTCTATCAGCTCTCGTGGGGGAATATGAAGATTGAGTGCCGGTCGTACTTTGCCTTGGTTTTTTTCCTTTGATTTTACAGGTGCCTTTGGAGGCTCTTGGACTGGACTGGGTGTTTTGGGTTCGGGCGTGTCACCACCACCACCACCCCCTATTTGGGCTAGGTCCTGACTAATTGTTTCTGCCAAGCTACGGTACACACTGCTGTGTTCTTTCTTACTTCTCTTCTTCTTCTTCTTCTTTTGTTTCTTTTTCTCCTCTTCCACCTCCTCCTCCTCCTTCATCTTCTTCTCGAGACCCCATTGATCTTCTTCTTCTTCTTTGAGCAAAGTCTTCAGTTCTTTCTCTTTATCGGTGATCTTCTTCTGACGTTCCGCTTCCAGTTCTGGAGGCCATTTCTGATGGCCGTTCCTAGTAGTCATCAGGTCATAGATCCTCTCGATCCTCTCAGGACGTCTGGTGGGGGCAGATATTCAGGGATCACTTGCTTTTCTTTCTTATACACACAACCTCGAACAACCTTGACCTTCTCGCTTTGTTGTTGTTGTTGTTCTTCGTCTTATCGTAAAGCTTTTCTTGTCTTTTCTTTAAGACAGGCGGCCCGCTAACAATCTTCGAATAAACTTTTATTCTCGTTCAAACTCGATGAGTTGTCTTTCTTTAATACTCAACACCGCCGTTCGCGTTCTTATTAACAAACGAAGTCAACTGCTTCAAAGTAAACCACAGGCAGCCCAATCTCAAGATTTGTGTATTTATACGCTTACAAATATCGCTTGAATAGTTCATATTATAAATCCTTCCAAAACATGTATGTTAGACAAATAAATACACGACTTCATCCTTCAATGTTTCAGTTGTGGTTATTCATACCTCTGAGCTCTTCTAGGGTCGTTTCCGCTGTTTTTTTCGAACCTCTTTCCCTCACCTCCTAATTAAATGAAAAGGCTGGAAACAACCGACAAATATACGATGCATAACCTGTAATCTTTGCCACGAAAATCACACTTCGCTCACTCCAAATAACTCCAAACTACGCCAGGCCATAGAATGAGAAATGAACTCATCCCTACCCCAATTTTAAGATCCAGCGGTACCACAGTCTGGAGAAATCAAACAATTTGTCGCCCATTTTCAAGTCCTTCGAGGTTGGCAGCCAACGAAGTTGGACGCCGGATGTGCAACCGTCAAAATAGCCTCGGTCTGGCGAAGCTATTGGCTGGATAACCGACAAATATACGATGCATAACCTGTAATCTTTGCCACAAAAATTACACTTCGCTCACTCCAAATAACTCGAAACTACGGTAGGACATAGAATGATAAATGAACTCATCCCAACCCGAATTTTAAGATCCAGCGATACCACATTCTGGAGAAATCGAACATTTTGTCGCCATTTCCAAGTCCTTCGTCAGACCGAGGTTGTCTCCTAACCGGGCTATTTTGACGGTTGCACTTCCGGCGTCCAACTTCGTTGGCTGCCAACTTCGAAGGAATTGAAAATGGGCGACAAATTGTTTGATTTCTCCAGACTGTGGTACCGCTGGATCTTAAAATTGGGGTAGGGATGAGTTCATTTGTCATTCTATGGCCTGCCGTAGTTTGGAGTTATTTGGAGTGAGCGAAGTGTGATTTTCGTGGCAAATATTACAGGTTATGCATCGTATATTTGTCGGTTGTTTCCAGCCTTTTCATTTAATTAGGAGGTGAGGGAAAGAGTTTCGAAAAAAACAGCGGAAACGACCCTAGAAGAGCTCAGAGGTATGAATAACCACAAGTGAAACATTGAAGGATGAAGTCGTGTATTTATTTGTCTAACATACATGTTTTGGAAGGATTTATAATATGAACTATTCAAGCGATATTTGTAAGCGTATAAATACACAAATCTTGAGATTGGGCTGCCTGTGGTTTACTTTGAAGCAGTTGGCTTCGTTTGTTAATAAGAACGCGAACGGCGGTGTTGAGTATTAAAGAAAGACAACTCATCGAGTGTGAACGAGAATAAAAGTTTATTCGAAGATTGTTAGCGGGCCGCCTGTCTTAAAGAATGTTTACTTCGAAGCAGGCGTTTGCTTCGTTTGTTAATAAGAACGGGAACGGCGGTGTTGAGCAAGAAAGACATTACTCATGTTGAACGGAATATGCTAATTTCGCACCAGTTGTTGTCAATGTAGTAACAGAAGCTAAAATAGATGTTTTTGCGCGTCTTTCATTAGAAACGTGCTTTAGAAACCTGGCTTCAAAACTCACTTCAGATCTCACTTCAAAACTTCACGTTCCCATTTTGACAGGCCTGTCAAAAATCGAGACTAACACGCCTGACTGATTGCACGTGGGAATTCAGACTCCGAGAAGTTGAGATTTTAATTTCGAAAACATGCACTGCAAACATTTGCAATGATTTTAACCGAAACCTCTAACAACACAAAGATTGAAATTACAGAAGCAAAAGTTTATTTGGTGTTGCGGGGCCCGCTTATTAAAAGCGCAAAGCACACCGCTGTTCGGGGAACTAATTAATACAAGCGAGCGGCCGTTGTTTTGTGATTATTTTGTTTCGCTAGTTCAGGATTACATATTTTATGCTAGTTCTAGATTATTTGGTATAGATTTTCAGTATGGTTATCAGAAGAATTGTAAGGACGCATTACAAGCAAGCTGTGAAGCAGGATGGATAGAAGTGCCTTCCCCGACAAACAAAGCACTGTTGAATAAAAGAACACAACTCTTCCAAGTGTAAACATTCTTTAAGACAGGCGGCGGCCCGCTAACAATCTTCGACTAAACATTTATTCTTGTTCACACTAGATGAGTTGTCTTTCTTACTCAATACTGCCGTTCGCGTTCTTATTAACAAACAAAGCCAACTGCTTCGAAGTAAACATTCTTTAAGAACAATCGTTGACCAAATATTTTATTCTCGTTCACACTCGATGCGTTGTCTTTCCTACTCAACACCGCCGTCAACAAACGAATCCAACTGCTTCGAAGTAAACATTTTGCTAAACGGTCAGAAATTGCAGTCAGATACATTAAGTTTTTTCTGTTGAGAATCGATTCTGTGACCGCGATCACCAGTTGATCGCGATCATTTTGCGATGTGATCGCGAGCATATTGCGAGCACGATGCGAGCAGATCGCGAGCAGGGTGCGAGCAGATCGCGAGCAGGGTGCGAGCAGATCGCGAGCATGGTGCGAGCAGATCGCGAGCAGATCGCACTTAGTGATCGCGATCTGCTCGCGAGCAAATCGCGATAAATGTACATATGTTTCTTGGCGGTACTGTACGTATTCGACTTCGTTCAACATGTCTATGGTATCCCACAAATCATCCCTCTGACGAAACAACTTCCACAATGGCGTTCCAGGATCGACATCGCTCCCTGGTGTGCTCGCTGTCACGGTCATCTCTTTCATACGGTCACCAAGTTAGAATACCATTCATGTAGACCCATCAGGACTGCGTAGCAGTCATACATCCATTTTGGAAGATCACAGGGCTCAAGCGCAATCATGTCTCCTCCTTCTTCTTATTCTTCCACAGAGTCTATGTCTGAATCAGATTCGTAAATGTTTTTCAACGCGTTAAACACCTCGGTAGTTCCTATCATCCTGATGGCTATGAGGGATTTGATTCGTACGAGAGAGAACAATTTTTTTAACTCTAGTTTATCTACATGACGTACTTCCGTTATCGAACGCTTCCTATAATAGGTACCTCAGTTTTTTATTATACTTTACACAAAACGGAAATGCGTCATAGGCCTACATCCCTTAGTCCGAGTCTTCGTTGTCGTTGTCGTCGTCTTTAAGCACATCCCATTTTATCACCAATGCTGCCAAAACCACTGAGTCGTTGACTTCACTCATAATACTAAAATCCAAATGAAAGTCTGTCATGGCCACAAGCAATCGAAGCCACTCCTCTGGAAGTAATGTGTCCTTCATTGCTTTTACAATGTATCGGAAGGTACTACTAGCTAGGGTCTTTTCATCACCCCCGGATTCAACATACTTCCTTAAAGGTATATAACCCGGTTGCGTCCTATTCTCTTCAAACCATTTATCCATGGTAAAGTTGTGTGTGAGCGTTCTACAAAACTAAATATTATGTCCTGTTCTCAGTTATTATACTTCACATAAACCGGAAATGCGTCATAGGTCCAAGCTTCGACAACACATAACACGAAGATTCAATGACTTCTCCTGATCCTCCTTCTTCTTGGGATAATCCCACTCCGGTACTTTTGACAACCGGATCAACTCTTCTATCAGCTCTTCAGGCTCGATCCAGCTCGGACCATAGTCGTAACCTAGCTCTTCATTGGCGTAAACCTCGTCGTTCTTGATCAAAGCAATTTCTAGATCATCCTCGTCGCTCTCCTTTTCTTTACCATCAGGATTGTAACACAAGGAGATTGTGCGTGCCCCTCCACCCAGTTTATAGATTCTGAAACAATTTCCCTCCACGGAACCAACTTCGCCAAAGGGAAAGAGAATGTTATGACTGCATAAACTGTGATGCAGTTCTTTAGCTTTCTGAATAGAGTGAGGCATATTCCGTATCCATGCGGTAAAGTTAGTGGCCATGGGATCCCGCCTTGGGGGGGGGGGGGGCTAATCGTGCAAGACCGTTTCACGATAAGACTAATTTAATGATATGTTACAGCTCTATATATGCGGCGCAACCCCCGACGCAACCCACGTCGGATGTACGTCACAGGCCCTACATGTTTTTCAAAGAGGCGCAATTTTTTTCGCTTTGTTACACCACCCCAAAAGCCGCGCCGCGCGCCTCTGACGCGTTTCCGCCGCTTTTTGATCCACCCCCACCGTCCCTTGCGCTTCCAAGACCTTTTCCCCGTTTTGCCTATGACGTATTTCCGGAATGACGTCATTTCTTGAGCCCACGCTGCAAAAACCGCTGATGACGTCAAAGGTCAGAGGTCAATATTTTGACGGAAGTAAAATTACCTAGGCTGGCATCATCGGTGTCAACACCTTGACCTTTTCGACGTCATTGCTTTTCTTCTTTGCTTCATTTGTATAAAAGTACCCCTGCACCCAACTACCCCTACCTTACTACTGGGTTTAATTACATGAAAAATGGGTATATATGTGAAGCCAAGAGGCTCAAACCCTGACCCGGTTTGATCCAAAATCCGGGCTCCAAAACCCTGATTGCCCCCTTTTTGGGTGGGGGGGGGGGGGGAGGAAACCCTGATTGCCCCTTCTTTAAATATACTGAGTTTGAACTCTTAAAAAAAACAAAAGTTCAACTTTAAGTAGAAAATTAATTATCTTATTTTCAAATTTGGGAAGTTTTCCACACCGACCTAGTCACATCAGTTTGGCATAAGTCGTATCGAATTACAAAATGATAAAGCTTGCCATTTCCGTACCCATCATCCTTTATCTCGTAGATTTTCGTGTCAAACTTTCTTGAATTAGTCATTTGCCTACAACAACGAGATGGGCAAAATAAACAATATGTGAAAAGAACAAATAAAAATGTGTCAGAAATGGGGTTCGAACCCACGCCTCCATTCGGAGACCAGAAGCCTCTGGCCCATGCATCATGGGAAGGTATTGCTTAAGTCTGGCGCCTTAGACCGCTCGGCCATTCTGACACGAGATACTTTCTTAAATGAAAATTACTTTACTGGACCACAGCTATTTCCGTCGGTTTTCTCCAGACATTGCACTCTGCTAAAGTTTAAACTGTGCATTTGAACCTACTCCGCTACTGATACAATTAATTATCAATAGAAGATAGATGTTAACCTACTGAGTTTGAAGTCTTTAAAAACACAATGTTCAACTTCAGGCCTAAAAGTCGAAAATGAGTTATCTTATTTCCAAATTTGTGCAATTTCCCACACCGACCCAGGCACATCAGTTTGGCATAAGTCGTATCGAATTACAAAATGATAAAGCTTAACATTTCCGTACCCATCATCCTTTATCTCGTAGATTTTCATGTCAAATATTCCTGAATTAGTCATGTTGCTAGAACAACAAGAAGAGTAAAAGAAGCAATATGTAAAAATGTGTCAGAGGTGGGATTCGAAACCACCCCTCCATTCGGAGACCAGAAACCTCTGTCCGATGTATCATCTATCATGGGAAGGAATTGTACCTTGAGTCTGGCGCCTTAGACAGCTCGGCCATCCTGACACGACATACCTCAAAGAAGGAAAATTAGCTTACTGGACTAAAGCTATTTACGACGGTTTTCTCCAAATATTGCATTCACGTAAATTTTAAGCTGTGCGTTTGAATCAACTAAATCACTGATAACATTAATTATCAATGAAAGATAGATGTTATCATACTGAGTTTGAAGTCTTATAAAACCAAAAGTTCAACTTCAGTCCTAAAAGTAGAAAATGAATTATCTTATTTTCAAAATTGTGCAATTTCCCACACCAACCCAGTCACATCAGTTTGGCATAAGTCGTATCGAATTACAAAATGATAAAGCTTGCTATTTCCGTACCCATCATCCTTTATCTCGTAGATTTTCGTGTCAAACTGTCTTGAATTAGTCATTTGCCGACAACAACAAGATGGGCAAAATAAACAATATGTGAAAAGAACAAATAAAAATGTGTCAGAAGTGGGGTTCGAACCCACGCCTCCATTCGGAGACCAGAAGCCTCTGGCCCATGCATCATGGGAAAGTATTGCTTAAGTCTGGCGCCTTAGACCGCTCGGCCATTCTTACACGAGATACTTTCCTAAAGGAAAATTACTTTACAGGACTACAGCTATTTCCGTCGGTTTTCTCCAGACATTGCACTCTGCTAAAGTTTAAACTGTGCATTTGAACCTACTCCGCTACTGATAACATTAATGATCAATAAAAGATTAACATACTGTGTGGCAAGATTAACATACTGAGTTTGAAGTTTTGAAAAACACAATGTTCCACTTCACTCAAAAAAGTGGAAAATGAATTATCTTATTTCCAAATTTGTGCAATTTCCCACACCGACCCAGGCACATCATTTTGGTATAAGTCGTATCGAATTACAAACTGATAAAGCTAAAACATTTCCGTACCCATCATCCTTTATCTCGTAGATTTTCATGTCAAATATTCCTGAATTAGTCATGTTGCTAGAACAAAAAGAAGAGGAAAAGAAGCAATATGTAAAAATGTGTCAGAAGTGGGATTCGAACACACGCCTCCATTCGGAGACCAGAAACCTCTGTCCCATGCAGCATGTAAGGAATTTTACCTTGAGTCTGGCGCCTTCGACCGCTCGGCCATCCTGACACGAGATACCTCAAACGAGAAAAATTACCTTACTGGACTACAGCTATTAACGACGGTTTGCTCCGTACAGTGCATTCAATTAAAGTTTAAACTGTGCGTTTGACCTACTCCACTACTGATAACATTAAGTGTCAATAGAAGATAGATGTTAACACACTGAGTTTGAAGTTTTGAAAAACACAATGTTCCACTTCACTCAAAAAAGTGGAAAATGAATTATCTTATTTCCAAATTTGTGCAATTTCCCACACCGACCCAGGCACATCATTTTGGTATAAGTCGTAGCGAATTACAAACTGATAAAGCTAAAACATTTCCGTACCCATCATCCTTTATCTCGTAGATTTTCATGTCAAATATTCCTGAATTAGTCATGTTGCTAGAACAAAAAGAAGAGGAAAAGAAGCAATATGTAAAAATGTGTCAGAAATGGGATTCGAACACACGCCTCCATTCGGAGACCAGAAACCTCTGTCCCATGCAGCATGTAAGGAATTTTACCTTGAGTCTGGCGCCTTAGACCGATCGGCCATCCTGACACGAGATACCTCAAACGAGAAAAATTACCTTACTGGACTACAGCTATTAACGACGGTTTGCTCCGTACAGTGCATTCAATTAAAGTTTAAACTGTGCGTTTGACCTACTCCACTACTGATAACATTAAGTATCAATAGAAGATAGATGTTAACACACTGAGTTTGAAGTCTTTAAAAACACAATGTTCAACTTCAGGCCTAAAAGTAGAAAATGAGTTATCTTATTTCCAAATTTGTGCAATTTCCCACACCGACCCAGTCATATCAGTTTGGCATAAGTCGTTATGTCTTATCGAATTATAAAATAATAAAGCTTGACATTTCCGTACCCATCACCTTTTATATCGTAGATTTTCGTGTCAAACGTTCTTGAATTAGTCATTTTGCTACAACAACAAGAAGAGGAAAAGAAGCAATATGTCAAAAGAACAAATAAAAATCTGTCAGAAGTGGGGTTCGAACCCACGCCTCCATTCGGAGACCAGAAGCCTCTGGCACATGCATCATGGGAAGGTATTGCTTAAGTCTGGCGCCTTAGACCGCTCCGCCATTCTTACACGAGATACTTTCCTAAAGGAAAATTACTTTACTGGACTACAGCTATTTCCGTCGGTTTTCTCCAGACATTGCACTCTGCTAAAGTTTAAACCGTGCATTTGAACCTACTCCGCTACTGATAACATTAATGATCAATAAAAGATTAACATACGGTGTGGGAAGATTAACATACTGAGTTTGAAGTTTTGAAAAACACAATGTTCCACTTCACTCAAAAAAGTGGAAAATGAATTATCTTATTTCCAAATTTGCGCAATTTCCCACACCGACCTAGGCACATCATTTTGGTATAAGTCGTATCGAATTACAAAATGATAAAGCTAAAACATTTCCGTACCCATCATCCTTTATCTCGTAGATTTTCATGTCAAATATTCCTGAATTAGTCATGTTGCTAGAACAAAAAGAAGAGGAAAAGAAGCAATATTTAAAAATGTGTCAGAAGTGGGATTCGAACCCACGCCTCCATTCGGAGACCAGAAGCCTCTGGCCCATGCATCATGGGAAGGTATTGCTTAAGTCTGGCGCCTTAGACCGCTCGGCCATTCTGATACGAGATACTTTCCTGAAGGAAAATTACTTTACTGGACTACAGCTATTTCCGTCGGTTTTCTCCAAACATTGCACTCTGCTAAAATTTAAACTGTGCATTTGAACCTACTCCGCTAGTAGTAATGTAACTCACTGTGGTACACAGCGAGCCTCCTGATTGGCCGAGAGCCCAAAAATGACGTCACAGATTTCGTGACGTCACAAGGGCCCCTGCACCGCGGTAGAACCCAGCGAGCCTCGGGATTGGCCGAGAAAGGGGGCGGCGCTACGCACCCCCGGGTGAACAAAGCCAGGCTTGGGATTGGTCGGCAGTGTCGGGGCCCCGAGCCAGGGTTCGGGAGGGGCTCGGCGGGGCGTCGGAGAGAACAAACCCAGGGTTGGGATTGGCCGTAGGCCTGAGCGGATTGTGCTAGCATAATTTTTGGCATAATTGGAGCAAACGAGCATAATTTTTCAAAGAAGCACTGCTCGAGCATAATTACCAGATTGTAGCATAATTTGAAGCATTAAATCCAAAAGCAATGCTATTATTGCTTTTATAGTGCCGTTCCTAATTATTAGCTGGTATATTTTGCTTAGATTCTAATTTTTTCCAAAGCAAATACCTGAATTTCACTTAACGAGTGTGCGTTGAACGTGAAAAAAGCCAAAAAGCCGTCTTTTGTTCAGAGCGTGGGAACAGTCACGCCTGATTGGTTTCTGTGTCCGTTGGTACTAAAAAGTCTATAAAATGTTGTGTGAACAACTAAAAATGCCGCGCATCAACTAATGCCGGCCGTCTTCGAAAAACGTTTTTTGTGAGCATAATTGTGTAATCTACGAGCATAATTTTTGAACTTTGGCATAATTTGGGCATAATTCGACAAAATTTGGAGCAGTGCTCGCGGCATAATATGCCACTTTTAGGAGCACAATCCGCTCAGGCCTAATTGGCCGGCGTGGCGTCGGGGGAGAACAAACCCAGGGCTCGGATTGGGCGCCCGGGGGAAGACCCGGGGCGTATAAAAAAGTGAATCCTTGGGGAGAAGGCATTCATGTTGTTTTGGTTCTTTGCCGTGGTGTCTATGCTCTATCGAGAGTACCATTAAGTGTGGACTCTTTGGGACGATGATCAACACTATCGGTAGACGAGGTGGACAAAGCGAGCCGTGAACAATTTAAAGCGTTGACCCAGCATTTGTACGTAGTTTTGGTGAAGGCCGACATCTCTCAATGGAAAATAATTCGCCCGAAAGAGGGATTCGCCGAGAATTGGGAGAAAGCTTGCCAAGGATTTTCGGAGGAACACCTGAACGAATTCCTGCCTTTTTTTGGGCAGATGTGTGCGTTGCCCGTGACGTTAGAGATGAGGGACGAGGTGATGGCCAGCCTAAAACAACTCACTGCCGACCAAGCGTACGTCATTGTGCAAACGTGGCAAGGCAAACTGTGGAAAAAGGGGACGGACGACATGGCCAAATTGTTTGGAGGATTTCTGCAGAAGATACAACTCATGAACACCGAGTTGAGGCACGTCGACCTCCCTCCCATGAGTCCGATGCACGTCACGTTGGCCTCCCTGTACTTGGCGGTGGTCTCCTACGCGAACGGGGATTGTTTTCAGCGGGTGCAGCACTCCGCTCCACGGGCGGGCAAACGCAAAGCCTTGACCTTGAAGACTTCCGGCTATAACTCGGAGGACGCGTGGGTGTTTAAACACGATAGCAACAACAAGATCATTTTCAAGTACAAGGAGGATATGAGGTGTGTGTGTGTGTACCTTTTGGGATACCTCTATCGAGACCTGTTGGCCGACCTGGAACCGGTTGAAACTAGCCCAGGTAGTGAAGATGGAGTTCCCTGACTTGAAGAGCGCGTTGAAGGAGAGGTACTTGAAGGAACTGGAGCACATGATGATAGGGTGTTTGTCGTATTGGCTCTGCCTAGATGTGCTCCACGAAGAGAGGCTAGAGATGGAAGCGATGATGCTTGAAATTGTCGATGAGGAATTCGCGAAAATGGATGCGATGGCCCTGGAACATCAGTTGAGCGAGGAAACCGATTGGCCCCACAAATCCTTGCGCCACAATTTCCTGAGGGAGATGGCGAAGTTCTTGTTCCGGTGGCTTCCCCTGAAGCAGGGTCTGGGACTGATGTGGTACGAGGTATACGAGACGCGGCTGCGTGAGGACCTGGTCTGGGGAACGCAGGGCTACTTGCACCGTTGCCGTACCCAACGGGACCTTCCCCGTGAGTTTTGGTACCACGCCGAAACCTTGAATGCGTAGGGGAGGGTAGTAGGGAACCATTTTGACAAAGACCACCACTTCTCAACAGTACAAGAGAGAGCGAGACCTCATAACAGAGTACGAACACTTCCTAACCTACCTGTACTTCCATCTGTGTGCGCGGTACTCCCAGACCACCATGAGGTTGGACGGCTATTTCGATACCGGACTGAACTTTAAAGAAAGTAAGTTTCAGGTGAGGCAGTACCACGAGAGCGCCATCAAGCAGTTACTCCCCCATGCCACGAACCAGCTCCTGAAAGAACAGTTTGACCTTCTGTTACCTACCTGGGACCACTACACCCTCCGGGTATGGCAGCAACTCTACGACTACTCGGAGTTTGAGTTGTAAGACTACGTTCAGGATTTGCGGACCAAGTCCTGGCGAAGCAAACGGGTGTACCGTATCGCCTACCACTTTGGCAGCAGTATGGTCACCTCGAGTATGATCTATCGTCAACATCATGCTTGTGACAGTCCTGTGACGAAGGGGGATAACCAACTAATCCCTGCGCAGGACCGTTTCAATGCCTTAAGGGGCCACATGAACACAGCCCTAGCGAAGTACGAAGTGGAAGAGAGAGAAGAGGAGGATGAGGAAGAAGAAGAAGAACAAGTTTCCAACAAGAGAGTGACCGAGATAATCGCGTTGATCAAGTGTGACGACGACGACGACGATGCCATGGAGGAAGGACGCCCCGTCCAGAGCGAGAAGAGACAGAAGAGGGAGAAGAGGAAGGAAGAAGAGGAGGACGCTGAAGAGAGGATGGCCGAGAAGAGAAAGAGGAAGAGACACAAAGACAATCTGACTTGGTTCGTGACGGCCGTGCGTTACTTTGTGGACCGGTTGACCTTCCATATGTTGCAGAGGCGGGGCGTCCATGATTTTAGACCTCATTTTACGCTGACCCATGGACGTACGGCGACCCTCGACGATTTGTTCATGGAAACAGAAGAGGGGAATGCGACTTGGCTGGTGATCCTGGAAACCACCTTCCGTGCGCATGTCCAAGGAACCGACCACGCTATGCAGAAAGAGTTGGTCGCCACCCTGATCACCCATTTGTTCCAGAAACGGAAGTATGCGGTCGAGAACATAACCCTCTACAACAAAGTGAGACGTTTTGGCATGGATTACGTCACTCAAATTCACGACAGGTACCCCTCGCAAACAATGGAAACCCTGGTGCGAGAGGAGACCCCAATGGCGGACGGCCTCTTCCCTTACCTCAACACTATGGCCCACAGTTTTGCGTGTGACCTGTTCGAGGAGGGGGCGGAAGACAAGAATAAGAAGTTCACAAGGCTGTTCGCGCCAGGATTGTTGGAGATGGCTTTGAAGAAGATCTATCTGGAACTAAAATGTGGGACCTGCATAATCAAGCAATCGGCCGTCGTTTTCACCAACCCCCTTACCTTCACCTACAAATTGTACGAAGACAGTGGCAGGAGGTGCACCTACGAGAGCAAGTACCCTACGGTCCAAGAATCGCTCAGAGACGTTCCCCTGTCTCCCTTTTGCTTCGTGTAAAAAAAAAAAACTTTCAAGAGGAACAACGTTGGGTGTCTGTCGTCCCTTTTTTATAGGGAGGGGAAACAAGTAATAGGGGGTTCCGCGCGCTAGACTCGGGGAGAGTACAGAATGCCTTGCGGCGGAGGAGGAGGTCCGTCCCTCAAGTGCCATGGTATTTTGAAACGTGTCCGTTGTTTCTTGGCGTGTTGCGGAGGAAAAGTGATTATTCAGGGCTCTCATTTTGAGGACTATGGGGAGAAAGAAGGAGAAGAAACAGAATCCTTCCGCGCTGCTCGAGGCGTTGTATTACGACCCCAGCAGCCCTGCTGCCTTTGGGGGTGCTGCCCGTCTGGTGAAAGCGGCTAACGAAGTGGGGGTGACCCGCACCACCACTTTAGCGTGGCTGAAAAAACAATTGACCTTTACGTTGCACCGCCCTTTTCGAAAACAAATTGTGCGAGGGCTCGTGCGCGTGCTGGCCCTCGACGAGCAGTGGCAGGCGGATCTGGTGGACATGCAAGCCACGAGTTCCTTCGACAAGGGCTACAAACACATTTTGACCATCATCGATGTGTTGTCCAAGTACGCGTGGGCGGTCCCCCTGAAGAACAAGACGGGGGAGGAATTGGTGCGCGCCTTTACCCAAGTGTTCCGCGAACGGAAACCGTTACGGTTGCAGACCGATGCCGGGACAGAATTTACCAACCGTAAGTTCCAGGCCTTTTTAAAAAAGAACGACGTGGCCTTTTTCGTCACGTACAACGAGACCAAAGCCCAGATTGCCGAGCGGTTCAACCGGACGCTCAAGGGCCGCATGTACAAATATTTCACGGCCACCGGGAACAAAGAGTATTTGAAAGTCCTCCCCAATTGGTGCTCGGGTACAACAGAGCCGTCCACAGCAGCATTCGACGTGCCCCCATCACCGTCACGCCCTTCAACGCCCACGAGGTGAGGGCCGTCTTGTACCGGGAAAAGCAGCCGACGAGGAAGGGGAAGCCGAAGAAACCGTTGTACCGTCCCGGCGACACGGTACGGATTAGCAAAACCAAAGGTCATTTTGAAAAAAGCTATCTGGCCAACTGGTCGGAGGAAGTGTTCACGGTGGGGCAACGTCTGGACTACCGCATCCCTCCCGTCTACCGGCTGGAAGACCTGAGCGGGGAAGGGTTGCAGGGGACGTTTTACGAAAGCGAGATGACGCCGGTGACCGTGGAAAAAGAAAGTCTCTTTATCATCGAAAAGGTGTTGCAACGCCGCCGCGGCAAGAAGAACCAGGAAGAAGTCTTGGTGAAATGGGAAGGGTACCCCGCCAAATTTAACAGCTGGGTCCCGGTCACTCAGCTCCAGACCCAAACGTACGGTAGAAAAAAGAAATAAAAGGGTTTGTTGTCCTGAGGGTCGGATTCATTTGTGAGACATGTTTGAGTGGAGAGTAAGAGAGAGGATGCAGGAGGTAGAGGAATTTTACATTACCGTCACCAACGGGACGAGTACCACCATCTACACCAATGCCCCGTCCCGGTTCCGTATCCATCTCCCGGAAATGTACGAGTTGTCTCCGGACTTGGAAATGGCTGTCACGACTCTGGTCTTCCCCAGTCCCCAGAAGAAGAAGACGCTTTACATGTACTGTGATTTGGTGGAACCCAGTATTGTGGGGGATACGAAAGCCCCCTTGTTGAGAGTCCTTTTTTCAGGGGGCGACGACGGCACGGTCCAAGAACGCAACTTTGCTCCCCTGTTCTACAGGCGGCTGGCCAAGACGGTGTTTGAGGATTTCGAAATCCTTATAACCGACGAGCACGGGAAACTTGTTTCATTTCCACAAACCTCTAAGGTGGAAGCGACCCTCCATTTCCGGAAAGCATGGACCCCGACCGCATCTGGATGACATAGCCTAGCGTGGCCAGCCGGGCTACCTTTCCCAATAACACAGGATCCCATTTTCGTATCCGTCTCCCGGAGATGTTGGTCTTGGACTGGCAGTGGGAGATGGTCCTCTGCCACCTGCAATTTCCACGCGCCTGGGATGAATTGTTCCCTCAAGAGCAAGACCGTCAATTTATACTGATCCAAGGAAAATTTCTCCAAGAAGAAGAGAGCTCAACCACCCTCACATTTCCTTCCCAGCATTTCAAAACGGTCACCGATCTGGTTCATGCACTGCGCTGGGCTTTGGTACAAGGAGGGTTCGAAGCGATCCTCAAAACATTTGACGTCCGGGCGCAAGTCACCGATAAAACATTGGGCAGGACCAGCCTGGAATTGAAACAAACCGCGACGGACGGGTACATTCTAGTCCTCCCCCCTCACCTGGCCTACATGATCGGTTTGCAGGACTATCCCAAAAAACCCACCTCGCATCCCCGAGACAGGGTGAAACAACCAGGCCCCTCCACCCCGTTGATGTCCAGTTTCTTCGGGGCCTCTGGCGGTGAGATGATCCCGGACAAACCTATCCTGATCCCCTCCTCGATTTCGGAGAAAGATCGCACCGTGTACTGCATTGGGAACATGCCTCAATTTCAAAACCATCACAATGTCGAAATCACCTTTGTGGTACCGACCGGGAACTACGCGAACGTCAAAGCTGTCGTGGCAACCATTCCGACCAACGCCCCTCATGTGTTATGGTATTGGAACCGCCACAACGTTCCTAAAGGAAAATTAAGGCTGACCATTCAAACCCTCAAACCTTCAAATCATCTTGTCATGAGTCCTTGGTTGGCCAAGCTGTTCGGGTTTGGCGACGGGCACACGCCCCAAATCTTTTCATTTAACAAAAAAAAGACCAAGTGTCCCCTGATGGGGTGCCAGCCCGAGTGTTGGTCCACCTATTACTCCGGCCTGAAAATCTCGACGACCAAAGCCTACCCCCTCAAACGTGATTTTAAACACCAACCCGTACGCAGTTTGTACGGGTACTGCGATCTGATTGAGCCGCATATCGTGGGGGATGTGAAAGCGCCCTTGCTGAGGGTCGTGTCGGCCCAGGTCCCTTACAACAAGGTGGTGGAACGAGACTTTCCGGGCATGCGGTACTTTCCGCTCGCCAAATCGGTATTTGACACCCTGGAAATCCTTATAACCGACGAGTCCGGCCAACGCATCTCATTCACCTCAGGAGCGACCGTGGTGGCGACATTGGAATTTGTGAAGCGCACTCTGAAAAGGAAAGGATGAATTATGGAGCGTCTACGGGGACTATGGCACCGGTGCCATCTATGGGGGACGTGGTTGGCGGAGGGTCTTCGATATCTGTGTTCCATGCGCTCCCCGCCCACGCCTCCAGCCCTCAACGCACGCCCACCTCCATTCCTGACTTCCAGGGGGGTCGGGGGCAGCAAGGCGGCGTGGGCTCATCCCTATCCGTTGGAATGAACTCGGCGGTTACGGCCCGGTCAAGAATCAAAAGGGTGGGCTCTTGCCCCTAGCGCTAGCCCCCTTGGCCGCAATGGCGGGCAAAGCGCTGGCCGGCACCGTCGCGGGGGCGGTGCCTAAAAAAGGAGGACAAAAGATTCTCGCTCACCTGAAAAAGAAATTTGGCAAGAGGGTGGTGAAACAAATCGTGAAGGACACGAGTCAAGGGGCGGCCCGTGTGCTCGGCAAGAAAACCAGTAACAGTTGATCCAAGGCCTAGAAAAGATAGCCGGGATGGCGCCGAAAAAGAAAAAGACGAAGAAGCCGGCACGGCCCACAGCCAACAAGAATAAAAGAAAGAAAAAACAGGCTCTCCCTCTCATTCCTTCGAAGGCCGTCAAGCGTGCACGTGTCGCGAGAGATATCTTTGACGACGATTATTGAACACCATGGCCACGGTCGCAGGCATGGGCAAACCGCCCCTGCCCAACATGTTGGGGGGCTCCAACACCCATTTGGATTTTTTCGGCAAGGAATTGGCTCAAGCGGTCGAAGAACGAGGCTATTGGTCGGAGCACGCCCCCAAATCGGCCCTCTTGCCCGGGTCGCCCGTGAAATTTTACCTCCCCGCCAGTTCCTATTACACCGTGCTGCCTAGAAGTTACTTCAAGGTGACGGCGAACCTCGTGAAAGCCAACGGCGAGAATTTGACCACCGATTTGAAGCTGGGACCCGTCAACAATTGGTTTCATTCCCTCTGGTCGCAAATAGATATGGCCTTGAACGGGGAATGGATGACCATGAGCACCAAAACCTACCCCTACAAAGCCTACCTCAGCACCCTCCTCAACTATACTCCAGACGCCAAGAAATCCTACCTGACCGCGGGGCTGTACTACAAAGACACGGCCGGCTCCATGGATGTTTTCGCCATCGACGGGGACAACACAGGGTTGAATACGCGGGCGGGCTACACGGGGGACAGCAAAGTGGTGGAACTGACCGGGATGTTTTACATTGACGCGGCCTTCACCAACAAACTGCTCCTCAACGGGGTCCCCTTAGAATTCCGCCTCACCCCTGCCAGCAACGCCTTCGCCCTCATGGGGGACAGTGCGGCGGCGGAAGCGGCCGCCGCCAAAATCGTGCTGAAGCGGGTCACTTTCTTCCGTCGCGTCAGTGTCTGCAACAAGGACTTCATGAAGAGCGTCGAAGTGAAACTCGTGTCCCAACCCGTCCTCTACCCTTACAACAGCGAAGAAGAACGGTTGTTCACCATTTCCCTGGGGGACACTACCTTTGAGAAAACAGATTTCCTGGGCGGGCGCATCCCCCGAGGCATGCGTCTTGCCTTGATGTGGAGTGCGAACAGTTTGGGAGCTCTGAAAAAGAACCCCTTCAATTTCCAAAGGTTTGGGATGACCCGCACGACGGTCGCGATCGACGGCACACCCACCCCCTTCTCCGGCCTCGAATTTGCGACTGGGAAAACCCTGGACGGTTACAATACCTTGTTCCTGTCCAAAGTGGCCATGAGCGCCAACCATGGGATTGACATTACCCGGACCGATTGGGACAAGGGGTACGCCATCCTGTGTTTTGACTTCACCCCGGACGGCAGTGGCAGCGCCTCGCACATGAACATACAACAGTACGGGACGGTGGGCATCCGTCTTCAGTTTGCGGCAGGCGTTACCGAGACCCTATCTGTGTACGTGAACTGCGAGTTTGACGCCGCGTACGAAGTCAACAGCAGCCGAGAAGTGAAAAAGTTGTAAGCCGTGGGGGATGACCACCTACACGTCGCAATTGACGGTCTTGGCCCGTCACGATTGGTGGCTCCGCGCCTCGTTTCGGGGCGTGTTTCCCATGGACCTACGGCCCCGCCGCGTGACCCGCCCCGCCTCGTTCATTCTCAATACCGACAACGCCGACGGACCAGGCACCCATTGGTTGGCCTTTTATTTTCCGCGCCAAGGCCTGAATGAATTCTTCGACAGTTATGGCTTTCCCGCCTCTTATTACGGGTTGCAAGAGTACGTGCGGTAGGGGAACGCCCAGCATAGGGAAAACAACGTGATGTTGCAAGGGAACAAGTCCAACGTGTGCGGTAGTTATTGCCTGTACTACCTCCTGCGCCGAGCCCACGGACGGACCCTGGCGGAGGTCCTGCAGAACCTCCAGCGGTGGAAGACCAAGACAACCAGGGACCGAGCCCTTCAAGCCTGGCAGCTCCAGTACCAGCGCCGGAGTGTGGCGCGGTGGCAGCGGCAAGACAGTTTCCTTCACGATCAATGTGTTATCAGTTTGAGAGACAATAAAAAAAAAAAAAAAAAAAATACCCCCACCTCCATGTCTCGTTATTCTTGGGAAGGGTGTGAGGGGCGATGGACGTCCGTTTCCAAGCCCCCTGCAATATCTTGATCACGGGTCAGAGTCAATCGGATAAAACGGTGTTCACCGAAAGGCTCCTGCACCCACCCCTCACGATCGTGTACTGCTATGGCAGCGCCTGGCAACCCCGTTTCACCGCCCTGCAAAAACAATTGGGGGTGAAATTTGTGGCGGGGCTTCCCGACGACTCGTACGCCCCCTTTCGCGGCAAGCCGGGCCTCTTGATCCTGGACGACTTGATGAAAGAAGGTTCCAAGGACGAGCGGGTGGTGGACCTGTTCACCAAAGGCTCACACCACCACAACATTTCGGTGCTGTACCTGACCCAGAACATTTTCCCCCCAGGCAAGTACGCGCGCACCATTTCCATCAACGCCCACTACCTGGTGGCTTTTAAAAACGCTCGGGATGCGTTGCAAGTACGGAAATTGGCCGAGCAGGCCTTTCCGGGGCAAGTACCGGCAGTGATGCGGGCCTACCAGGACGCGACCCAACGCCCCTTTGGGTACCTCCTCTTCGATTTGCACCCCCGGACCCCGCCCCAAATCCGGTTGCGCACCAACATTTTCTCCGAGGAGGGGAAACAGCATCACGCCTACGTGCTGGAGGAGGATCAAAAGGGGGCGAGCGCCGTTTCTGACCTGTTTAAGCTCATCGCAAAAACACCCAAGGCTGTGATTCCTGGTTTCTCCTACAAAACGTTATACTATAAACTAGGCAAGCACCTCGTAGGAGAGCAACTAGGAGGCTCCTACGTGCTGGAGGAAGATCAAAAAGGGGCAGGTATTTGGGCGGAACTGAAGAAGGAAATTACCCCCATGCTAAAACCTAGCCTTGACGTTATGGGCAACATCGGCAAAGCGATGTACCACCAGCGAGGAAAGCCCCATTTTTTTTGCCAACACCGCCAAAACGATGCAACAACAACTACGAAAGAGCCAACAACAAGGAGGCTCTAAGAAGAAGAAGAAGACGGCTAAAAGAGTGAAAAAAACAAAGGGAGGCGCCCCACCCCACGGCCTTCGTGGGGCCGTGTGGAAAAGGCCCAACAAAAAATCAACCTTCCATCCTCCTTTTTCAGGGCAACGCGGGGGTGATTTACAGTTGAACAAACGTGTCCAAGAGATCCTGGACAAAAGGGATTGGGTTCCCTTTATAGGCTAATCCCCCCAGGGAATCCGTTCAGTTGTGGTGATGGCCTCCCCCTTGCTTCAACGCAGCGCCACGTTCCTCCGTCAATTTGCCAAAGCGGATCTCGGCCAGAAAAAGAAACTCATCCGGGCCGCGGGCCACACTCAAATCAACGCCGTCAGCGAACTGGTGCACAACGCCTTGCTCGGAACTTTTCCGATAGGCGTCCGTGCGAAGAAAATGTTTGCCTCCATCAAGGCGAAGCAAGGCCCTACCGCCGGCCGTGAGGAAAAGGATTCTGCTCTCCTCCTCGACAGCGTTGCAGAAAGCCAAGCTTAAAAAGGCCGTGGGTCAGCGAGGAGGGTTCATTTCCACGACCGCCGCCCTCATTGCCGCCGCCGTTCTTGCTGGCAAAGCCGTGGTCGCTGGCGCCATCAGTGGAGGCGTGGGCTACGGAGTCAAGAAAGCGCTGGAGCAAGCCGGAGGGGTCTTTGCCTCAAGAGATCCGTTCCGAAGGGCCAGGGACAGAGTCAAGAAAGAGTTGGAGCAAGCCGGGGGGTATAGGGCTCCAGGGTACCCGACGACAAAATACCCTTCCCCGGAAGAGTACGCCAGAGAACTGAGTCAGCCTTACATCTGGTCCTGAATGGTCCAAAAAATCCGCAACTTACCGGCGCCCGCGGGTACTGACCCGGCCCGGTGGCAGTTGTTTTTAGCCCGCCTTCGAAAAAGACAACGCCAAACCGTACCGGGTAAAAAAGTCAGCAGGACCGTGCGGGAGGCGAAGCAAATCCAAAGAAAGTATAAGACGCGGCAGCAGAAGAAGAAATCCCAGACAGGGAAAAGGAAGCGGACCCCACACAATCCCCCAACCCCAGTGGGAATTTCAGTGACGCGATGGAAAGTGAAGCGACACCCGCACAAACGAAAAAAGCGATGAAAGAGGCCGAGGGGAAGAACCCCATGCGCATGGTCTTGGTGCCGGAAGAGTCCATGCGGTGGTTGGAACAACAGCTTCGTGTGGACACGACCAAAGGGGTCAAAGTGCTCAGTCAGTACCAAAAGGCCATGGCGCAGGTCCTAGAGACCCCAGAGAAACCGACAAGCGCCGACCAGTTTCAAGATTTACTACAAAAATACGTCCGGCGGCGCGAAACCATTGAGCCTAGCCCGTTCACGGCCGTGGCGGCAAAAGTGTTAACCCAGAGCCAAAGGGGCGCTTTACGCCGCGTGCCCCCCTCCAGCAAACCTTTAGCGTCGGTGCTGGTCAATCTGTTGAAACTGAAAGGAGCGCAGAAAATTTTCTGGAATGCGCAAGGGGAAGTGAAACTCTACGGGCAAACTCTACCGGGCAGTCAAATTGCCGATCTGATTAAAGAGGCGGTACATCCTTCTTCCACCCGCACGTCGCCCGGCTACCGTGATTTCATGCAATTTCTAGCAGAAGAAAAAAGATCTCGTCCGCCACCCCCGGGATCTGATCTCCAAGAAGAAAGAGTACACGCCCCGGCCTAAACGAGGACTCCCGAGGATTGCCGCGACTCCCGAGGAGCCCCACCCCTACAAAGATCTCCCTCCCCGCCGAGAGGAAACACAGTTCTCCAGGACCCCCTACAAAGCTTTCCCCCGTGGGGGCAGCCGCCGCCTCTCTTTTGGCAGAGGCCCCGCCGAAAAACCACCTTTAAATTGGTGTCCTTTTTAAACTCCCCTTCATTAACGCCATGGCACGAACCCTAACGAGACCCTCGGGATTGGGACAAGCGCTCTGGAACCGCCGAATCGCCCAAGCGAACCGGAAGAGGAAAAAGAGCAAGCAAGGAGGCACGCAAACGGTCCGCAAGATCACAAGCCGAAAATCGAAAGACGGCCGTACCGAAACAACGATCCGAACGACGACCACTTCGGGCAAGCGCAAAGGCAAGACTATCAGCCAATGGAACGTCAAACACCTGAAGAAAAAGACTTGAAGAAAAAAAGGACTTCCACAGACACAATTCTCTATCATTACTCGTTGCTCTTCAAGCTGTGAACGTCATGGGTCTAGATATTACTTTCTATGGAGCTGATGAAGGCGGCGATGTCATTGTTGGCGAGTGCCACATGTGCTATTCTACGTTTGGTAACTGGATGGAAGATTACCTGAGCGAAGGCGAAAGGAAGCAGTATGTGTTGAGCGACTGCGAAGGAACATATTATGGGTTCTATGTGGAGTTGGTCTATCATATTTGTATTTGGGAAGGATTTCTGCGCAAGCATCCAAGTATCAAGCCTTACAAGATGGAGTTCCTCTAAATAAAGACTGAGACTTTGGTATCACAGCTCAAAGGAACTGAACTATTTATTACAATAAAAATGTGTTTCCTCTAGAGTCGAGTCTCTTTGTTTCTTAGTAGCCGTAAGGGTAGCTAGCTCTGATACCCGTGGAGCACCCTCTTATCGTAGACCACCTTGAAGGTCTTGGTCTCTGGGCGGGTGTGCAACGTCCTGTCTTGGGTATTGCGGTGGATGGCGTGCGGTGTCACCACCGTCCGTGTGGGTTCCCCTTGGCCTTGCACCATGGCCACCATGGTCGCGAGGTTCACGATCGCCCGATTTCTCACGTTGAGGCGTAGTCCTTTCACTTTGCAGACTGTGCGGCCTTGGCTCGTTTCGTACCCGTAACTCTTGGGCCCGGTACAGGCAAAACGGACAATATGTTCTCCTTCTTTTAACTCGTTCGTCATGTCGCCTAGGAAACGTCCGACCGGGGGCGCCTCTTGGCCTACTCGCCGTGTGTAGTAGATGCTGTCCGTGTCGTGGTACACGATGCGGTCCTTCAAGAGGTGGAGGTAAGAGAATAATTTTAGACGCGCATGGGCTGTGGTGTCGGCGGCAAACACGACGTTGGTGTGGGGGTTGGAGTCAATGTGCTGGGGTGCGGCGTTGTAGTGGACCTGCACCATGTCTTCGTGCACAAACAGTATGTCCTGAACTTCCTTCTCGTCGCTCATAATGAGCTCGAAGTACCGGTCCAGTTCTGTGACGTACTGTCTGCCGAGGATTCTGCTTCTGGCCGAACTTGCCCCACAAGGTGTTGAGAATCCATTTCGCCAGGGTCCGCAGCTCCGCGTTGAACTCGATCTTCTCCCACTCCAGCAAGATCCCCGTGGCCCTCCGATAACTCTCTATAAAAGAGGCTTTCTCGGCGTCGGTGTGGCACCCGGACGGCCACCCACTCGCTTCCTGTTTCATCTTGAGGAAGGTGTTCACGTAGTCCGTGAACAACCCCTGGGTCCCGGTGGCGGGATCGTATTGCTCCGACTCGGGATAATGCCATACCCGGTACACTTCCAGGATCCGGTAGCCTTGGCGCAGGGCCTCATGGAGTTCGTGGCTCACCCAAGTGCCTATCAAAGCTCGGGCCTCGTCGTGGTGCAGGCATGTTTCCTGGTTCTTGTCTTCGGCGCAGGTCCGGCAGAGGGTAAACAGCAGTTTGTCACCCACATGCGTAGGGAGGACCGGGAAAAATAGTCGGCGTGGCGGCACGATCTTGAGATGGATTAACCCCTCGTACGGGAGGGTAGGGTCTAGATTTTCTGTGAGGATGTCTGGATGGCCCAGCGGGAACCGTTGTGTTTTTTGCACCCAAGGGTACAGGGAGCACACATCCAACGCCTCCATCCATTCTCCCTCGCTCGCTTCCCAGTAGGTCTTGATCCCATTGGTCCGCCCTCCAAAGAACGCCTTCTTGGGGTCGAGGGGAAGCTGGACTTGAGGGATGGGCGCTAGGGATTCGATGGTCGGGTCCAAGGCCATGGCCGCCCGGATGTCGCACTCTCTGGTCTGGACCACGCGGTACCCTTGTTGCTCCAAGTACAGCACTTTGTCCCGGGTCCGGTCGGCCAACGTTTTCATCGTGCAGTGCAGTAGGGGATGGATATTCTCTTGGTGGTGGAAACGGTCGCAGCCGTGCCAGAAACACCCGTTTATTTCGTAGGCCGTGTGGGTGGCGGCGTGGTACCCGTCCAGTTTGTAAGGGCCCACGTGCTTCTCTCCGAAATTGCCCGCGTGCTGGAGTTGAATACCATCCCGCCGATCCACGTGGGCCAGCCATTGGAGGGCCAACGCCGACTGTACGTCCTTGGGGCGGTAGCCGAGCCGTGGTAAGATCGCAATGGTGTGGGGACGAAGGAATTTCTTTCGGAACACTAGGTTGCACATGGAGGCGAGGGTCACGGTCCTGGTAAACGGATCTATCCCCGCCGCTTTCATCATAATAGCCCGGAACGCCAAACAGGCCCGTTGCAAGATGGCCACATCCCGATGGCAATAGAGGGCCAACTCTTTCTGGAAATCGAACACCCCGCCGCGTGCCCGTTCGGCAGCATGCCAGGCCACCAGTTCTTGTTTGCCTTGAGGTCTCAGCGAATCCGGTTCGTAGTAATGCAGGTCTGGAAGCGAGCCCACGTACTACTGATGCTCTGGAGTATTGAAAAAGATGGGGAAATCCAATTTGTTGAGGTTTTCGGCTTGGAACCCGAACGTGACGGGAAATTGTTTGAGGGCCAGCGGAATGAAGAGCAGGGAGTCCTTGATGACGAGCTTGTACTCGGAGACGGTCACCACCATCGCCTTGCCGCCGCGGAAGAGCACTTTAGGTTTGATGGCGTTCTTGAAGAGGTATTCCAGGATAGGGTACGAGTCGTACCCCATGGCGTTGTGGGCCAGGCACACGTAGTTTTTGTGATCCCCCGAGAAGAGCCAATCGCAGAATTGGGTGAGGGCCGTGTGGCCTTGGAACTCGACTTTCCGTGGGCCGCATTGAAGGCAGGTGGTCCAATCTGTGGCCACACAGAGCTCGCACACTTTCGAGACCCCTGCAAAGTTGACCACGTGCTGTGCTTCCAGGGACATGGCTTCGAAGTCAAAGAAAATGTACCGGAACTTGTCTCCCTCGTCTTCCGCGGCGCCTCGCGCCGTCTCTTCTTCTTCCGCCAGGAGGAACGCGTAGGCATCTTCTTCTTCTTCTTCTCCGCCCCCACCGTCGCTGCCGCCTGGGACTAGGCGTGGGAGTTTCTGGTCCGCCACTTGCATGTAGCACAAGTGGTCGGGAGGACAACAGTTTGGCAACCCCGGCACTTGTATTCTCCGCACACGTGGACTCCGACCCGGCCCCGCGACAGGTGGTCCACCGTCACCCCGCACTGGACACAACGCGTGAACCGTTCGCACGAGCTCCATGTTCTGGTGTAAAGGCTCCCTTGCCCCGTCCGGTGGGGGAGGCGACGGCGGTGGTTCTCGAAGCAGGCCCCACTCTTGAACCACCGACGGCATTGATCGCATTTTCTCCAAGCCCATCTCCCACTAGGGGGGAGGGGAGAGCAATCCTTGATCCTGCAACAGGCACAGGTCGTGTCACAGGCGTGTCGTCTAGGGTTGTTGTAGGTCTTCTGGCAGAGGGGGCAGGAGTATTTGGCGTTCAGGAGACCCCGCATGTTGGGGATGACGTCATAGTGATGCCCTTCTGTTTGGTAGAGGTACACGCGGTAGCGGGCCTCAGGGAGGTGGCCGGAGTAAATAATGCTGTTCATATGCTCTCGGGAGACCAGATTGACTTCTACCCCTTGGTCTGCCAAGTACACTTGGAATCGTTTGAGCTCCGGGATCCCACACGGTCGAATAGGGACGCCTGCCTGGTGCTGGAGATCCAAGGCAAGAGTCCGTTGTTGGCCTCTCCCTTGTCTTATTTGGGGGTACTCAGGATGTTGCTGCTCCCTGGCCAGGGCCGTGACCAATCCTCTGGCCATACATATTTCATCTAGATTGCGTATCCTCAGAATGCTTCGTTTGATGTTTTTAAATTTTGCCAAGTCGGTCGTACTGCAACGGGCCGGACGCCCTCCTCCCGCGCTGGGTATTTTCACGTGAAACACATGTATGTGGAAACGGCCCCGCAGTAGGAATTCTTGATTCGATTGTGTAATCTCCCCAATTCTGGCCATGACCAGGGCGGGGGTGAGGGTGGACCTCCTCAGGTACGGAAAAGCCAACGGGTACTCCAGATGGGGGGCGTCTAGGGTCAGGCGTACTCTGTCTTGCGGCTCGGCCTCCCCTAGGGTGGTCTCCAGGACCCTCTCTATAGCGGCCGTGACGTCTTGAAGGGCCTGTCCATAAAAAATAGAATACATAAATCAATACACCATAAATAAATAAATAAAAAATTAAAAAATTAAAATTAAAAAAATTAAAAAAAGTAGAGCACTCTGTAGCTAGAGGAGAGAAAGAAGAAAAAGAAAAAAGAAAAAAAAGAAAAATTTGGCGCGGGGACTCGAACCCCGTGGGCTTGAACCCCAGTCTCTTGGAACAGGAGATTTAACCCTAGGCGCCACCTCGCGCGCGCGCTGTGACGTCATGCCAAAATAGTGTAGTCAACCCCTACCTCAGGTAGAGACGCGCGGGTCGCGTCCTTATTCTTAGTTCGTAGTCCTTACATGTCGTCTTGAATTTTTTGCACGCTCTGGACCGGGTTTGTAGGAGTTCAAAGACTTCCTCCTCCTCCTCCTCCTCCTCCTCCTCCTCCACTGCGGCGGCGCTGGTTTTCTTCTTTTTCCCTCCTCCCTGCTGCTCACTCCCTCGTTTGGAGTCGGGAAACAATTCATGGAGACATCCCTCCGGATCAAAGTCGTCCTCGTTGTCCTCCTCGTTGTCCTGCTCCTTCCTCTGGGGGGTATTGGCTCCTAATTTTCCCCACAAGGGGTTGAGGTGCCATTGGTTTCGAGTGTCCACGCGAAAAAATAAGCTTTCCAGGTCTTGGCCCGTCAATTCTGGAAGCACGGCGGGGAGGTTCAGCGCTGCGACGATTCTTTCTACTTCCTCCTCGGTGATGGCGTCCTCTAGAGTCTCCCCCTCGGGGAGTGTAAATGGTTCTTGCGAGGAGAAAGGGTAGTCCTCCCCCGGGGGAATTCCTTATCCTCCAGGAAGGCGTACAAATCATCCGCGTTGTAAGGATTAATTTCCTCGTACGTGGGTTCGTCCTCTGGCTCTCCCCCCGGAGAGGGATGAGGCGGCGGGGCCTGTTGGGCTACGGCATAGGGATTGTCCTCTTTTTCATCTTCCAGGGTAATGGTGACTGGGTTGCCTTCTTCATCCAGATAATTCCTGGAGGCCATCGTGCTAACACTAACCCAAATCAAAATTCGTTGCTCGCTTTTATGTTTTTTGCCCTGCACTCTGATTGGTGCCTTTTTCTCGGCCTGTGATTGGTTCCCCTAGAAGGAGCACGGCTTGTGAGTGGTGGAATTCGATCCGCTTTTGGTTCGACTTGAACGCCTGGGGTCTAAGAATCCTCTGAAAAACCCCTCCCCCTACCCCTTGTTCTTCAAAATTGTCTACCCCACCCCGGGGGAGCCCTTCTTCCTTCCTTCTTTAAGCCGTAATCACTTCGCGTTCTCTAAACGCCTTTTCTAAGCTCCTAAATCCTAAAACCTAAATCCCCTCGACAAACGCGCCCAGCTAGGGAAAAAACTAGTCCAACCGGTTTATCCCAGTTTATCTCGTGAATGAGAGTGTGTGAGGCAAAGGCGCGCGGCTCCTGATTGGCTGGCGCCCTGTAAGACAGCGTGCATGAGGTTTCGGCAGTAAAAGGAACCCTTTCCCGGGCCGCCGAAGACGAAAAAAACAGGGGGAAATGTAGAAGCCCTTGAGAGCCAAGGCCATCATAAATTTTAGAACACTTCATGGCTGTTTTGGGGGTGCCCTTTGCGATTCAAAAACCCAAAATAATCTGGAATTGAATTCGAACCAAGCCGGGTTGAAAAACCCACCACTCATAGCGTTCGCTCCGCTTAGCGAACCAATCGTAGGCCGAGCTTAGTGCACCAATCACAGCCCATCAATTTTTCTATAAGTACTGCCCCCTAAATAACTTCGGTGCAGTTGAACCAGCCTCTCAACCGGTAAGTTTACACAAATTTTTCTCTTGAAATTCAACAGATGCCTTGACTAATCTTTTCTTCTTTGGTTTTTCCTTTTTATTTCTACAGCCAAGCCACAACAACAACAAGACAAGACAAAAAGACAAGACAACAACAACAACAACAACCATGGCTGCCCGAAGACCCATTCGGGAGAGAGAGGTACTGTCCTGTGGACTTTTCTTTTTGTCTTGGAATACCACCGCTAATTTTTCTTTTGTTTTTCTAGAATATCCGAGGCGTTCACGAAATGAACCTGGCTCAAGTAAGTTGTTGATGTTCTCCCACCTCCCTAAAACAGTGTTAACGTTCGGTCTCTGCTTCTCAGAGCCGTTCATTTTATTGGCAAACATTTCCCCATTGAGTAAAGTTTAATTTGGTTAATTTGTATAGGATTTTCTCGAGGTTCCGAGGAATCTCGGCTCTCGTAAGAGCGCCTCTAGCGAACTAATTTCTCTAAAACATTATTCGGTTTTTAATTTTTTTAAATATATTTTTTTTAACTTTTTTTTTTTTTTTTAAGAGTTCACTTTTCAGCGGGGCCTTGTGTGCCATACCACCCTACACTTAGTACTTACCGGTTGCGACCAACCTAAAAGACAAACACTACCTACATCATGCTATTTGGCTGAGGCCCTTGGGTTTACCCTTGGAAATCCTGGCTAAGATCGGCGCTTATGTGTGCGGGCAGCAACGACACGAAAAAAGAAAAATCAAACACCAGCACTTGTTTTTCCCCACTTTACTTTTAGTTACATGCCTTGACGTGTGGGAATTTCAGTCTGTTTACTGCTGGGATAATTCCTTTCAAGAGATGGCTCACAAACGTCGCTTTTGTGGAATGCCTCCCATTCGTAATGCTATGTTCATAGAACCGCTAACAGATTTCGATTTTCAGTGGTGTCGAAAATGCCATACCAACATGACCTTTTGTTTACGCCACTGCAGCGTCGGAATTATCTACAAACGCTGTCCACATCACCCCATTTTCTCTGACGCTGTGTGGGACGAGGGGTGGGGTGGAATTCCATGGCGAAAACTTTTCTTACATATTGAATGTTGAACCATTTTTTCCTTTAACAAAAACATATTTCCTATTGAATGCTGAATCATTTTTTCCTTTTTTAGTGTTTGAAATGTGGTGACCTTCCGTCCCACCAGCTACCGCCTCTGCCCTGTTGTGGGAAAACTATATGCTCCGCATGTTTTGTACGGCTGTTATGCAGAGTAATCAAGAAAGAGGGAACCCCACGTTGTTATTATTGCGAATCTCGCGTTCGTCATCACTTTTACGTGAGGGCGGCAACCATCATAATTTTTCGCCATGGTTCCACATTTGGAAGCGTCCAATTACCGCTTACTGAGGACTATAAAAGGCATTATGAAATGGTTTATCCCAATTGAAGGAAAAGTTTTCGCCATTGGTCTTTTTTATAAATAGTTTTTCCTAAGATGGGGGCTCATCCCGTGGCGTAAGTTTTATTAGACCTAAATCATTTTTTCTTTTTTTAGTGTACAAAATGCAACGCTTTGCCAAACATCCAATTACCTCCTCTACCCTGTTGTGAGAGGACCATGTGCTCCTCTTGTTTCATAAATAGAATATCACGCCTTCTGGATAGAAACCAAACCCCACGATGCTATTATTGTCAGGTTAAAATTGGCCATACGTTTTATGTCAAATCCGGAAGCATAATTCTATTTCGGCATGGCACCACCTTTGGCATCATTAGTTTACCGCTCAATCGCCTGTACAGACAACATAACGAAATAGTATATTAAAATTTACGCCACGGGAAGCTATACTCTCTTTTTTCAAATTTTTAAACCTATTCGAGCGATTTGCTCACACCATTCTAAAATAATTGTTCAATTTTCACTTTTCAATTTACCATTAGTAGAGCGATTTGCTCACACCATTCTAAAATAATTTTTCAATTTTCACTTTACCATTAGTAGAGCGATTTGCTCACACCATTCTAAAATAATTTTTCAATTTTCACTTTTCAATACTAGTAGAGCGATGGCTCGCAACATTTTCAAAAAAGTTTCTCACGATAAATTATTTCTCTCTCCGATGGGTCCACGGATGGGCCTGTACATATGTACATAGTTTTTTTATTGTTTTGGTTGCAAGGAAACCTAATTAATTCTTTTTTTAATTGTTTTGGTTGAAAGGATACCTGTAATTTATTATTTTTCAATACACTTGTAATAATTATGTTTGTTTGGTGTTGCTGAAATGGCACACCGCCCTTCTAATTTTTAATTTTAATTTATGAAACAAAGTTGTTATTACCAAACACAAGTCTCTTTTATTGCCTCCTTATTACATAGTGGTTGAATCATATAAGGCCACAAGGTAGCGTCTCTTATTACATAGTGGTTGCTTCGTATAAGACCACAAGGGTAAAATCCCGGTTATCCGGCTTGTCCCCAAAATCTGGGTCTTCTTGGTTCAATAGCTCGCGTGGGGCTGGTAGCGAGGCTGAGGTGACCGGTCCGTTGTCGGGATGTCTATAGGGGGTGGGGAGGGCGGGGGACCCTCGACCTCTGTCCCAGTAGGGGGTCCGGAGGGCGTCTCTGCCGGGCTCCACACATTCCGCGCCGGGGGCCCCCGAGGGGCCCCTGTGTTGTCTCCGCGGTGGGCTCTGTAAGTGGCATAGTGACGTGGGGACTGGTCCAAGTGACGGGTGGTTTTTCTTGGGGGGCCTGTGACGTCCAGGGCGAGGCGTAGAATTTGCCTTTCTTGGGGGGTGGGGGACCAATAGGTTGTGCCGGCGGGCCGGCCCACATAAATCCCAGCGGGTACTCGTACTTCGGGTTGGGCGCCGGGGCCGTGCACGTGAAGAACACGCGGTTCGGATTTTTCTCACTTCGGCTGACCCCCACTTTCATCCACAAATTGTGGTCACACTTGGGAAAGGTGTTGTACAATGTTCCGTAGGGGATAGCGGCTTTCACTAAAGGTAGGTCTTGCCCCGTGAAATAAAAATGCACGGCAACACTTGGGTTTGCGACTTGTAATTCACTGTTTGTCCACACTTGTACACACACTCTGGCGTCCCGGCTAATCCTTGGACGACTTTGGCGTAACACCCACAAAAGCACGTGGGCAGCATCGTTCTCTCTGAAATGGACAAGGGTTCACTTTTTTATATGCCCCGGATCTTCCTCGGGCGCCCAATCCGAGCCCTGTGTTTGTTCTCCCCCGACGCCACGCCGAACCCCTCCCGAACCCTGGCTCGGGACCCCGACACCGCCGACCAATCCCAGGCCTGCCTTTGTTCACCCGGGGGTGCGTAGCCCCGCCCCCTTTCTCGGCCAATCCCGAGGCTCGCTTTGTTCTACCGCGGTGGCCCTCGTGACGTCACGAAATCTGTGACGTCATTTTTGAGCTCTCGGCCAATCAGGAGGCTCGCTGTGTACCACAGTGAGTTACATTACTACTTCCGCTACTGATAATATTAATTATCAATTGAAGATAGATGTTAACCTACTGAGTTTGAAGTCTTTAAAAACACAATGTTCAACTTCAGGCCTAAAAGTAGAAAATGAGTTATCTTATTTTCACATTTGTGCAATTTCCCACACCGACCCAGGCCAGGAGCCCATTACCAGGAGCGTCCATCTTCCCCACTGTGTCTGTACCCCAGCACAGAGGTAGATGAGGCTATTTTTAGCATTGCGTTTCGCGCGAAAAAGAACAAAGGTAGGCTATTCTTAGCCAATCAGATAGCTAACGTTACTTCTCATTATCATTCTTCTCACTGTCAACGCGGGAATTCGAATTGCTAGTTTTCACTCAATCCCCAGAGATTCAAATGTTGGTGCCCCAACAAAAGAAGCTAACGAGGGATCTATTGTTTAAGGGCACCAACATGGCGGCGAACTCTTTTCGCGGGAATTTCGAATCTAAATATAGCCTCATGTACCTCTGTGCTGGGGACCCAACCCATAACATAGGAACGCTCCTGGTAATGGGCTCCTGCCCAGGCACATCACTTTGCATGGTATAAGTCGTACCGAATTATAAAATAATAAAGCTTGACATTTCCGAACCGATCACCCTTTATATCGTCGATTTTCGTGTCAAACTTTCTGGAATTAGTCATTTTGCTACAACAATAAGAAGAGGAAAAGAAGCAATATGTCAAAAGAACAAATAAAAACCTGTCCGAAGTGGGGTTCGAACCAACGCCTCCATTTGGAGAACAGAACGCTCTCTTCCATGCATCACGGGAAGGTATTGCACCTTGAGTCTGGCGCCTTTGACCGTTCGCCCATCCTCACACGACATACCTCAAAGAAGGAAAATTAGCTTACTGGACTAAAGCTATTTACGACGGTTTTCTCCAAACATTGCATTCAGGTAAAGGTTAAGCTGTGAGTTTGAATCTACTAAACCACTGATAACATTAATTATCAATGGAAGATAGATGTTAACATACTGAGTTTGATGTCTTAAAAAACCAAAAGTGCAACTTCAGTCCTAAAAGTAGAAAATGAATCATCTTATTTTCAAATTTGTGCAATTTCCCACACTGACCCAGTCACATCAGTTTGGCATAAGTCGTATCGAATTACAAAATGATAAAGCTGAAACATTTCCGTACCCATCATCCTTGATCTCGTAGATTTTCATGTCAAATATTCCTGAGTTAATCATGTTGCTAGGACAAAAAGAAGAGGAAAAGAAGCAATACGTAAAAATGTGTCAGAAGTGGGATTCGAACCCACGCCTCCATTGTGAGACCAGAAACCTCTGTCCCATGCATCATGGGAAGGAATTTTACCTTGAGTCTGGCGCCTTAGACCGCTCGGCCATCCTGACACGAGATACTTTCCCAAAGGAAAATTACTTTACTTAAAGTTTAAACTGTGCATTTGAACCTACTCCGCTACTGATAACATTAGTTATCAATAGAAGATAGATGTTAACATACTGAGTTTGAAATTTTGAAAAACACAATGTTCCACTTCACTCAAAAAAGTGGAAAATGAATTATCTTATTTCCAAATTTGTGCAATTTCCCACACGACCCAGGCACATCATTTTGGCATAAGTCGTATCGAATTACAAAATGATAAAGCTAAAACATTTCCGTACCCATCATCCTTTATCTCGTAGATTTTCATGTCAAATATTCCTGAATTAGTCATATTGCTAGAACAAAAAGAAGAGGAAAAGAAGCAATATGTAAAAATGTGTCAGAAGTGGGATTCGAACCCACGCCTCCATTCGGAGCCCAGAAACCTCTGTCCCATGTATCATCTATCATGGGAAGGAATTTTACCTTGAGTCTGGCGCCTTAGACCGCTCGGCCATTCTGACACCAGATACCTCAAAGGAGGTAAATTACCTTACTGGACTACAGCTATTTACGACGGTTTGCTCCGTACAGTGCATTCAATTAAAGTTTAAACTGTGCGTTTCACCTACTCCACTACTGATAACATTAAGTATCAATAGAAGATAGATGTTAACACACTGAGTTTGAAGTCTTTAGAAACACAATGTTCAACTTCAGGCCTAAAAGTAGAAAATGAGTTATCTTATTTCTAAATTTGTGCAATTTCCCACACCGACCTAGTCATATCAGTTTGGCATAAGTGGTCATGTCTTATCGAAATATAAAAAAATTAGGCTTGACATTTCCGTACCCATCACCATTTATATCGTAGATTTTCGTGTCAAACTTTCTTGAATTAGTCATTTTGCTACAACAACAAGAAGAGGAAATATAACTGAAGCAATACGTCAAAAGAACAAATAAAAATGTTTCAGAAGTGGGGTTGGAACCCACGCCTCCATTCGGAGACCAGAAGCCTCTGGCCAATGCATCATGGGAAGGAATTTTACCTTGAGTCTGGCGCCTTAGACCGCTCGGCCATTCTGACACCAGATACCTCAAAGGAGGTAAATTACCTTACTGGACTACAGCTATTTACGACGGTTTGCTCCGTACAGTGCATTCAATTAAAGTTTAAACTGTGCGTTTGACCTACTCCACTACTGATAACATTAAGTATCAATAGAAGATAGATGTTAACACACTGAGTTTGAAGTCTTTAGAAACACAATGTTCAACTTCAGGCCTAAAAGTAGAAAATGAGTTATCTTATTTCTAAATTTGTGCAATTTCCCACACCGACCTAGTCATATCAGTTTGGCATAAGTGGTCATGTCTTATCGAAATATAAAAAAATTAGGCTTGACATTTCCGTACCCATCACCATTTATATCGTAGATTTTCGTGTCAAACTTTCTTGAATTAGTCATTTTGCTACAACAACAAGAAGAGGAAAAGAAGGAATATGTCAAAAGAACAAATAAAAATGTGTCAGAAGTGGGGTTCGAACCCACGCCTCCATTCGGAGACAAGAAGCCTCTGGCCCATGCATCATGGGAAGGTATTGCTTAAGTCTGGCGCCTTAGACCGCTCGGCCATTCTGACACGAGATACTTTCCTGAAGGAAAATTACTTTACTGGACTACAGCTATTTCCGTCGGTTTTCTCCAAACATTGCACTCTGCTAAACTTTAAACTGTGCATTTGAACCTACTCCAATACTGATATAATTAATTATCAATAGAACATAGATGTTAACCTACTGAGTTTGAAGTCTTTAAAAACACAATGTTCAACTTCAGGCCTAAAAGTAGAAAATGAGTTATCTTATTTTCAAATTTGTGCAATTTCCCACACCGACCCAGTCATATCAGTTTAGCATAAGTGGTCACGTTGTGGCTGCCAAATTTGAACTTTCCGCGTTGTTGATTTCTGTCCCATATTTTGAACTCATATCTCAGTATTACATGTATGAACACCGTAGTCCTTGTATTATTTATCAGGTTTTAATGTCATAAACTTCAATCTCCTCTTCGCTGAGGGTAACAGTAGAACGGCGACATGTTGCGACGATAAGGTTTAAAAATTACGGTGACGAAACTAACTGGCTGGAAGAACTTCTGCTGAGAGGCGAATTAACTGCAACTATTGCGACCTTCTGTACTGACCAAAAACTGATGTCGTAATGTCATTTTATGGAAGCTGCCTAAAACTAACAAACTGAAATTTGACTAACAATGAATAACAAAATTATTAGGAATGAAAGCTATGCACACGATAACGAAACAAAGCGAGAAATGTAAACGTGAAAGCTACGATTACGAAACAAAGCGAGAAATGTAAGCGACAAAACTAATAGATATTTAACAATAGGAGCAATAAAATAACAGTACTTCGGATCCAACACACCGGCCCCTAAGTGTGAAAACGCGAGTGAAACACTTATCAAATAATTTATAAGGATCCGTGCTATTATATTACTTCAACAGTTTCTGTTTCAACATTCCTTGTTTCAATAAGTCTCGAGTCCACCTTGAGTAGACTGACTAAGTTGCACATCTTTAAGAGACATCGATTGTATCATCGTATTCATTCTTCCGATTCGACGACCACGCACAGCTTGTCAACTGGTCGCTGAAGAACTGTTAATTTAGTTTTCACCATGGCACGGCGTACAAATCCTCTCTTATCAGGTAGTACTTCAAGAATTCTCCCAAGTGGCCACGAGTTCCTCGGGGAGTTGTCATCTAGGACCAAAACGATATCTCCCACGGCGAGGTTTCTTCGGGGTCGAGTCCACTTCTGTCTTTCCTAAAGCAATGGTAGATACTCGCGGGTCCATCTCCTCCAGAAAATATCTGCAAGATACTGCACCTGTCTCCATCTGCGTCGTGAGTATGTATCTTCTTTGATGAACAATCCTGGCGGTAACGACGGTTCAGATCGAAGCAGCAACAGGTGATTTGGGGTGAGGGCTGCCAGATCATTGGGATCATCCGAGACTTGTGTGATAGGACGACCGTTGATGATAGCTTCTACTTCACACATAAGAGTGGCAAGGCTTTCGTCATTCATGGTTTGCTCTTTAAGCAAGGCGTTCAGGATCTTGCGAATCGTTCTGATGCAGCGCTCCCAGATACCTCCATGATAAGAGCCTGAAGGAGGGTTGAACGTCCACTTTATGTCCCTTTGCAATAGATGATTGTGGATGTTCTCTTGGTTCCACTTGGAGATGTTTTCACGGAGCTCGTTCTCGCCACTGGTGAAATTGGTGCCATTGTCTGATCGGATTTCTTTTACTTGTCCTCTTCTTGCAATGAATCTTCGCAGTACTTGCAAGAACGAGTTGGTATCGAGGCTGTGAGCGATTTCGATATGAACAGCACGAATCGCCATACAAGTGAAAATCACTCCATATCTCTTCACCTGGCTTCGGCCTTGACGAACAAATAATGGACCAAAATAATCTACTCCGACTGAAGTGAATGGTGGTCTGTCCGGAGTTAGGCGATCCTTTGGCAAGTCTGCCATTTTCTGTTCTCCAGCGGGAGCTTGTCGTCGTCGACAACTGAAGCAATTCCTAAGACTTCTTCTTACTGTAGAATTTGCCTTGATGATCCAGTACTTTCTGCGTAACAGCGACAACACGTACTCTCTACCAGAGTGCCCGGAGATGTGATGGTAATGTTCAATGATAAGGCTTGTCACATGGTTGTTTTTGGGCAAGATTATTTGATGTTTTGAATCGCTAGAGATGGATGCTAGGCTCAGTCGTCCGCCCACACGTAGGAGGCCGCCAATAAAGAAGGGATCGAGCTTGAAGAGGGGGCTAGATTTCTTTACTTGACTTGCCTTCTTTCTTGGTGTGACGTTTTCTTCTGCACAATCAGACCTCTTTCCCTTTTTAAGGATGCTGAGCTCGTCTGGAAACGATTGGTGTTGCACGTATCTTAGAATTTCTATTTCACTGGCTTTCATTTCTTCAGTCGAGATTGGTTCAGGTTGTTCGTTCTTCATATCCTGGATCTTCTCGTCTGTCTTGCGCTTTCTGCATGCTTCGTATAACCTTCTACGATACTTTAATATCCAAGCAACGATTTTCTTAAGACGATACCATGAAGAAAATCTCTTGGAAGACATTATCCACTGCGGCTACTGACTCATCGAGAATGACTGCACGGGAAGATACCTCTCTCTTCACTTCTGGGTCGTCTTCAGGGACCACTCCCATTGCTACGGGTCGTCCCGGCCACAATTCTTCTTCTTTCCAAAGGAATTCTGGTCCTTTCTTCCATCGTTCACGGTTGAGAAGAGCATCAGCTGATAATCCTCTTGACGCATCGTCTGCAGGATTGGAATTGGTGTCTACGTACCTCCATTGTGATGGATTTGATCCGTCCCGGATGACGGCAATACGGTTTGCGACAAAGGTGTGAAATCGTTTGTTTTCGTTTTCGACGTAGCGCAGTACCTACGTACTATCTGTCCAGAATGTGGCATTGTTGATCGGAATCTCCAATTCTCTTCTCATCATCTTGTCAAGCCGGTTTGAGATTGTTGCGGCCGTAAGCTCTAAGCGCGGGATTGTGATTGGCTTCAATGGAGCGAGGCGTGCTTTTCCCATCAGGAAGGAGCAATGGATTCTGTTATCAGCGTTAATCAATCGAAGATAGGATACTGATCCGTAGCCATCTTGAGAGGCATCGGAGAAATGATGCAGCTAGGCACATGTAATGTTACCAAAATTGGATGGCTTGAGGCATCGATTAACTGTAAATTGTGCCAGCTTTGGTAGATCTGTTATCCACTTCTGCCACCGGATTTTATGTTCGCTTGGGATGTCGTCGTCCCATCCAAGTTTCATTCTGCATAGGTCTTGCAAAATGAATTTTGCTGTCAAAATGAAAGGTGCAGCAAATCCGAGTGGGTCGTATACGGAGCTTACGATAGACAATATACCTCGCCTTGTGAGTGGTCGCTCCTTGACGACAACCTTAAAACCAAACTCGTCAGATTCAACGGACCATTGTACCCCAAGGGCTCTTTCGATTGGAAGACTATCTCTGTCCAGATCGATATCTTTAATCTTCTTGGCACGTTCGACCTCAGGAATGGTATCCAGTACTTCGCGACTGTTACTAATCCACTTCGTCAGACGGAAGCCGCCTCTTGTAAGGAGTTCAGAAAGGTCTTGCACGTGCAAAATAGCATCGTGGGTTGAGGGTAGGGACTTCAAACAATCGTCCACATAGAAATTATCTTTGACTGTGTTGACCACGTTGGCATTGAAGTCCTCTTGGTTATCTTCAGCTGTCTTTCGTAGTGCAAAGTTTGCACAGCTTGGCGATGAAATTGCACCGAACAAATGTACCACCATCTGGTAGTTTTCTAGGTCGTGCTCGAGATCGCCGTCTGGCCACCAGAGGAAACGCAGGACGTCGCAATCCGAATCGGGTACTTTGGTTTGATGAAACATGGCTTCTATGTCGGCCATAATAGCAACTGGTTCTTGTCGAAACCTTGTCAAAACTCCCACCAATGTGTTGGTCAAGTCTGGGCCTTTTAACAGTTGATCATTAAGAGATGTTCCTTTGTACTTTGCTGAGCAATCAAAAACAACTCTGATCTTGTCAGGTTTATGCGGGTGATAAACACCATGATGTGGTATGTACCAAATCTTGCCGTCTTGTCGCTCAGGCTGATTCACAGAGATTTTTCGTGCATATCCCTTTTGAAGGAGATCTCCAAACTTGGGATTCTTCTGTAGTTTTCTTTTCAGCCAGCTCGCACGTTGTTCCGCTTGTGACCTGTTATTAGGCATGTGTGGCTGATGGTCTTTGAATGGTAGGTTGATCTGATAATGGCCATCCTTAAGCTTGGCGGTCTTCTCTACGCTCGACATGAAACGGCGTTCGCTTTGCGACATCTCAGTTTTATCATCTGCCGTGAAATCGTTAAAGTCTCGATTAAACGAATCCATGACGATCTGATTCAGCTGTGCATCGGCCTTGACGAAGAAGTTACTGATACGAGAACGTCCACGTCCCAAGGGACCATTGACGGCCCATCCCAAACGTGTTCTAGATGCATAAGGACCGGCATTATGGCTGTGTCTCACTTCTTCCGGTTCTAGTGCTTCTGGGACATCGCTTGCTATGAGAAGGCCAATTTCAGCATCAACATGCGGTAATTGAATACCTTGCAAGTGAGGCCATATATCGACGTCTTCTTGGTTGGGGATGTCATGTTTTGTGACGGGTACCTCGTGACGAGTGTACAGTAATGGTAGCTTGATGTAGTTATTTTCGTCTAGGTCAGCGACCTCAAGATCCCTAATCAGAAAACTGTCGATCACGCTGTTTCTTTTCTCCAATGTTGTTAACGAAATCTTTGTTTTCGCTCCTTCAATACCCAGCTGATTCAAGAGGGATTCAGAGCAAAACGTTTGATTGCTTCCGTTGTCCAGGAAAGCATATGTAATAACTGATTTGCTGCTACCTTTAACTCTGACCTTTACCGGCACAATGGCCATGCCTGTTACTGATTTTCCGGCCCCAGTCATTCCACACAGTTTTCTGTCAACATTGGTTAGACCGTTGTGCACATCTGATGCCTTGTCCGAATTGTTGTCAGTCTTCTTGCCATACTGTTCAGCATCGTTTCTTTTTCCAATGGTACTTTGATTAGTGAACTGGTTAGTGTGGAGGACAGTAGGATGTTTCTTGTGACAGTTTGCAACTTTGCAAGAGCTTCTATCTTTACATTCCTTTACAATGTGCTTGTCGGACAAACAACCAAAGCAAAGCCTCTTCTGCTTAAAGAATTAGATTCGTTCTTCATACGGCTTATTCCGGAGGGCTGTACACTCATCAAGAGCATGGTTGGCGTCACAAAAAGAACAAGGCTTCTTGACATCATCTGACGCAAAAGATGTATGTTTATTTCCCTCTGAGCGACGAACATTCGAGTCCTCCCTTTCAGTGTCTAATCGAGTGACAAAGCTAAATTTCCTTGGTTTGGCTGGGTTAGATTTCTGCCATCTAGCCGTGTTGTCCTTCGAACTGTCGGAGATTTTTCCAAATACAGGATTGGTAGCTATCCTGGCTTCTCGTTCAACAAGGTTAACAAGGTCGCTGAACTTGACGGTCTTCTGCTTGATTTCCATAATGTCGTCAACAACACGGCGCCATCTCTCCCTCATGCCATACGGTAATTTCTGTACTACCTTCTGCATATTGTCAGGGTGCTCGAACTTGTTCATATACTCGTTGCATTCCATTGCATTCTTGCAACTTGTGAGGAAAGTGGAGAATCTATGTAGGGCTGCACTGTCCTCTGACTTGAACGCTGGCCAGTTCAAAGCTTTATCGAAGTAACCTGATGCTATCTTAAATTCATCTCCATATTTCTTTTTCAGTAGTCTTCGGGCTTCCTTGTATCCCTTATCTGAATCCATGTGATTACACGATTTGACAAGATCGTTCACTTCGCCTGGTGTATACTGTTCCAGATAATATAGTCTGTCACTGCTGCTTGTGGTTTTGGATTCGATTAAACTTTCAAAGGCACGTATGAATGTAGAGTACTCTATTGGATGTCCCCCGAATGTCGGCACTTTGGGTTGCGGTAGCGTACTCTTTTGTTGCTGGACTGCGAACATTTGCATGACCTCGTTTTGCTGCTGTTGTAGTATATTCTGCTGTTGTTGCAACGTGATCATTTCCTGAAGAGTCCTATCACTAATAAGTGATCCGACGGTCCCAACTCTAGAAGCATTGCTGACAGCACTCGAATTGTCACAATTAGGCTGCTGTTGAGATTCCAGAACATTGCTTCTCTGGTGGAAATCTTGAGGCCATTCAGGTGCATATGGATTCAAAGACATACAAGATAATGCAGGACTCATAGAAATTGGCACTGTCTGAGACCATACTTCAGCTGCTAAAGGTGGGGTGGTAACGTTCTGTGCGGTTTCGCCGAAGTTGTCGTTCATCCCGCTACTGCGGCGTGGCTCACCTCGCTGTACTGCTTCCAAGTTCCCCAATACTTGCTCTTTTGCTTCGCTTTTAGCGATTTTAGTATCCAACTGCAAACGGGCTTCTTTCTGATTTAAATAGAATTCCTTTTCAGCCATTTCTTGTTGTAGTTGAAATCGCTGATGTACCAAGGCCTGCTGCTTCTCAAAGGCAACTGCCTCCACCTTCAAGGCTGCCATTCGCGCTGCCTCCTTTGCTCTCGCCACTGATAGACTGCTTGTTAAACTCGCGGAGGACGAGCGACTTCTAACCGACCTCGCCTTTGAACGCCTAGATACACTTGATACTTTCGAACCATTTCGTGAGCTGATATTGCTAGCAGAGTCCTCTGGTTCAATATCACGCGTCTCCTTTAATTTGGACTCTGCGGCCACCATCCATTCATTTATTCTTTGGTCGAAATCGTACATTACTCTGTACTCTCTGTCGTAGTATTCGTTAGATTCGTGTTCATCTTCCTCATCTTTGAGCTCGCCATGATAGGAACTGTGTGCTTCTTTGAACCGTTCAAATAAATTATTCAATTTGGTAACTTTCTTCTTAATGTCTTCTAAATTACTTTCATCTAAGCGTAAAGCAATAATTTCATTCCGTATTACGGTAACGGCTGACAAGGTGCCCCTCCTAACATTTTTCAAATGCCGAAGTCTTTCTGACTGCACTCCTGAATAATCCAGGGTAGCGTTTGTCTGTTTGCGTCTTGCACCCGTACGTCTTGCGACTGTCTCCGCTTTATCACGGCCCAGTATTTCTTCCCTCGCACCGGGAATAGACATGGTGTAGATTGGCGTGGACGAATTGAACTGATCCTTCACCACTACTGGTGTTTACTGTCGTAATTTTTAAACTAATGTGGCTGCCAAATTTGAACTTTCCGCGTTGTTGATTTCTGTCCCATATTTTGAACTCATATCTCAGTATTACATGTATGAACACCGTAGTCCTTGTATTATTTATCAGGTTTTAATGCCATAAACTTCAATCTCCTCTTCGCTGAGGGTAACAGTAGAACGGCGACATGTTGCGACGATAAGGTTTAAAAATTACGGTGACGAAACTAACTGGCTGGAAGAACTTCTGCTGAGAGGCGAATTAACTGCAACTATTGCGACCTTCTGTACTGACCAAAAACTGATGTCGTAATGTCATTTTATGGAAGCTGCCTAAAACTAACAAACTGAAATTTGACTAACAATGAATAACAAAATTATTAGGAATGAAAGCTATGCACACGATAACGAAACAAAGCGAGAAATGTAAACATGAAAGCTACGATTACGAAACAAATAGGAATATAAATATTGTAGTCAGTGCAGAATTAAATGCCTAAGTTAGCAGTCGCGAGCGACTGTTGTTTAAGGTCTTCACGGCAATACAGTTCTTTGGCACAATCGGACTTCCATCTGCCGTGTTTTTTAATAATATGCTCAGGAACACCATTGTTCGAGGCTGCGGAAGCGCCACCTATCCTAAAGGAATGTAAACCAATACTGCTAGTATCGACACCAATGGCCTTCAGTTTTGCTAGTATTACCTCTCTGGCCCTAGAGTAGGAAAGGCTAGATCCCGACCGAAGCGAATAACCGCGTGCTTTATTGTAAGCTAATTTTTGGAAAACAAATTCACTGGAACTAAGATCACGTCGGGCCATGCACGCGTACCTGATAAGCATGCTATGTGGGCAAGTCAGATTCCCTGTTTTGGTGATAACCCTAGTACAACCTAATTGGTACTGATCCGTTTTGCTTCTAACTATGTGGATTGACATGTAGAATTCAGGAAAAGTAATATCGCACCATTTAAGGTTACTTAATTCATCAAATCGCAAAAAACCTGCAAAAGCTACTAGGCAGAAACACACATCGCGAATATCAGACAAAGTCGCGCTCTCGGACGCGAACATATTAACCAGCTTAATTAAATGTTCTGGCAAGATAGGTAATCTATGTTTAGATGCAGGTCTAAGGGCAAGCCTTTTACAACACTCTAAAAAATTCTTAAGAAAATATGATTGACATGGGTTAGCTACACCACAGGCATGGTGGAAAAAATTAATGCTATAAAATACCAACTGAATCGTAGAAAATGTGTGACCCGACTGAACTAAAGACATTAAATACAGGGCAACGTGAATGTCTTCAGCAGGAAAATAAATGACTTCAGGGAAAGTTTCCGCCCAGGACTTCCATCTCTTAAAGTAGCCACCGTACGACTTCATGGTGTTGGGAGCCCTACTCTGGCTGAGGAAGCTTGGAACCTGACGGGCAAGCAACTGCAAGGCTGGATGGCGAAGTGTGAAAAGGCCTTGTGACCTAGAACTTGTAATAGAGATATTAGGGAATAAGGGTTGGAAATGGAATCACTGCTATGCCAAATAAAAACAACATTCCAAATGTATATAAGACATAAATACAATATAAGTACATAAGTACATGAATACAATTTTATTATTGCGAATAATTTCTAACAATAATTAAAACTAAAGAATATGAAAAAACATAATCTGGTGTGAGATACATAATCACGACGAAGACATTATAACAATAAAGCAGCATATAGCTATTATAAGATAAATCATAAAAAAAAACAGGCATAGGCCGTGATTATAACTAAGAAAGCCTCCAATACCACATAATCTGGCAAAGACCACTACTAAATGAAGCAAACTATGCATTATATAATATCTCTCACAACCTATGTATAACGAACATCTCCGCTATAAAGCGGTGTGCAGTACATACGAACAGTAAATGCACAAATAACCACAATATTCCGCTATAAAGCGATGTGACCGTACAATCGCGACGTAGTCACACTCTTACGCTATGAAGCGTTGTGCATTCCTATATGCACTATTAATGACAAAACCGCTATAAAGCGGTAGTAAACTGAGCAATAACAAACAAATTTTTAGGAAGCATCTAAACGGACAACTCAGTACAGCTGAATGAAAATTGCATGCGCTGAAAATGGTAGGAAAACTGAGATGCGACGAATCAAAAATACCTCGAGGGTCAGAAAACTCAACAATGTGTGAAACTGAAGACCTAGGCACACCAGAAGGGAAAAGTAAAAGGCCAAAAACTAGCCGATTGCCATTTGGGAATCACCAGTGTCCCCGAAGCATGAAAAAACTCAAGGTGTAAGATGGAGCGGATGACCAGATAAATAGGTGGAACTAACCAATTGTTAACACCTCGCCAATTAGCACTAAAAGCATCAACTCCTTCACACCCCGGGCTCCAGAACTTGGAGAAAAAACCGGACGCACTTAGCTGAACTCGAAGAAGCAAAACGACCAACATTGAAAAAACCGTGAAGATGGCAGATATGCTGAAAAAATTGCAGAGACACGGACCAATCATCGTAATCAACAACGCGACTCATATAATCTGCAAATTCATTAAGGGACCTAGGAATCCATTGTACCTCCAGCGAAATATTGTGAAAAACACAGAATGTGTATATATCCACCTCAAGGGCATGGAGTCTGAGTGAATTGCTACCTCTAACGGAAATAGACGCTGCGTTCATATTGTCAGTGAAAATCTTAACTGCCTTATTACGCAAAGACATCTTGAACGACTTCAAACTATAAAGGATAGCAAGGAGCTCCCTAGCGTTACTATCAGAAGTTATCTGGGTAGAAGAAAATGCTTTATAGAATAACTCAAACTCATCCCTATCCAGATATAGAGCATAGCCACCGCGGGCGTAACCACTAGCATCCGAATAAACCAACACAATCGGAGGCGAGTACTCAACGAGAGCTCTACCGTTGAGCTTAACGCAATTATGAATCCAAAATTGAATTTCCTGAAGGCACTGCGGGAAAAAACTGATACGCACTCATGTCTGAAAAGACCTGGGTATGTTCAAATTAAATAGCGGCCACTGAAAACCCAAGTAGCACTGGTTAGCGTCACAAATATCAATGTGATGGTAGCCTGATTTCATGTCAAACTTAAACATGTATCCTGATAAATGGAGGTACTGAAGAAACAGTTTAGAATCTTGCATCTTAAATTTAAGTTTATAAATATGCTGGTTAACGTGTCTGAGATCAAGTATGAGCCTACGTTTGCCCTCAGAATTAGTGGGCACAGAAAGAGGATTAACCACCCTAGGTGACGAAAAAACCTTCAACAACAGAGCCTACCCTGGCAAAGAAATAAAAGGAATCTTATAACCATTCGAAATGATATCTAAAATCCAGGCAGGTGTTCCTATATTAACCCAAAACTTAATATGAGTTTTGAGACGATATTTAAGTATAAGGGGAGCTATCCCATGCTGGTACTCATGTAAATTACATTTCAAGAACTGTTCGAAAGAGGAATCGATAATGTACTTATCTTGCGCTAGGAGTTCGTTGAATTCATGTTCAATGGTGGATCGTCCTGGAACTGGAAGCTGATCCCTGTTACAGGTTTCGGGGAGAAACATCCTATGGCCTCCAAGAACGTCAGATGCATCAGCCTTGAGTAGCCCCCAAAATGAATCCTTAGAAACGATTTGGACGGAATGGGGGAGCGGAGCTGTACTGGCTTCCAATGGGAGAGGTTTTAGCAAGCCTGACTGGGCAATCACGCCACCAATGTGCAAAGGAACCACAATATCTGCAGGAGCCCCTAGATTCCTGGAACTGCTGGCCTCGTGGGTGATACATTGTGAGGCTAGAAGAACGCTGGTTCTGGGTCTGCCATTGCCCTTGTGGGCCACGTGACCAGGGTCTGTTGATACTGTATGGAGAAGATTGTCGACTTCTTTCTCTAGTTTTTTCAGCATTATTACGCTTGGTCCTTGAGCGAGTTTGCTCCCGTAAGGCTTCCCTCTCAGCACTACGTATCTTCTTGTCGTCTTTTTCGTTTAAAGCAACAGCGTTGGATTCGTAATGCTTGACCGTTAACCAACCTGCCTCTGACGAATCGGCAATACGAATTTTTCTATTTCCTTCTTCGATGGAACTTAGAACCTCTCCGAGTAACTTCACCGGTTCACTTTCAGAATCTTCACGGCTTAAAATGTCTTGAGTCTGAGACAACTTCTCGTGTAGTTGGCGGTTGAACTTGAAGTTTTTTGCGTTGCCTGGGTAGTTGAACGACAACTCGCTGTCCTCTTTAACCTGTCGGGAGACTGAAAGGGCGGTAGTAGCTGTATTCTGGGCCTGATGAAACTGGTCCGATAACGTGGATTTATGAAGAGCGAGTTGTTCTAGAACAAATGTGCGAAACTCCGCTAAATCGGACCGAGTAACAGCTTCTCCCATTTGGCTCAAGAATTTTGGCTCGGATAACCGACCGTGTAAACTGGCTGGCGTCAAGTGAAAGATATATGCATTTATCATCTTAAATAACAACTCCAAGTCCTTAGGGAAGAACACTAGGTGCTAATTACGAATGCCCAACAAAAATACATTTAGTCATGTTGCTAGAACAAAAAGAAGAGGAAAAGAAGCAATATGTAAAAATGTGTCAGAAGTGGGATTCGAACCCACGCCTCCATTCGGAGACCAGAAACCTCTGTCCCATGCATCATGGGAAGGAATTTTACCTTGAGCCTGGCGCCTTAGACCGCTCGGCCATCCTGACACTAGATACCTCAAAGGAGGAAAATTACCTTACTGGACTACAGCTATTTACGATGGTTTGCTCCGTACAGTGCATTCAATTAAAGTTTAAACTGTGCGTTTGACCTACTCCACTACTGATAACATTAAGTATCAATAGAAGATAGATGTTAACACACTGAGTTTGAAGTCTTTAGAAACACAATGTTCAACTTCAGGCCTAAAAGTAGAAAATGAGTTATCTTATTTCCACATTTGTGCAATTTCCCACACCGACCCAGTCATATCAGTTTAGCATAAGTGGTCATGTCTTATCGAATTATAAAATAATAAAGCTAGACATTTCCGTACCCATCATCCTTTATATCGTAGATTTTCGTGTCAAACTTTCCTAAATTAGTCATTTTGCTACAACAACAAGAAGAGGAAAAGAAGCAATATGTCAAAAGAACAAATAAAAATCTGTCAGAAGTGGGGTTCGAACCCACGCCTCCATTCGGAGACCTGAAGCCTCTGGCCCATGCATCATGGGAAGGTATTGCTTAAGTCTGGCGCCTTAGACCGCTCGACCATTCTGACACGAGATCCTTTCCTGAAGGAAAATTACTTTACTGGACTACAGCTATTTCCGTCGGTTTTCTCCAAACATTGCACTCTGCTAAAGTTTAAACTGTGCATTTGAACCTACTCCGCTACTGATAAAATTAATTATCAATAGAACATAGATGTTAACCTACTGAGTTTGAAGTCTTTAAAAACACAATGTTCAACTTCAGGCCTAAAAGTAGAAAATGAGTTATCTTATTTTCAAATTTGTGCAATTTCCCACAGCGAAACAGGCACATCATTTTGGCATAAGTCGTATCGAATTACAAAATGATAAATCTTAACATTTCCGTATCCATCATCCTTTATCTCGTAGAATTTCATGTCAAATATTCTTGAATTAGTTATGTTGCTAGAACAACAAAAAGAGGAAAAGAAGCAAGATGTAAAAGTGTGTCAGAAGTGGGATTCGAACCCACGCCTCCATTCGGAGACCAGAAACCTCTGTCCCATGCATCATGGGAAGGAATTCTACCTTGAGCCTGGCGCCTTAGACCGCTCGGCCATCCTGACACCAGATACCTTCCAAAAGGAAAATTACTTTACTTAAAGTTTAAACTGTGCATATGAACCTACTCCGCTACTGATAACATTAATTATCAATAGAAGATAGATGTTAACATACTGAGTTTGAAATTTTGAAAAAGACAATGTTCCATCTCACTCAAAAAAGTGGAAAATGAATTATCTTATTTCCAGATTTCTGCAATTTCCCACACCGACCCAGGCACATCATTTTGGCATAAGTCGTATCGAATTACAAAATGATAAATCTTAACATTTCCGTACCCATCATACTTTATCTCGTAGATTTTCATGTCAAATATTCCTGAATTAGTCATGTTGCTAGAACAAAAAGAACAGGAAAAGATTGAAGCAATATGTAAAAATGTGTCAGAAGTGGGATTCGAACCCACGCCTCCATTCGGAGACCAGAAACCTCTGTCCCATGCATCATGGGAAGGAATTTTACCTTGAGTCTGGCGCCTTAGACCGCTCGGCCATCCTGACACCAGATACCTCAAAGGAGGAAAATTACCTTACTGGACTACAGCTATTTACGACGGTTTGCTCCGTACAGTGCATTCAATTAAAGTTTAAACTGTGCGTTTCACCTACTCCACTACTGATAACATTAAGTATCAATAGAAGATAGATGTTAACACACTGAGTTTGAAGTCTTTAGAAACACAATGTTCAACTTCAGGCCTAAAAGTAGAAAATGAGTTATCTTATTTCCACATTTGTGCAATTTCCCACACCGACCCAGTCATATTAGTTTAGCATAAGTGGTCATGTCTTATCGAATTATAAAATAATAAAGCTTGACATTTCTGTACCCATCACCCTTTATATCTTAGATTTTCGTGTCAAACTTTCTTGAATTAGTCATTTTGCTACAACAACAAGAAGAGGAAAAGAAGCAATATGTCAAAAGAACAAATAAAAATATGTCAGAAGTGGGGTTCGAACCCACGCCTCCATTCGGAGACCAGAAGCCTGTGGCCCATGCATCATGGGAAGGTATTGCTTAAGTCTGGCGCCTTAGACCGCTCGGCCATTCTGACACGAGATACTTTCCTAAAGGAAAATTACTTTACAGGACTACAGCTATTTCCGTCGGTTTTCTCCAAACATTGCACTCTGCTAAAGTTTAAACTGTGCATTTGAACCTACTCCGCTATGGATAAAATTAATTATCAATAGAACATAGATGTTAACCTACTGAGTTTGAAGTCTTTAAAAACACAATGTTCAACTTCAGACCTAAAAGTAGAAAATGAGTTATCTTATTTTCAAATTTGTGCAATTTCCCACAGCGACCCAGGCACATCATTTTGGCATAAGTCGTATCGAATTACAAAATGATAAATCTTAACATTTCCGTACCCATCATCCTTTATCTCGTAGAATTTCATGTCAAATATTCTTGAATTAGTTATGTTGCTAGAACAACAAAAAGAGGAAAAGAAGCAAGATGTAAAAGTGTGTCAGAAGTGGGATTCGAACCCACGCCTCCATTCGGAGACCAGAAACCTCTGTCCCATGCATCATGGGAAGGAATTGTACCTTGAGCCTGGCGCCTTAGACCGCTCGGCCATCCTGACACCAGATACCTTCCAAAAGGAAAATTACTTTACTTAAAGTTTAAACTGTGCATATGAACCTACTCCGCTACTGATAACATTAATTATCAATAGAAGATAGATGTTAACATACTGAGTTTGAAATTTTGAAAAAGACAATGTTCCACTTCACTCAAAAAAGTGGAAAATGAATTATATTATTTCCAAATTTCTGCAATTTCCCACACCGACCCAGGCACATCATTTTGGCATAAGTCGTATCGAATTACAAAATGATAAATCTTAACATTTCCGTACCCATCATACTTTATCTCGTAGATTTTCATGTCAAATATTCCTGAATTAGTCATGTTGCTAGAACAAAAAGAAGAGGAAAAGAAGCAATATGTAAAAATGTGTCAGAAGTGGGATTCGAACCCACGCCTACATTCGGAGACCAGAAACCTCTGTCCCATGCATCATGGGAAGGAATTTTACCTTGAGTCTGGCGCCTTAGACCGCTCGGCCATCCTGACACCAAATACCTCAAAGGAGGAAAATTACCTTACTGGACTACAGCTATTTACGACGGTTTGCTCCGTACAGTGCATTCAATTAAAGTTTAAACTGTGCGTTTCACCTACTCCACTACTGATAACATTAAGTATCAATAGAAGATAGATGTTAACACACTGAGTTTGAAGTCTTTAGAAACACAATGTTCAACTTCAGGCCTAAAAGTAGAAAATGAGTTATCTTCTTTCCACATTTGTGCAATTTCCCACACCGACCCAGTAATATCAGTTTAGCATAAGTGGTCATGTCTTATCGAATTATAAAATAATAAAGCTTGACATTTCCGTACCCATCACCCTTTATATCGTAGATTTTCGTGTCAAACTTTCTTGAATTAGTCATTTTGCTACAACAACAAGAAGAGGAAAAGAAGCAATATGTCAAAAGAACAAATAAAAATCTGTCAGAAGTGGGGTTCGAACCCACGCCTCCATTCGGAGACCAGAAGCCTCTGGCCCATGCATCATGGGAAGGTATTGCTTAAGTCTGGCGCCTTAGACCGCTCGGCCATTCTGACACGAGATACTTTCCTGAAGGAAAATTACTTTGCAGGACTACAGCTATTTCCGTCGGTTTTCTCCAAACATTGCACTCTGCTAAAGTTTAAACTGTGCATTCTAACCTACTCCGCTACGGATAAAATTAATTATCAATAGAACATAGATGTTAACCTACTGAGTTTGAAGTCTTTAAAAACACAATGTTCAACTTCAGGCCTAAAAGTAGAAAATGAGTTATCTTATTTTCAAATTTGTGCAATTTCCCACAGCGACCCAGGCACATCATTTTGGCATAAGTCGTATCGAATTACAAAATGATAAATCTTAACATTTCCGTACCCATCATCCTTTATCTCGTAGAATTTCATGTCAAATATTCTTGAATTAGTTATGTTGCTAGAACAACAAAAAGAGGAAAAGAAGCAAGATGTAAAAGTGTGTCAGAAGTGGGATTCGAACCCACGCCTCCATTCGGAGACCAGAAACCTCTGTCCCATGCATCATGGGAAGGAATTGTACCTTGAGCCTGGCGCCTTAGACCGCTCGGCCATCCTGACACCAGATACCTTCCAAAAGGAAAATTACTTTACTTAAAGTTTAAACTGTGCATATGAACCTACTCCGCTACTGATAACATTAATTATCAATAGAAGATAGATGTTAACATACTGAGTTTGAAATTTTGAAAAAGACAATGTTCCACTTCACTCAAAAAAGTGGAAAATGAATTATCTTATTTCCAAATTTGTGCAATTTCCCACACCGACCCAGGCACATCATTTTGGCATAAGTCGTATCGAATTACAAAATGATAAATCTTAACATTTCCGTACCCATCATACTTTATCTCGTAGAATTTCATGTCAAATATTCCTGAATTAGTCATGTTGCTAAAACAAAAAGAACAGGAAAAGAAGCAATATGTAAAAATGTGTCAGAAGTGGGATTCGAACCCACGCCTCCATTCGGAGACCAGAAACCTCTGTCCCATGCATCATGGGAAGGAATTGTACCTTGAGCCTGGCGCCTTAGACCGCTCGGCCATCCTGACACCAGATACCTTCCAAAAGGAAAATTACTTTACTTAAAGTTTAAACTGTGCATATGAACCTACTCCGCTACTGATAACATTAATTATCAATAGAAGATAGATGTTAACATACTGAGTTTGAAATTTTGAAAAAGACAATGTTCCACTTCACTCAAAAAAGTGGAAAATGAATTATCTTATTTCCAAATTTGTGCAATTTCCCACACCGACCCAGGCACATCATTTTGGCATAAGTCGTATCGAATTACAAAATGATAAATCTTAACATTTCCGTACCCATCATACTTTATCTCGTAGATTTTCATGTCAAATATTCCTGAATTAGTCATGTTGCTAGAACAAAAAGAAGAGGAAAAGAAGCAATATGTAAAAATGTGTCAGAAGTGGGATTCGAACCCACGCCTACATTCGGAGACCAGAAACCTCTGTCCCATGCATCATGGGAAGGAATTTTACCTTGAGTCTGGCGCCTTAGACCGCTCGGCCATCCTGACACCAAATACCTCAAAGGAGGAAAATTACCTTACTGGACTACAGCTATTTACGACGGTTTGCTCCGTACAGTGCATTCAATTAAAGTTTAAACTGTGCGTTTCACCTACTCCACTACTGATAACATTAAGTATCAATAGAAGATAGATGTTAACACACTGAGTTTGAAGTCTTTAGAAATACAATGTTCAACTTCAGGCCTAAAAGTAGAAAATGAGTTATCTTCTTTCCACATTTGTGCAATTTCCCACACCGACCCAGTAATATCAGTTTAGCATAAGTGGTCATGTCTTATCGAATTATAAAATAATAAAGCTTGACATTTCCGTACCCATCACCCTTTATATCGTAGATTTTCGTGTCAAACTTTCTTGAATTAGTCATTTTGCTACAACAACAAGAAGAGGAAAAGAAGCAATATGTCAAAAGAACAAATAAAAATCTGTCAGAAGTGGGGTTCGAACCCACGCCTCCATTCGGAGACCAGAAGCCTCTGGCCCATGCATCATGGGAAGGTATTGCTTAAGTCTGGCGCCTTAGACCGCTCGACCATTCTGACACGAGATACTTTCCTGAAGGAAAATTACTTTACTGGACTACAGCTATTTCCGTCGGTTTTCTCCAAACATTGCACTCTGCTAAAGTTTAAACTATGCATTTTAACCTACTCCGCTACGGATAAAATTAATCATCAATAGAACATAGATGTTAACCTACTGAGTTTGAAGTCTTTAAAAACACAATGTTCAACTTCAGGCCTAAAAGTAGAAAATGAGTTATCTTATTTTCAAATTTGTGCAATTTCCCACAGCGAAACAGGCACATCATTTTGGCATAAGTCGTATCGAATTACAAAATGATAAATCTTAACATTTCCGTACCCATCATCCTTTATCTCGTAGAATTTCATGTCAAATATTCTTGAATTAGTTATGTTGCTAGAACAACAAAAAGAGGAATAGAAGCAAGATGTAAAAGTGTGTCAGAAGTGGGATTTGAACCCACGCCTCCATTCGGAGACCAGAAACCTCTGTCCCATGCATCATGGGAAGGAATTGTACCTTGAGCCTTGCGCCTTAGACCGCTCGGCCATCCTGACACCAGATACCTTCCAAAAGGAAAATTACTTTACTTAAAGTTTAAACTGTGCATATGAACCTACTCCGCTACTGATAACATTAATTATCAATAGAAGATAGATGTTAACATACTGAGTTTGAAATTTTGAAAAAGACAATGTTCCACTTCACTCAAAAAAAGTGGAAAATGAATTATCTTATTTCCAAATTTCTGCAATTTCCCACACCGACCCAGGCACATCATTTTGGCATAAGTCGTATCGAATTACAAAATGATAAATCTTAACATTTCCGTACCCATCATACTTTATCTCGTAGATTTTCATGTCAAATATTCCTGAATTAGTCATGTTGCTAGAACAAAAAGAAGAGGAAAAGAAGCAATATGTAAAAATGTGTCAGAAGTGGGATTCGAACCCACGCCTCCATTCGGAGACCAGAAACCTCTGTCCCATGCATCATGGGAAGGAATTTTACCTTGAGTCTGGCGCCTTAGACCGCTCGGCCATCCTGACACCAAATACCTCAAAGGAGGAAAATTACCTTACTGGACTACAGCTATTTACGACGGTTTGCTCCGTACAGTGCATTCAATTAAAGTTTAAACTGTGCGTTTCACCTACTCCACTACTGATAACATTAAGTATCAATAGAAGATAGATGTTAACACACTGAGTTTGAAGTCTTTAGAAACACAATGTTCAACTTCAGGCCTAAAAGTAGAAAATGAGTTATCTTCTTTCCACATTTGTGCAATTTCCCACACCGACCCAGTAATATCAGTTTAGCATAAGTGGTCATGTCTTATCGAATTATAAAATAATAAAGCTTGACATTTCCGTACCCATCACCCTTTATATCGTAGATTTTCGTGTCAAACTTTCTTGAATTAGTCATTTTGCTACAACAACAAGAAGAGGAAAAGAAGCAATATGTCAAAAGAACAAATAAAAATCTGTCAGAAGTGGGGTTCGAACCCACGCCTCCATTCGGAGACCAGAAGCCTCTGGCCCATGCATCATGGGAAGGTATTGCTTAAGTCTGGCGTCTTAGACCGCTCGGCCATTCTGACACGAGATACTTTCCTGAAGGAAAATTACTTTACAGGACTACAGCTATTTCCGTCGGTTTTCTCCAAACATTGCACTCTGCTAAAGTTTAAACTGTGCATTTGAACCTACTCCGCTACGGATAAAATTAATTATCAATAGAACATAGATGTTAACCTACTGAGTTTGAAGTCTTTAAAAACACAATGTTCAACTTCAGGCCTAAAAGTAGAAAATGAGTTATCTTATTTTCAAATTTGTGCAATTTCCCACAGCGACCCAGGCACATCATTTTGGCATAAGTCGTATCGAATTACAAAATGATAAATCTTAACATTTCCGTACCCATCATCCTTTATCTCGTAGAATTTCATGTCAAATATTCTTGAATTAGTTATGTTGCTAGAACAACAAAAAGAGGAAAAGAAGCAAGATGTAAAACTGTGTCAGAAGTGGGATTCGAACCCACGCCTCCATTCGGAGACCAGAAACCTCTGTCCCATGCATCATGGGAAGGAATTGTACCTTGAGCCTGGCGCCTTAGACCGCTCGGCCATCCTGACACCAGATACCTTCCAAAAGGAAAATTACTTTACTTAAAGTTTAAACTGTGCATATGAACCTACTCCGCTACTGATAACATTAATTATCAATAGAAGATAGATGTTAACATACTGAGTTTGAAATTTTGAAAAAGACAATGTTCCACTTCACTCAAAAAAGTGGAAAATGAATTATCTTATTTCCAAATTTGTGCAATTTCCCACACCGACCCAGGCACATCATTTTGGCATAAGTCGTATCGAATTACAAAATGATAAATCTTAACATTTCCGTACCCATCATACTTTATCTCGTAGATTTTCATGTCAAATATTCCTGAATTAGTCATGTTGCTAGAACAAAAAGAAGAGGAAAAGAAGCAATATGTAAAAATGTGTCAGAAGTGGGATTCGAACCCACGCCTCCATTCGGAGACCAGAAACCTCTGTCCCATGCATCATGGGGAGGAATGTTACCTTGAGTCTGGCGCCTTAGACCGCTCGGCCATCCTGACACCAGATACCACAAAGGAGGAAAATTACCTTACTGGACTACAGCTATTTACGACGGTTTGCTCCGTACAGTGCATTCAATTAAAGTTTAAACTGTGCGTTTGACCTACTCCACTACTGATAACATTAAGTATCAATAGAAGATAGATGTTAACACACTGAGTTTGAAGTCTTTAGAAACACAATGTTCAACTTCAGGCCTAAAAGTAGAAAATGAGTTATCTTATTTCCACATTTGTGCAATTTCCCACACCGACCCAGTCATATTAGTTTAGCATAAGTGGTCATGTCTTATCGAATTATAAAATAATAAAGCTTGACATTTCCGTACCCATCACCCTTTATATCGTAGATTTTCGTGTCAAACTTTCTTGAATTAGTCATTTTGCTACAACAACAAGAAGAGGAAAAGAAGCAATATGTCAAAAGAACAAATAAAAATCTGTCAGAAGTGGGGTTCGAACCCACGCCTCCATTCGGTGACCAGAAGTCTCTGGCCCATGCATCATGGGAAGGTATTGCTTAAGTCTGGCGCCTTAGACCGCTCGGCCATTCTGACACGAGATACTTTCCTAAAGGAAAATTACTTTACAGGACTACAGCTATTTCCGTCGGTTTTCTCCAAACATTGCACTCTGCTAAAGTTTAAACTGTGCATTTCAACCTACTCCGCTACTGATAAAATTAATTATCAATAGAACATAGATGTTAACCTACTGAGTTTGAAGTCTTTAAAAACACAATGTTCAACTTCAGGCCTAAAAGTAGAAAATGAGTTATCTTATTTTCAAATTTGTGCAATTTCCCACAGCGACACAGGCACATCATTTTGGCATAAGTCGTATCGAATTACAAAATGATAAATCTTAACATTTCCGTACCCATCATCCTTTATCTCGTAGAATTTCATGTCAAATATTCTTGAATTAGTTATGTTGCTAGAACAACAAAAAGAGGAAAAGAAGCAAGATGTAAAAGTGTGTCAGAAGTGGGATTCGAACCCACGCCTCCATTCGGAGACCAGAAACCTCTGTCCCATGCATCATGGGAAGGAATTGTACCTTGAGCCTGGCGCCTTAGACCGCTCGGCCATCCTGACACCAGATACCTTCCAAAAGGAAAATTACTTTACTTAAAGTTTAAACTGTGCATATGAACCTACTCCGCTACTGATAACATTAATTATCAATAGAAGATAGATGTTAACATACTGAGTTTGAAATTTTGAAAAAGACAATGTTCCACTTCACTCAAAAAAGTGGAAAATGAATTATCTTATTTCCAAATTTGTGCAATTTCCAACACCGACCCAGGCACATCATTTTGGCATAAGTCGTATCGAATTACAAAATGATAAATCTTAACATTTCCGTACCCATCATACTTTATCTCGTAGATTTTCATGTCAAATATTCCTGAATTAGTCATGTTGCTAGAACAAAAAGAAGAGGAAAAGAAGCAATATGTAAAAATGTGTCAGAAGTGGGATTCGAACCCACGCCTACATTCGGAGACCAGAAACCTCTGTCCCATGCATCATGGGAAGGAATTTTACCTTGAGTCTGGCGCCTTAGACCGCTCGGCCATCCTGACACCAAATACCTCAAAGTAGGAAAATTACCTTACTGGACTACAGCTATTTACGACGGTTTGCTCCGTACAGTGCATTCAATTAAAGTTGAAACTGTGCGTTTCACCTACTCCACTACTGATAACATTAAGTATCAATAGAAGATAGATGTTAACACACTGAGTTTGAAGTCTTTAGAAACACAATGTTCAACTTCAGGCCTTAAAGTAGAAAATGAGTTATCTTATTTCCACATTTGTGCAATTTCCCACACCGACCCAGTAATATCAGTTTAGCATAAGTGGTCATGTCTTATCGAATTATAAAATAATAAAGCTTGACATTTCCGTACCCATCACCCTTTATATCGTAGATTTTCGTGTCAAACTTTCTTGAATTAGTCATTTTGCTACAACAACAAGAAGAGGAAAAGAAGCAATATGTCAAAAGAACAAATAAAAATCTGTCAGAAGTGGGGTTCGAACCCACGCCTCCATTCGGAGACCAGAAGCCTCTGGCCCATGCATCATGGGAAGGTATTGCTTAAGTCTGGCGCCTTAGACCGCTCGACCATTCAGTAGTATATAAAGTGGGGGGACTGGTGCAGTTCCAACAAATTTCAACGAACCGATGCAACAAAAAAGCAACAAAGAGCAGCAAACGGCTGGGACACGTACAACAAATTTCAACGAACCGATACAACAAAAAACAACAACATATGACACAAGAAAAGAACAACATATAATAAGACCCTCATTTTTTCGTTGTATTTTTTACATTTCGACGTCCTATTAGAGAAACGTGTTTATAAGGTATTATTTACTACTATAGTTTATTTATCGTATTTATACATTATATTAATAGACCGGTTTCTACCGCTTTTTTCCGGATTAAAGCAGTTTTGTCATACTATTTATCGTATTTTTACGATATCGGTTTCTACCGCTTTTTCCGGATTGGAGCAGTTTTGTTGTACTATTTTTTTCGTTGTATTTTTTACATTTTAACACCCTATTAGATAAGTGATTACTATGTAGTATATCGATCTCTTTCACTATGGATAGCATATCGTGCCTTCCCATAGAAATCTTAGTCAAGATAGTAGAGCATGCAGGCCCAGAATCATTCGCAAGCATCGCAAGGACATCGAAACGCCTAAACGGTGCCACATCTCTCGTACGCTACAAAAACATAGACCAAGAGTTCCGTAAACGAGTACTCACTTTCGGTCTTAGGTCTACTCGTAACGACAACGATCGAGACAATTTGGATAGGACTTTCGGTATTTCCGCAAACTACATCTATGATAGCTTTCCTCTTGTCTACGCCAGTGAATATGGTAATCTTAATGTTATTAAGTGGCTCATTAAGCACTTATGGTTCGATAAAATGGATGGACACACCGATTACGTTCTATGCGCTGCCTGTATGGATGACCGTCTTGATATCGTTAAGTGTCTCACTAAACACTTCCAGTTCACCAAAGAGGATAAAGCCGTCGGGTTTGCTATACTAGATGCCTGTAGGAATGCCCATCTCAATACCATTAAGTGGCTCATTCGACGCTTTCAGATAACTATGGAGCATAAATACATTCATCATGCTCTACTATGCGCCCGTAGCAACGATCATCTTAATACCGCTAAATGTATCATTGAGTGGCTCATTAAGCGCTCCCAGCTCACCATAGAGGACGAAAACGCCCTACTAGATTACTACATAAATTCTTATGCTGCCACATAGGATCTCTCGCAACGTCCAAATTGTCCCTAGGCATTCTTGCACCTAAAGATCCAAACTTGAGCACAGCTCCGGTTTCTACCGCTTTTCCGGATTGGAGCAGTTTTGTTGTGCTATTTTTTCATTGTATTTTTACATTTTAACACCTATTAAAGGAATGATTAGTTTACAGTATATCCATGGTACTAACGTACATTCTCTACTTCACGATATTAACGTATGTTGTTATCTTAGTACGTATTAATACCACACAGATTAGACAACCGCGTGTGATTGAAGAACCTCAACGTAGACGTCACAACTAAGATACCAATTAGACATATAACATATATAGGTATATTACACGATGATTGAGACGAGAACTTGTGATTGGTTGATGCGAGGAAAGACCACGAAATGTATAAGGAAGTGTTCGAAGGTGTCAGAGTATTGCTCTCAACATAACTTCCAGATAGGAAGAGGATGTGCTATATTCGTTCCATGTTTGACGTGTGGTCTAGGCTGTCGTACTAATCACGAACTTTGTGCAAAATGTGGTGCACCTCAACGCCGTACCATTCGCAATAAGAAGAACCTTGATAAGAAGCGAGCTAACGAGTCAGCGAATATCACGTGTTCAAATGTAGTAGAATCGGAGAAAGATCTAAATGTAGTGGACATTAACGATCTCGATAATGCATTGGATGACCTCTCCATCGGCGAGAAAGATCTAAATGCGGTAGAATCGGAGGATAAGTAGAAATCACAACACGAAAAAAAAAAAAAAAAAAAAAAGAATGAAGAGAAATTGTTATGCGACCTCTCTTCATTTTTTTTTTTTTTTTTCATTGGGTGATTCTATTCTGACGAATATCTTACGACCCCAATGCTATCATGGTTCTGCGTTAGTCCGGTGACTTCCTCTACGATCATACTCGAGGTAACGTAACTATTCCACGGAGCATTTTGATTATTGAATATCTTATTGAGCGTAACGGTTCCTGTGTCTTTCACTTTTATCTGTAATTTATATGTATGTGGTGTCTTATCGAATGGAACATGGAAACCCTTATGGGACACACAGGCAAGAGTTTCTGGATTGATTGCTAATTGTGCGCCGAAGCTAGCTTTGTTACGGGTTTGAACGACATTATTTGGTAACGAATTCACGCTGATGTAAGATATTAATCCCTGACCTGTGGTTACGACCCATCGAAACCATACGTTAGCTCCTCCCGTGTCGCATCCAAGGTAAAGCGTACATGACAACCGAATTAAATTCGTTGTGCTCTTGGGATATATTACGATGAAGAAGTGTGGTAGGTCTCCCCACTCCATATCATTGTGGCGCCATACGTTTGAAATTTCCTTTGCTATGTAAGTGACTGTCTTGATAGGAACCAAGTTACGCACTCTTTGCTTAATAATGTACTCGTTATCATCAAAGACAGTAGGATTCACGAAAGTGTTTACGTTTAATGCTCCAGCAATAATGGCAACGTACATAGACATTATTTGATTAGATGATTGATCATGTGCGACTGTGAAGGATAGTCTACCTGTATGGGTACTCGTGGTTATGCTAAGCTCTTTAAAAGCCGCATATGAGGATCCTCCTATTCTACCACTTTTTTCTGTGTTCGATACGAACCCCAAGTTTTGCTCAATTGATAAAGGACCCAATGTTAGGATTCCAAGATTTGCATAAATTTCAAGCCTAATCGTGTATGTGCTATTGCTTTTTAATCCGTGGTTTGAGTCGTCGTGGATTGGTAGAGTCATGGTTAACTTTTCTACCGATTTAGGTGAGAAGGTTTCAAGGATCTTAAAACCCTGGTGCTCCGAAGGAACTATACCCACTACTGAGGCCGTATCCTTAATGATTAGGAATGTGGTTACGCTGCTTGACGACGCCCAATTATTAGAATCCATAAGGAATTTACCACAATTGAAGGTCAGATTACTATACATAACACCAGACCCGTGGATGCCTCTATCTCCTTTCGGACCTGTGTCGCCTTTGCCCCCTTGGATACCAGCATCTCCTTTTGGACCTGTATCTCCTCTTACCCCTTGAATGCCAACATCTCCTTTCGGACCCCCATCTCCTTTTAGCCCTTGGATGCCTCTATCTCCTTTTGGACCTTGGAGACCTGGATCACCTCTAACACCTTTTAACCCATCCTTCGGATCTTGTTCTTTGTCATCCAAATCATTGAAAATGCCCATCTTATATTAATATCCCCACAAAAAATTCTATTAGAGGAGTGCTAATACAAGTATATGTGAAGGGTCTGACGGTATGGATCAAAAATCATTCGAGGACCTCTACAGGATTGTCGTGACTGAGTGCGATCTTCTTAAGTCAGAGCCAGAGCCAGAGCCAGAGCCAGAGCCAGATCCAGAGCAGCCCATGCCTACCATAGATCGAAAATTATTGGATGACATCTACGGGATTGTCAATGGGCCGACTGCGTACGATCACATTAAGGCGCTAAACAAGTCAAGGGCACCCAACACGGCGGACACGATAGACGAGTCAGAGGAGCACGACGTGGCGGACACGATAGACGAACCACCTCCCACATACCATCGTTGTGAGGATAGGAGCCACCCCACAAAATTCTTGAGTTATAGCCGATTCGGATGGATTGACCAACTCGAGCGGGAGTCGATTCTTAACCTATTTAGTCAGGTCGTACGCGCCTTTACTTTATCGTTTTGTGACGAACAGCGACTCCCAAAGCTTTCGTTCATATTCAGAAAAATGTTTGAGCTCCGCGGAGATCGTGAGCGGGCGGCCCTATGTGGTGGAATAGAACTCGGCGTTAAGACACAAAAGAAATACGATAAGATCTGGCACCGCATTAGCAATTGGATAGAACAGGATAGGTTTCATAATGTAAACGAAACCGACCTCCTCCCCGCTCAATAATTAAGCGAGTTTGTTTCGCATTTCTTCCGTTACTTCCTTGCGAATGCGGGCTTCCAAGTCGGTCAGGGTCGATTTTGTACCACGCGTTTTTTGACGAATCTCCTGCCTCATCACCTCGTATTTCTCGTACTCTGAGAGGATGAGTGTGAACTCTTTATCATCAATCTTATTGTCCTGGAGAGCCTTAGAGACCAAACCACGCACCGTGTTTAACGTAGCCTTACCACAAGCCAGCGTCTGCTCGTGCTTGATCAATTTCTGAGCGAGTCGTTTGGAAGCAGCAGTCGAAGAGACCGATATGAGCCCAAAGAGTCCACCACCACCCCCCAAAGGAACTCCAACCAGGATCCCGAGACCAGAAAGGCTGGTGGCTAGACCGGAAACACCGAGCACAACGCTCAGACTCCCAGTGATCACAGCAAGCCCTCGAACAAGAGCACAGGCGCGTGAGTATTTCTTACGAATACCTGCGGACGTCTTCATGGCGTTCTCGAGGGAGGTCTGTACGTCACAGATTTTTCGAAGGCGAAATGTTTGCCCCTCATCATTAGAGGTGAGTGTGGGGTAAATACTAGATTCCATAGCGCTATATAATATGTTAGAATAATTTTGATGTCTTTGTGGGTCTTCAGCGTTAAAGAGGCCCATGAAAGTTTCGCGTCACCCGTTTCTTAGGCTTATCAACGCAAAGGAAGGAGAATGGTTGGCAGGTCGCTTTCTCGTATTGTTCAGGTGTTACTCCAAGCTCGCTTCCAATACAGTTCTTCTCACGTTTGGTTGGGAAGTCTGCTATATAGTAATGTGAACAATTTAACCGAATCGTCTTTGGGGTGGCAAAGAAGGTCTGTGATAAGTATATCGGGCTACAGTTCTTATGGCGACCACCCGTGAAGTATTCCACAATAGGCTTCTGGTTCTTTTCTGTGATGAAGTCATCGAAGATAACAACCTTCTGGGATTCTTGATCGAGGGTCTGTAGAGGTTTGATATCGTCGATGTCGCTGCTACCCTCCAGAATGGGGTACCCAACCTTCTCACTTAACTCACCGAAAAGGGCATAAAGATCGCGATACTTCTCTTGATCGAGATTGCGGGCATATAGATATATCTTATCGTAGTACAAAAGCGGGGCGCGGAGCATGTGAATGAGCAAGTTTGTCTTCCCACCCCCCGAGGGGGCAGCGATAAGCATTCGGAAAGGCTCGCTAGGCATGAAAGGGTAGAGCTGCTTAAACTTCGTGATTGCGTCCTTCCCACCATCATAGTTCGGAATCTCCATAGCTATATATTTATTCCAACTAAGTTGATTTTTATTTCAACTAAGTCGATTCTTATTTCAACTAAGTTATAGATATGGACCTCGAAGCTTTTCAGCTACACGCTCTTCCTCAGATAGAGGCGGGACGGATGGTCAATCTCGTTCATAGCACCTTAAAGAAGGAGGAACACGCCAGGCAAGATACTTATGAAAAACAGAAGAAAGCCTTTGAGCCCCTCATCGAGGAACTTGAAGAGCTACGGGAAGAGGTCATCGAAGCCGCTGCGCCACCGGTCATGCCGGCACTTCCCGCGCCTCCAGAACAACAAGCCTTGCCTGCCCCTGCGGCACCAGCACCTGTAAGACTTGTTGTGGAACCCAACCAAGGCTTCACCCCTGAAGAGCTGCAGATGCTAACCGAGTCAGGGCTACCAACGCCAAACGAAGCCTTTCAACGAGGTACTGAGAAGGAAGCTCGAATCGCTGCGGCAAACCTGAATAAAAAACTCGGTGGGAAGAAGAGCAAGACAAAGGTCGGGTCGCCGCAAAGAGCGGAAATTGATAAAAAAATCGCACTTAATAAGAAGTTTGTGAAGAGGGCGGAAACTATTTTTGATGGTCGAGCGACCATACATCCACAGCAAGGTCAAGGCGTACAACGTAAGCGAGGCGGAACCATATACTATACCGGTCCGGGCGACCTGCTTGATCGGTTGGAGATCCTCGGAGGTTCCATAAAGGGTGGAAATACGAGTCGGCAAGTGAAGCAAGAGGTTTCTGACATAGCACACAAGCTACGCGACCTCGGGGAGGTTACCAACGACCAACTCATAGCCCTCTTGCACGATTATGTGACCTAGAATATAGGCACTATGGATCGAGCGCTCTACATCTCATCTGTGGATCGAGTGAAAGTCGGGGTCTCTCGTCCTAATAGCTTTACAATCAAGTACGTTCCTACCTTACAACTTTCACCTAACATGAGGCACTCATTAGCACTCGATAAACTTTCTATGACATACTCCTGGCACAACATCACCCCTGCGTATCAAAACAACAATGTGAAATACAGCTCCGATGGCAATAACTGGACGACGGTGAACTTTCCGAATGGTATGTATTCATACGATGACTTGAACGACTACCTACATCAGACTATGAAGCGCAATAGCCACGATCCGAAGAAAATTTCCATTATCTTTGTCCTAACGAGTTACAAAGTGGTGATCGAGCTCGTTGGTAGTTATCGAATAGATCTTCGAGGAACGAAATTCTGCGAACTCCTAGGATTCGAGCCAAAGATCGTAACCAAAACCGAGTACGGAACGAAACTACCCAACATAACCAACTCAATCGATTCTCTCCACATAAGAACCACTGCCATTTCAGATTCTCTGGTGAGCGGTGTGTCCGGCAATACGATCGCCGTCATCCCAACGGACAATCTTCAACGCTCTTACCCATTCTCGGTCGAGCCTAAGCGGGCACTCTTTACACCTCTGACGTCGAATAGCATCAGTCACATGAGCTTTTTCGTAACCGACGCCCTTAATAGACCCGTAGACCTCAACAACATTGACTGGCATATGACGCTAATCTTACGAAGCGAAAAATTATCTCAGCCTTAATATAGAGATGCCTTACTATAACGAATACAAGAGGCGCTACGACCCTGAAGCGGGAAAGTTCATCTATAGACACGTTCACGGCGAAGGTCTGTTCGATTCACTGAAAAGTTTTGGTCGGCGCGCTTTGGGTAAAGCAGCTAAGTCCACAGTCAAGTCCGCAACCCAAGCGCTTATAACCCGAACACCCGTGACCCAAGCGCCTTCGCAGACACCCAATGGTGGAGCTAAGATCGTTGAGCTTCTACGAGGCCCTGCAACATCACAGTTGACTACGGCGGATCGGATCAATCGCTTGCTGGAGGGTGGAAGAGTTTTTTAGTTTTTACGTATATATATAGCGATAGCGTAAGCATGGAATCATATAGAAATCCAAAGTACGTTGAGAGATATGAGGATGTGGTCTTCGATTTGGAAACCCCACTCGTTTCAGTCGTCGCTAACAACGCGCATCAGAAAAAAGAGGGCTATCGGTTCGTTGCCGATAATAGCGGAGAGATAAGCCCTTTCGATTGGTACAATGCCCGCTTCGCAATTGATTTCAAAGTGGTGAAGCTGGCTGACGGTAGCAACATAGCCGTCGATGACCATAACGGGATAGTAAACGGCTCACACAGTTTTGTCAACGAGTTATCTGTCAAAGGAAACGGAATGCAGCTGTACGACTGTCAATCGGCCAACCACGCCGTGAACGTGAAGAACCTTCTCGAGTATAGTCGGGAGTACGTAGAGACAACTGGCACAAACGCATTCTTTTACTTGGATACCAGTCGCCACGCCGAAGAACGAGGGGCACAAGCTAACTATAATAAAGGGTTTGCCATGCGGAAGGGGGTGTTGGGCGTATCAGCCACAGTGAACACTGAAATCCCGCTCAACCGTTATGCCTTCTTTGATGCGCTCGAGGATCAGCTGCTCCCCAACATGAAGATGGAGCTTGGTGTGGTGCTTGAGAGCGATGCCAACTTGATATGGAAGGCTGCGGACAACTGCCGCGTAGTCGTCACGAAGTTCCAACTGTGGGTCCCACGACTAGTCTTCAACGCGGCTGGCATCAGCATTTACACGAGTCAGTTTCTGAAACCGCATAAGTGGTCCTACCTTCGGGAAATGATTGAGCGCTCGAACTCTTCTCGTCAACAAACTGGAGCGTTCAAGATCACGTCTGGTATTAGTCGCCCGCGACACGTGTTCGTATGGATTGCTAACGATGCCACTCAGGACAGTCAAACAGCTAACCCCTTCTTGTACAACACATTTTCCGTGGCGGATGCCAAGACTCTCTCTAGTTGTCACCTCGAGGTTGGAAATGGAAATCAGTACCCCGAATACGAGTACACCCCATCAATCGATATGTCGAGAGTGTTCCGCGACGTCCTGAAGTACAGTTACGACATAAACAATTACGCTGGTGGAACGCTACTGACGCGGACAAATTTCGGGACCATCTTTCCCGTATTATATTTCGACCTCCGCCACCAGAAGCCAGATCTGAAAGACGGCACAACCAAGTTGACGTTCAAGTACAAGCTTTCAACGGGAACCAACGCAGACTACAGCGTATACGCCCTCGTCCTTTATAGTCAGGACGTCGAACTCCTGCAATCTAGTGGCAAGTTGCTAGTTCGGACATAAATTGTTTTTCTATAAGTATAGTCATGGTATACATTGGGTACAACATCAGTTTATCTCCTGGCCAGAAGGAAAGAATTGCTAAGGCCTATCAGAACCGAGCCCCGGTCACGATTCGTTTGGCACACGAGCAGCTCTCGGGTTCTGATACGGTCCTGTTGACGCAACGACAAGTGACTCGGCTTGAGAAAGCCAAGCGATTGGGCAAGGGGGCTCAGATTGATATTAGCACGACTCAGATCCGCCAACAGACGGGAGGTTTCCTGGGAGCCCTACTCCCAATCTTGGCTCGTGCTCTTCCGTGGCTCACCAAAGCGGCTGTCCCACTAGCTACCGGCGCTCTCTCTGGATTGGCTAGTTGGGGAGTCAATAAAGCACTTCCAAAGGGGGGTGGGCTATTCTCGGTCCCCAACGCAAAGGTAGACAAACTCATCGAGTACCAACATTACCTCACCACGAAGCAGAAGGAAAGAATCCTCCAAGCTCTGCAGGCCGGTTCTGGAGTAAAGGTTCAGCTCACCAAGAAACAACAGGGTGGGTTCCTAGGCACATTGCTGGCAAGTATCGGCATCCCCTTGGTCCTCAAAGCGCTAACGGGGCGAGGTCTTCAGGTGGATCCCGCATCTCTGGCTAGCGCTCGACCTACTTACTTATCTCCACCGCAGAAGGGCGGTAAAAAAAGTGGGCGTGGATTGATCCTAGGCAAGAACAGTCCGTTCAACGGCATTCCGATCTTGGGCGATATCCTCTAACAAATCTCGATTTATATAGGCTCGTAGACGCGTACAAAATTAAAAACTTTCGGGGCGTGTTCAGCAGGGATAGCTTACCCGACAAAAGACATGCGCGAGAATGTGGGATCGTGAATCTTGATGCGGCAAGTGGTCCTGGGACACACTGGGTATGTTATCGTATCGTTAAAGGAAGCCCCGCCGAGTATTTCGACTCGTTTGGGCTCGACATGCCAGAGGAGGTAAGTGAGTACCTTGGGCCTTCAGTGCTCTATAGTGGCGACGAGCTCCAAGAGCGCTCTTCCGTGTTGTGTGGGTGGTGGTGTTTGTACTATCTCATAGAGCGGCAGAAAGGTACGCACCTGCTTGAGGCGATTCACAAAGACAACCATGCCCTCATCAAAAACTACTTTGGATTTAAAAAAAAACTTTTTTTTTTCATATATAATATAGGATGGCTTCGTACTGTGTGAAGGAAAGGAAACGAACTCGATCCGTTCCGGGGTCCGAGACCTTGGTGACCACTAAAACTGGTCGGACAAGAATGCAATCTGTTTGTGCAAGCTGTGGAGCGGCGAAGTCTAGGTTTGTCTCCACGAAAGCCGGTGGCGACCTTGGAGCGGAACTTTTCGAGGCTGGTACGAAAGCTCTCTGGCAAATGGGGAAAGCGGGGATCAGGAGTGACGCGGCAAAGAATATGGCTTCCAAGTACATCAAAGGAATGGCAGGCCAGTTGATTGATCAGGGCGTCTCCCAGACCTTGGACAAGCTGGGCAGCGGGGTCGACATCCACAAACAGATTCTTAAAATAGCGCCAAAGAAGGGATTCGTGCTCCCGGGGCACAACTACACCGGCCCTGGCAATCCTCTGGAGAAGCAAGTTCGGTGGGCGCCCGACGGTACCATCCTCGAGGTTTTTCAACCACCTACGGGTAAGACTGATGCGGTCGCTATGAAACACGATGTTGATTACAGTGTTTGTGATAACGGCGCCAACAAGCTCGCTTGTAAACACGCGGCCGATCGTAAAATGGTCAAGGCCTTAGATGCCATCCCTTGGAAAGAGCGACAATGGGGACATGCCCTTGCCCGAAATACGATTCAATCAAAACAGAAGTTGGGGTTGGGGTTTAAAAAAAGGTTATAGATCTGGGTGTGACATATTACGGTCCAAGAGGTTATTGGAAAGGGGTGACCGCAATTGGTAAGCTCGCCGATGCTGCTAAGGTACCAAAAGATGCAGCTAAGAGTTGGTTGGAGAAACAAGCACTATGGCAAATATACTTACCACCGCCACGACATATCCCAAGACCTCATTGGACCGTATCGAAACCTAACGAGGTCCATCAAGCTGATTTGATCTTCTTACCTCACGATCGACCTGGCCGTGGACGAAAGCTATATAAGTATGCTTTAGTGGTAATCGATGTGGCTTCTAGATATAAAGAGGCCGAGCCTTTGTCCTCGAAAGATAGTGGTGAGGTGGCTGCAGCCTTTGAGCGAATCTACAAACGGAGTCCACTAGAATGGCCAAAGTTATTGCAAGTGGATCCTGGTAGAGAATTCATGGGACGTATGTCTGAAACGCTAGAACTACATGGTACGAAAGTTCAACGAGGCGAGGCTGGTCATCATAGAGCACAAAGTTTTGTCGAACGAGCAAATAGAACTCTAGCTGAGAGATTGTTCGGATACCAGTATGCACAAGAGATGGTGCTTACTTCGGAAGGATCAGATGCGCGTAGTAGAGAGCGGGTAGTTCGTTTACCAATGGTTATCAAAGCCATGAACAGTGAGGTGACTCGACTTACAGGAAAGGAGCCTTCGAATTCTGTAATGACGCAACAAGTAGATCTGAAGACTCCTACATATTCGCGCACTGTTGGTTTGAGAGAAGAGCGCCTACCATTCGACGTTCTAGTTCGATATCTTTACGCACCAGGAGAATTGGAAGGTGGAACTAAACGAGCGACTGATCCTGTATGGAGTTTACAGACATATTATATTTCTCGAAGTGTGGTATCATCGAATCAACCTGTCCTATACTATTTAGGAAAAGATGCACCAAAGCGAGGGATCGTTCGTGAAGAGATACAAGTGATACCACCAGATACAGAACTACCACCAAAAGGTATTCTAAGATAGAAGCAAGTCACGAATAAAGTCGTCCATATCTTCATCCTCTGTAATGACGTTTTTACGGTTGTGGGATAGTGTATCGATTGCGTTCGATATTATATTGCTAATAAAATCGGCTACTTCTTCATTATCTGGGAAAAAGTCTCCATGACCGTAGGCTATCGTATCTATTCCGTTTGCTAAAATACATCTCTTACTATCGAATGGTGATAGAGATACTTTATTCATATGTATGCCATACATTCTATGACCTTCACTTCGAAGCATATCCATACCATGGCGGAACGCTTTCTTGTCTAGTAAGCACTCCTTGTATTGTTCATGTCGAATACGATGTTTCACAACTGCCTTCTTCGTACCTTTAGCTTTCCGAATCTCCCCACCATCTACTTTCAAGATCGAGTAGAGCTTTGATCGTAGTCCAACGTATTCAACAATGGGAATACCTCCACATTCGTCTTTCATTTTACCAAGTACTTTCTTGTTGGAAACGTCGTATGATGGATGGTCTTTACTGTAGTTGCTCGTATCGTAGAGATGGTTGTTTTTAGTCATATCTGCATAGATATCCTCAGTTTCGATGTGTAGCAATAGGCTATCGGTATCTGTATATAGTAGATTACAACGTTGTCCATACTGCCGATTGAGCTCGTTGTAGTAGAAGTCATACATTAAATGTTTTGAGAGATCTAGAATCGACATTCCAACATATACTGGACGGTTCAGTAGTAACTTGCTTTTGTAATTATGTACGGCGGCTAGATCATTGTCAAAGATCGTAGAGCGGGCATAACTAGGTTTATTCAAGAGACGTTGTAGTCTGATTCCTTCTGAGGAGCGAATTAGTTTGATATCTACACGCTTTCGTAGATTCTCCATTGTCTTACCAAATACACTATTGTTCATTAATTTGTAGAGTTCCTGCTCGAATGGGCTCTTCGCTTGTTTTCGTAATTCTGTATTCATTCGTATGTATGGCTCCATCCATGGTGATTGATCGAATCGTAGTGCTCTATGGATCTTTTTCAAACGCATGCCAAGAGATAGATATAGTTGTAGATTGCGGTAGTGGAGCACGTATCGTTCTTTGTTATACAAGTTAGGTACAAGCTTTTCCACTTTCAAGGATCCATTTCCTTCGTATAGCTCCTCGAATAGATTTGTCTGATACTCTGAGAACCAAGCTTTATTCACTTGCATTCTTTCAGGAGCTAACGGATAGCTGTTATGCATATCGTGAAGTTCTCGAGGGTATTCAAGGTCAACTTCGAGGATGTAACCTACATCGGAATCGGTTGCAAGAATGGTGATTTGCTCTTCTGTTGGTGTACACCATTCAAAGCCCCCCGTTGGCAGTGGCTGACTCATCGCCCATCCATATAGGTTGTTGGCATCAAGATAGAGTATATAGCTATTTGGCTTATCGGGGTCGAAATCGGGCACGTTTGGATTGTTTGCCTTGGCCTTGCGTTGAGACACCATGGATATACCACCACGTAAACCTTTCTCAATGAATAGATGCATGTCGTAGTCGGTTAATAGTTCAAGCTCCGCTCCGGTCTTCTTTAACAACGCATCCCACGATAGACCAGGACTCGTATAGTAGTGAGCTGGATCTAATCCGTAGTTTTGCATACATGTTGCACGAAAGGTCTCAAATACATCTGCTAGAAGAAGTACGTCAGTTTGGAGGTAAAGATCGTGGTAGTCACCTAATGTCTTACAATCAAATACGTTCCAAACTTCTAATGCATGTTCATAATCTTCATCGGATATATCCTCTAGGCTTAGCTTGCTATAGAATGATTCTTTCGGTGGAAGAGAAGTCTCAGTGAATCTATCCCAAGAGTCCATGTACTCATATGGATAAACGCCTTTGCGTAGTAGCAACTTGTTTTTCTCTGGGTCTGGTGTATGCTTTGAAGTTTGTTGAAAGGTGTCTGGGGTAGAACTTGCTACCAACTTGTTAAGAGAGGATGGTAGAAATTGTATGCTATCGATGAACCGTAGGTTGCCAAGTGAGAATGAAATGTATTTCTCCATATTATTTGGAATGCAAGAGATATCGCCCTCTGTCTTGGAAATAGATTGCATCAGTAGGTGAGAATCGTATCCACGTAGATTGTGGAATACGACTGGGATGATAGGTGAGATACGTAATTTGAGATTACATACCTTATGTGCTGCGCCTCGAAACTCCCCAGTGATGTGACAATGATCTCGTACTCTATCTTTACCAAATAAAGGCTTCTGACAAATATGGCAAATCCTTGCTCGATCGAAATACCTCTTGTTTTCCAACGACATACATAGTGGTTTGGCTACTATGTCTTTGATCTTTCTTTCTTCATCTTGTACACATCGTAGAAAGCGCTCGATCGTATCAGGACCTCTATAGAAGACTGGTGGTTCGCTGTGACCGTCAGAACGTACGACGATGCAACAAAATCCACAGGGAATATGTTCTTCCGTTTTAAGTGTATTGCTTTTCGTAGGATCTTTAGCGTGTCCTTCGATCTTAGTGGTTAAAGCCTCAAGGTCTGCATAGATGACATAGGGAACTTTGAGCTGCTTGTGTACGTTCTGAAATGATAGTTTGTTGTTTTCCTCGGTAGGCATTTCAATTCGAATGGCTCTGTCATCAACACTATCGCACTCTGGGATGTGCTTCGCAAGAAGAGCTTCGGTAGTATATCCATGTAGACATCGTTCGCAGAAGTGCTTCCTACATTTATGTTTTGTCTGATTGAATAGTAGGCGGTTGAAGTCCTTGATCCAACAGTAGTGTTGCCGACCACTCTTTGAGCACTCTATTAGCAGTAGGTTAGCGTGCTCTAAGAAGGTCTCCTTCGAGATGTGGTGTACGATCATACACTTTTCCTTATTGTCCCAACCAAAAACATTGATGGAGATTTCGTTCTGCTTCTCGAAGCGGGGAATTTGCGAGATTGGTGTTGACGAGTCATCTACCTTATCGAAGTTAAACCCATCATCCTCTTGATACTTTGATGTCCTTTCGGGATTTTGTTTGATCTTACACTTCCAAGCGCGCATTGACCAACGAAAGCAACGGTTGTCATAGTTCATTACATTGATCACAGCTTTCTTATTTGCAATTTCTTTGGGTAGTGGTAAGTGTGAATTTCCACGTAGTGGCCGGTATCGGGCAATGTTCAACCATAGAATGTTAACTTTATCTACGACCCAGTTTGATCCTCGACTGATCCACTTCTCAATGTAGTTATAGATCTGAGCATGTGCTTCTACTATTACACCACGAATTCCAGCATCGTTGGTCAAAACGGCTTGCAAACTACGAAAGGTGACTATCTCGTATACTGGACCCTCAGGTTTGTCAAGTCGGAGCGTGACGTTCAAAGCTAGCTGAACCTTAAGGCTATGGAGGTCTTGGAGCTCTTCCTCTATCTTTTCAGTAGTCTGCTTTCGTACGCCGGTTAGGAAGGCGGCTGGATCTGCTCCTAGGGGGTGATCATCCGGAATGTCGATCTTCCATCCCCGTAAATATCCCTTAATGGTCCTGGATGTTCGTCTGAACGTTAGCATATGTTCAGCCATGGTATGATATAATAAACTTGTAGCCACACTCCTCTAATAGGGCTGTGAAATGTAATACCTTGATCTAATATGGTATAGAAGTATGAGTAGTAAATAACGATTACGATAATATATGTTATGATACCTAGTAATCACACTCCTCTAATAGGGTTTTGAAATGTAATACCTTGATCTAATATGGTGTAGAAATATGATGGATGGACTATAATAGTAAATAATGATTATGACAATATATGTTATAATACCTAATAGCAACACTCCTCTAATAGGGTGTTAGAATACAATAAATTCACTATAAACCAAGTGTTAGAACAAATGTTAATATATGCTTAGCTATGATATAATACCTATAACACAATCCTTTAATGTAATGCATAAATACGATAGTAGTAAATAATACCTTATAAACACGTTTCTCTAATAGGACGTCGAAATGTAAAAAATACAACGAAAAAATGAGGGTCTTATTATATGTTGTTCTTTTCTTGTGTCATATGTTGTTGTTTTTTGTTGTATCGGTTCGTTGAAATTTGTTGTACGTGTCCCAGCCGTTTGCTGCTCTTTGTTGCTTTTTTGTTGCATCGGTTCGTTGAAATTTGTTGGAACTGCACCAGTCCCCCCACTTTATATACTACTCATTCTGACACGAGATACTTTCCTGAAGGAAAATTACTTTACTGGACTACAGCTATTTCCGTCGGTTTTCTCCAAACATTGCACTCTGCTAAAGTTTAAACTGTGCATTTTAACCTACTCCGCTACGGATAAAATTAATCATCAATAGAACATAGATGTTAACCTACTGAGTTTGAAGTCTTTAAAAACACAATGTTCAACTTCAGGCCTAAAAGTAGAAAATGAGTTATCTTATTTTCAAATTTGTGCAATTTCCCACAGCGAAACAGGCACATCATTTTGGCATAAGTCGTATCGAATTACAAAATGATAAATCTTAACATTTCCGTACCCATCATCCTTTATCTCGTAGAATTTCATGTCAAATATTCTTGAATTAGTTATGTTGCTAGAACAACAAAAAGAGGAAAAGAAGCAAGATGTAAAAGTGTGTCAGAAGTGGGATTCGAACCCACGCCTCCATTCGGAGACCAGAAACCTCTGTCCCATGCATCATGGGAAGGAATTGTACCTTGAGCCTGGCGCCTTAGACCGCTCGGCCATCCTGACACCAGATACCTTCCAAAAGGAAAATTACTTTACTTAAAGTTTAAACTGTGCATATGAACCTACTCCGCTACTGATAACATTAATTATCAATAGAAGATAGATGTTAACATACTGAGTTTGAAATTTTGAAAAAGACAATGTTCCACTTCACTCAAAAAAGTGGAAAATGAATTATCTTATTTCCAAATTTGTGCAATTTCCCACACCGACCCAGGCACATCATTTTGGCATAAGTCGTATCGAATTACAAAATGATAAATCTTAACATTTCCGTACCCATCATACTTTATCTCGTAGATTTTCATGTCAAATATTCCTGAATTAGTCATGTTGCTAGAACAAAAAGAACAGGAAAAGAAGCAATATGTAAAAATGTGTCAGAAGTGGGATTCGAACGCACGCCTCCATTCGGAGACCAGAAACCTCTGTCCCATGCATCATGGGAAGGAATTTTACCTTGAGTCTGGCGCCTTAGACCGCTCGGCCATCCTGACACCAGATACCTCAAAGGAGGAAAATTACCTTACTGGACTACAGCTATTTACGACGGTTTGCTCCGTACAGTGCATTCAATTAAAGTTTAAACTGTGCGTTTGACCTACTCCACTACTGATAACATTAAGTATCAATAGAAGATAGATGTTAACACACTGAGTTTGAAGTCTTTAGAAACACAATGTTCAACTTCAGGCCTTAAAGTAGAAAATGAGTTATCTTATTTCCACATTTGTGCAATTTCCCACACCGACCCAGTAATATCAGTTTAGCATAAGTGGTCATGTCTTATCGAATTATAAAATAATAAAGCTTGACATTTCCGTACCCATCACCCTTTATATCGTAGATTTTCGTGTCAAACTTTCTTGAATTAGTCATTTTGCTACAACAACAAGAAGAGGAAAAGAAGCAATATGTCAAAAGAACAAATAAAAATCTGTCAGAAGTGGGGTTCGAACCCACGCCTCCATTCGGAGACCAGAAGCCTCTGGCCCATGCATCATGGGAAGGTATTGCTTAAGTCTGGCGCCTTAGACCGCTCGACCATTCTGACACGAGATACTTTCCTGAAGGAAAATTACTTTACTGGACTACAGCTATTTCCGTCGGTTTTCTCCAAACATTGCACTCTGCTAAAGTTTAAACTGTGCATTTTAACCTACTCCGCTACGGATAAAATTAATCATCAATAGAACATAGATGTTAACCTACTGAGTTTGAAGTCTTTAAAAACACAATGTTCAACTTCAGGCCTAAAAGTAGAAAATGAGTTATCTTATTTTCAAATTTGTGCAATTTCCCACAGCGAAACAGGCACATCATTTTGGCATAAGTCGTATCGAATTACAAAATGATAAATCTTAACATTTCCGTACCCATCATCCTTTATCTCGTAGAATTTCATGTCAAATATTCTTGAATTAGTTATGTTGCTAGAACAACAAAAAGAGGAAAAGAAGCAAGATGTAAAAGTGTGTCAGAAGTGGGATTCGAACCCACGCCTCCATTCGGAGACCAGAAACCTCTGTCCCATGCATCATGGGAAGGAATTGTACCTTGAGCCTGGCGCCTTAGACCGCTCGGCCATCCTGACACCAAATACCTCAAAGTAGGAAAATTACCTTACTGGACTACAGCTATTTACGACGGTTTGCTCCGTACAGTGCATTCAATTAAAGTTTAAACTGTGCGTTTCACCTACTCCACTACTGATAACATTAAGTATCAATAGAAGATAGATGTTAACACACTGAGTTTGAAGTCTTTAGAAACACAATGTTCAACTTCAGGCCTTAAAGTAGAAAATGAGTTATCTTATTTCCACATTTGTGCAATTTCCCACACCGACCCAGTAATATCAGTTTAGCATAAGTGGTCATGTCTTATCGAATTATAAAATAATAAAGCTTGACATTTCCGTACCCATCACCCTTTATATCGTAGATTTTCGTGTCAAACTTTCTTGAATTAGTCATTTTGCTACAACAACAAGAAGAGGAAAAGAAGCAATATGTCAAAAGAACAAATAAAAATCTGTCAGAAGTGGGGTTCGAACCCACGCCTCCATTCGGAGACCAGAAGCCTCTGGCCCATGCATCATGGGAAGGTATTGCTTAAGTCTGGCGCCTTAGACCGCTCGACCATTCTGACACGAGATACTTTCCTGAAGGAAAATTACTTTACTGGACTACAGCTATTTCCGTCGGTTTTCTCCAAACATTGCACTCTGCTAAAGTTTAAACTGTGCATTTTAACCTACTCCGCTACGGATAAAATTAATCATCAATAGAACATAGATGTTAACCTACTGAGTTTGAAGTCTTTAAAAACACAATGTTCAACTTCAGGCCTAAAAGTAGAAAATGAGTTATCTTATTTTCAAATTTGTGCAATTTCCCACAGCGAAACAGGCACATCATTTTGGCATAAGTCGTATCGAATTACAAAATGATAAATCTTAACATTTCCGTACCCATCATCCTTTATCTCGTAGAATTTCATGTCAAATATTCTTGAATTAGTTATGTTGCTAGAACAACAAAAAGAGGAAAAGAAGCAAGATGTAAAAGTGTGTCAGAAGTGGGATTCGAACCCACGCCTCCATTCGGAGACCAGAAACCTCTGTCCCATGCATCATGGGAAGGAATTGTACCTTGAGCCTGGCGCCTTAGACCGCTCGGCCATCCTGACACCAGATACCTTCCAAAAGGAAAATTACTTTACTTAAAGTTTAAACTGTGCATATGAACCTACTCCGCTACTGATAACATTAATTATCAATAGAAGATAGATGTTAACATACTGAGTTTGAAATTTTGAAAAAGACAATGTTCCACTTCACTCAAAAAAGTGGAAAATGAATTATCTTATTTCCAAATTTGTGCAATTTCCCACACCGACCCAGGCACATCATT